>VDFB02270651.1:162572494-162925399 GCA_007258455.2 Sequoia sempervirens | reverse complement strand
CTCTCTCTCTCTCTCTCTCTCTCTCTCTCTCTCTCTCTCTCCCTCACACACACACACTACTCTAAATTGTAACAATGAAGGTAAGTCCATGAATTTTTTAATTTTATGGACCTCCACATTCTCAATAAGATAGTATGAAAATCATTCATAGAGCTTCTCTTTTTATCTTTGAAAACTGAGTTGTTTCTTTTTTTAAATGGATCAAGAGAGGTCGGGTAAATTTTGGTTCTACAACTCTTTATTAAAATGTTACCAAAGGGGGGGCACCAACAAGCCTTTTTCTTCTCTAGTTCTTAATTGGAAATTTTTAATACTACTTTTCTATGACAAATAAATTGGATAGATTTAATATATCAATGTTAATTTTATATGGCAATATATATGAATTTTCAATATTGTAAGTACATCTATAATTTAGATATAATGAATGTATCTCTGGAAATTTTATGGGTTAAAAGGTTAGAAGCATTTAAAACTAAAACTCCAAAGAAATGATGAACAAAGGAGGAAATAAAGGAAAACAAAAGGAACTAGTTACCACAAGTCCTCCAACTCCATGAATCACCTTCATCATACCTTCTAAGTTGCTGCAAATAACGATTTTCCCTCAGATTTATGTGAGCAATCTAAGACTATGCCATCTCCTACACAAGTGTTGAAGGATTTTTGCAAAATGGCTCCATGAAAGCCTAAGTATGACTCAAAAATGTGCAAAAGATGGTTGAAAATGACTAACAACAAATGCAAGAAATTCACGTGAATGCTTCAGGAGAGAGACAAAATGAATTCAAAATTGCCATTTTATAAGAAAAAGCAATTTTGAATGAATGGACGAGATTAAAAGTCAGATCGACGGATAGGATTGAAAGTTGAGATATGGACAAAATGGCTAAAAAAAGCTGGAGAATCAAATTAGTAATGGTCATTTGTCTGTTGAATAAAAAGAGCATCTTTTGAATTAAAAATTAATTTAATTCAAAAGTGGGGAATCATGTGGCAACAAATAATAAATGCCCATTACTTGCCAAAAATATGAAGTTTGACCATTTTAAATAAATAGTTTTATTTAAAATGGAGGAAATGACATGTGGCCATAATTAAATAAATTAAAGAATTTATTTAATTCAAAGAGGAATATGTAAATTATTGACTTATTTAAATAAATAAACAAGATTTATTTATTTAAATAATCTAGAAGAATTAATGGACATAAATAATAAAATAAATTGAGAAATTTATTTAATTATAGGGAGACATTAGATAATTAGCGACGCATTTAGATAAATAAATAACATTTATTTATTTAAATAATCAGGAAGAATAAAGAGACATGAATTAATTAAATAATTAAAAATTATTTAATTAATAGATGCAAATGGACCGAATAACATAATTAAATATTTTAATTATGCTAGGACGAATGTGGTGAAAAATAGAGCTTGCAGGCCTAGGTCAATTTTTAGTGTCAACATTTTTCCCCTCTTTGTCGTAATGCAGCCTGTTGCATTGTGACAAAGAAAAATAAGTCAAAGTCATGCCCTAGCAAAGGTACGGAGTATCGATGCCCCCTTGGGAAATTTTTCACATTTTGGCTTGGCGACAAAAAATTTTGGAAAGTGTCCCAACAAGTTAATTTAAAGACCAAAAAAACAATGGCAAGACAATTTCGAATTTGGACGTGTTTAAGGTCCTTGAAAGGGCAATCAAAGGTGGTCAAAAGAGCCTCCAGTAATAACAGTTGTGAAAATTCCCACCTTTACCCTATAAATAGATTGAAATTGGGGTAAAAATCATTTCATTTTCAAATTTGCTATAGTAATTTCAGAGAGCTTAGAGCAAGGATAGTAGCAGAGAAGATGGTGATTCCGATCACATAGCACCACAGGTACATTTTCAGGACCTACATACGACCAGAGGGCGCGAAGCCAGTGGTATGTACCCTTAGCCCACTTTGTCAATTTATCATTTTCGTATTTTTTTGGGGTTTCTAGGGCTAGGAACAAATGCGTTGCGACACATTTGCGTTCACGTAAACCACAATCGCATTTGCGTTCGACACATTTGATGCATCGCGAAGCAAACACCAAGCGTCATTAGGTCAGGATTAAAAGTCGCAACGCAATTGCTTAAAGTTGTGACGCAATCGCCAATTTAAGCCACATTTGAAGGCTATAAAGCCACATTCAAATTATCGCGACCCATTTGCGGATGGGAATGACACATTTGAAGTAAATGACATATATGTATGAAATCGTGATGCAAGTGAAATGATGCGACACAATCGCGAAGTGGAATGACACAATCGTCAAATCGTGACACAAACGCAGTACGAAATGACACAAACCCCTAATTGCTACGCAATTGAAGTCAACGTGATGCATTTGATTTTGACTTTGACTGATGATAGCTTAGCGTTGCTTCAACTTTTAAATGCCTTT
Source organism: Sequoia sempervirens (assembly GCA_007258455.2). Taxonomy (NCBI): domain Eukaryota; kingdom Viridiplantae; phylum Streptophyta; class Pinopsida; order Cupressales; family Cupressaceae; genus Sequoia; species Sequoia sempervirens. The sequence continues at coordinate 162,922,961 of VDFB02270651.1, read as the reverse complement.
GACTTAGACTAGGTAATAATGACAAGTTTTGAGAAGATATTGATGCGTGCTTTGACATGTGCAGAGACAGTTAGCGCCTATTTACACGCGGGAGAGCAAACCATTGACCTATGCATTCAGAGACTAGTTGATGGATAGAGAGCGACGACGATTGATGCGACTAGGTCTCTACTATGTCGACTATATGCCCGTTGTGCGAGCAAATAGGGGACTCCTGACAACATTATGCGAGAGGTGGAACTTCGAGACCTGCTCTTTCCACTTGCCGACTGGGGAGGCTACAATTACCCTCAAGGACGTTTATCAGATTCTACGCCTACTGATCTGGGGGGAGAGGATTGTTTACGACCCACAGCATGGATATCAGACATTCATTACCTACTATCATGATCAGGGTGCTGGATTGGGTAATGAGGGGTATGAGATCCGGTGGGAGTTCATGGGAGAGCACTATAGATGATTTGATGCTCTATTAGCGACATTGATTGCAGGTGTAGTTATTCCAGATCGCCGAGGACACGGGTTTCCCATTGGCTGGGGGGATGTACTTGTTGGCATGAGGCAAGACAGGACCGTCTATGCTTGGGGACCTTGTTTATTAGGCATTTTATATCATCAATTGCATGAGGTTGCGTACGGGAAGGCACAAAGCATTTCTTGTGGGACGACCCTTCTTATGATCTGGGCATGGGAGCACATTGCCATTTTCCACCTGTCGATTGAGAGGCCACACTTGGCAGATGGCATGCCATATGTATATTACTATGTTAGTGCCCTACAATAGAGCCACTATGGTGAGATAGGTTGGTGGAGACATAGGATCGACACCATGACTATATTTATCTAGAGAATGTACAGGGATTGTGGGAAGTGGGAGGATGAGGCAGATCATCTCAGTTTCTGTCGGCAGTATCGATATCTGATTGGCCGGACGGTGCAGACACAACTAATTGTAGAGATGTTTTTATCGCAGCGGGTTCTCAGGCAGTTTGGCGAGCAGCAGGGTATTCCAATCGGGATAACAGAGTATGAGAGGTCTTCTCAGGAGTCAACATGGGGACCGCCCATATCTGTGGCCTTTGCTACTCATCAGATAGATGGACTGGTGGTGCAACAATGGGGATGGAGAGGAGGCATTGCAGATCCAGGGACCACTGCAGATTTTGATTTATGGTGGCAGACCCATAAGCCCATCCCCCTCACAGACCCAAATGGACCAGCACCAGTGGACAGGAGGTCCATTATTCCACAAGTGTCGCGAGCTAGATGAGGAGGTAGAGTTGGTGACAGAGGGAGAGGCAGAGGCCGAGGGAGAGATGAGGGTAGGGCTGGAGGCAGGGGCGGAGGGAGAGATGGGGATGATGGTGATGATGGGGGAGCTGGCGGGAGGCGGAGGAGAGGAGGAGATAGAGGGAGACACGAGAGGTGGGTGAGGCAGCGAGTGGCCAGAGCACCATTGGACCCCATTCTAGAGGCAACCGAGGAGGAGGGGGAGAGGGAGGTGGAGCATGTAGAGGCAGAGATTGGAGGAGAGGAGGAGAGGGTGATGGAGGAGAGAGAGGTGGAGGAGAGGGAGGAGAGGGTGATAGAGGAGAGAGAGGTGGAGGAGGGGGAGGTGGAGCATGCAGAGGCAGAGATTGGAGGAGAGGAGGATATAGGGTATGATGATGAGGATGAGGCCATTGATGAGGCAGAGCGCCTACTGCGATGGAGTATGGTGGAGGGAGACGATGGGATGCCGACAGAGCCGGTACTACCAGCAAACGCCACCATAGATCAGCAGGTTGTTGACCTTTAGAGGAGACTTGATGAGAGGACTGCACAGGTCAGGGCTTTGTAGGCTGAGCTTGAGCTAGCGAGGGTCGAACGGGATCAGGCTGAGATCTAGAGGTAGGAGGCAGCACAGTGGTGTGTGGAGTTTGCAGAGCTATGCGCAGGGCCTTCAGGAGATATGGCCTGTGAGTTTTCCAGGATGAGCGCTCAATATGGCCAGTACAAGACCCTCTATGAGTAGGCAGTGCCGCCCGAGCGACGAGATCCTACACTGTCACACTCACATACAAGGACAGGCAGCGACCACAGATCAGGGAGTGGGAGCAACAGCAGGAGCCACACTAGTGTGAGAGGGTGTACCTCCTTAGGGCACACATCAGGGCATAGGTCCACCACTCACACAGGCATGCCTCGAGTCACCATTTTAGCACAACCATGGGTCTACTGGATCAGGGCAGAGGTCAGTGCAGAGGCAGCCACCAATGACAGGCACCTCAGTTGCTCAGGTTACAGATACAACTCAGACAGAGGTTACAGTGACAGATGCCTCAACCACTTAGGGATAGGTGAAGGTGACCATGATGGCCTCGATTCCCTTGACAGAGCACTGATCCCCCAGATCTCCTCGAGGAGATGAGGAGAGTACCTTCTGAGACATTTTATTTGACATTTCATGTATTATGACATTATTGACTATTGAGCCTGCGAGCTCCATTTTTAGGATATCTCTTTGACTCTATCCTGTGACATTGATTTTTTAGATTATATATATATGCGATGCAGTTTTGATGTGGCCCATTTGTTTTACGTTATGTGATGATGACGATGATTTAGATGACATTTTGTGATTATGCAGCTATAATACCTATTTGATGTTTATTTGATGCATTTTTTGATTCCTATGATGATGTTATATGTATGTCTATGCCATGGATGCATTTATGATGAAATGATATGTTCTATTTATGATTATATGCTACGATGATACCATGGATGATATTGATGATGATAATATTTATGGTTTTATTTTTTTTCATTTCCTGCCCATGATTATGGATGCACTAATGGATGACAATATTGTATATGGATTATATGACATGTGATTTACGTGATGATATGCCATGATATGCTATGAAAATCTATGTATGTTATTAGGTTGTTTTATGATTTGCATCTAATCTAATGAAAATGTCTAATGTAATGTGATGTCTATATGGTTATGTATGCGAATGTATTTTTGTATGTCACAGGATATTATCAAGAGATAGAAGAAAGACGAGACGACTAGAGAGAAGGAGATGGATGTTAGTAAGACAAAAAATCCTTCAACACATTTCCATATGACTACCAATTGTTGCTCTTAATCATCATTGGGCAGATTATCGTGACGACCAACAAACACCATGATATGACGTAAATCAAGGTGTGCAAGGTCATACCATCACTTGACATAAACAGTCACAGACAAGGATGATCATGACTCATACTAAAAGCGTATTTGCCCCAGTCGTTTGGTCATAATTAACCACAAACAGTAAAGACAAGCAAGACAAATCATGAAACATCGTTGTTCCTCTAAATCCTGTTGTTAGGCCATCCTCGAGGAACTAGCAACATGACTATCAAAATACACAATAAACATCATAAAATTAAATGCTAAGTGCTTGCCAAGTGTCTGGATATCAAAATTTCAAGTTTTTCAAAAATGATGAATGTCTTGGTGTCAAAGTGCCAGAGTTGATGATGTCAAGATGCTAGATTAGTGTCGAGTTCAGGAAGGACACATCCTAAATGATGCTGAGATGTCAGATTTAGAAAGGACACATTCTGAATGACATTGATGCCAGAGTGATACCAATTTTGGGAAGGACACATCCTGAACGAGGTCGATGTCAAGATGTCAAATTGATGTCAAGTTCGGGAAGGACACATCCTGAACGATGTCGATGTCGAGATGTTGAATTTATGTCAAGTTTGGGAAGGGCACATCCCAAATGATGTCGATGTCAAGATGTCAGATTAATGCCAAGTTCGGGAAGGAAACATCCCGAACGATGTTGATGTCACGATGTCGAATTCAGAAAGGACACATCCTGAATAATGTCGATGTCAAAATTCCAAGTTGATGTCAAGATTAGGGAAGGACACATCCTGAATGATGTTGATGCCAAGATGTCAGATTCAGGAAGGACACATCCTGAATAATGTCGATGTCAAGAGGAACATATCTCAAATGTTGTGAGAATCCTCAAAATGCCAGATGAATGTGACAATGCCTAAGAAGGACACATCCTAGGAAATGAATAAGTGACGGGGCTACCCTTCAGAAGGACAGAGTAAGAAAGATTTGACTAGTTTGACTAAGTTTGACTGAGTTTGACCGATTTTGATATGCCAAGATGATTGTTGTGCTTGATTGAAAGATTGTAGAAGTTCGCTTGGGTAGATTGTTCATTCGAATTTTGACAAAGACCATGATAAATTTAAAGACTATTTCATGTGTGTGAGGAAATTGTGCAATGAACCCTAATGGACTGACCTAGTGTGGCCTCGAGGGCTCATCGACAGATGGTCTTGCCTACGTCATACACTCAGAGACCTCATAGTTCAACATGACCAATGACTTTGTCTTGTTGACCAAAGATTGAGTCATGATTTATTTTGACAAATCTAATAGGACTGACCTAATGTCTCGGGGGCTCGAAGATGAGCCTTTCCTACGTAGCAAATGCACAGAGACAACATAGTTCAACAATGACAAAGACTAATCAAGACTTGAATTGACGTGACTATGTTGACTGACTTGACGTTGTTTTTTGGAATTTTTTGTGTTTTCTTCAGGACGTTTTTCAAATTATTTTTTTTAGGACATTTTTTGATTTTTAGGTCTTTTTTAAGGACTTTTTTTATTTTTAGGTCTTTTTTCAGGACATTTTATGATTTTTTAATTTTTTTCAAGACATTTTCTGATTTTTAGGATCACGTGCGGTACCCACTGCAGTCTCATGATAAAAAATTTCCCCTAGTCAAGTTCAAAATGAGCCAAGCAAAGTGGAATGGAAATAAAAGGCATGACTAGCATGGACAGTGGACAGTATGCAAGACTTGATTTCAACCATTATCAGCCATGGACGAAAATGTCATGATGCTAGGGTGAAGTGTTATGACGAATGTCAGAAAAGAGTATGTTTATTAGGGACACAGGTAGATAGAGTGACAGTAGATGGCACAACAATGACTGACTACACATGGCCCCTGTTTGTCAGGTTTTCACCATGGTACTTATCCAAAGCGCCTGTTTACCAGGTTTTCACTACTGGACAAATTATTTCTCTTTATTTTTGTCATTTTATTTATTTATTTATTTTATTTTATTTCTTTTGGTGTCACCAGGACGCCTGTTTGCTAGGTTTTCATCAAGGTGCAATTTTTTGTATTTTTAATTGGTTTTTGGGCAGGCTTTCTAATGTTATGCATAGAATTTGCGCAAATGTAAACTGTTGATTGGCTTCGTCAACTGTTCACCTTCGGGAGTAGCTAACTGATATGCTCTGGAACCAAATGATGCTATGATGACGTAAGGGCCCAGCCAATTGGGCTCAAATTTTCCTAGCTTCTCCCTATCTGACTGATTCTTAGGATTCTGCATGAGAACTAGGTCGCCAATGTCAAACTTTCGAGTCATCACCCTTTTGTTATAACTTCTACAAAGACGATTTTGGTATGCTTGTAAATGATTCAATGCATTGCGTCTGCATTCATCTAACATTTCTAACTCATGTAGTCTTGACTGCCTGTATTCTTCATCAGTGATGAGGCCTTTCATGGAGACTCGCAAGGATGGAATTTTGACCTCTATGGGAAAGATGGCTTCGGCTCCAAAGACAAGGGAAAAAGGAGTGGCACCGGTGGGGGTATGGATGCTCGTGCGGTATGCCCATAAAGCAGGGTTGAGTTAGATGTGCCAGTCACGACCAGCATCATTGACGGTCTTTTTGAGAAGTTTGATAATGGTTTTATTAGATGCCTCAGCTTGATTGTTTCCCTGTGGGTAATAGGCATGGAAAAGTGGTGGATGATATGGAAACATTGACATAGTTCATGGACCTCTTGATTTTTGAAGGGACGACCATTATCCGTGACGATGGATTGTGGAATGTCGTACCGACAAATGATATAATTGAGGATGAATTTGGAGATTTGTTTTTCAGTACTGTAAATGAGTGGAATGGCTTCAATCCACTTAGTAAAATACTCAGTCGTGGTGATAATGAATTTGTGTCCATTGGAGGATGTAGGGTGAATCTTTCCCATGAGATCAAGTCCCCATTGTGCGAAAGGCCAAGAAGAAGTGATTAGCCTCAACTCTTGTGCTAGAGTGTGAATTAAATCACTGTGAATCTGACATTGGCAACATGTTCTTACAAATTCCAGTGCATCCTTTTCTAGTGTCGACCAATAGTACCCCTGTCTCATAATCTTTTTAGCTAAGGTTGGGCCACTCGAATGGGACCCACATATACCCTCATGCACTTCCTGTAAGGTCGTTTTGCTTCATTAGTGTCGAGACAACAGAGAAGGGTATTGTCGAAGCTATGATAGTAAAGGGTGTCGTTGATGATGGTATAACATGCAACTCTACGGATAAAGGACTTTCTTTGGTTATTGGAAATGTTTTGGGGAAGGATTTGCGAATGAAGGTAGTCAAAAATTTCCTTATACCATGGGGAATTGGAACCAACAAGCTCACAAACCATTTATGCTTTGGGGACATCATAAGCGGGAACCAATAACTGCTCAACCAAAAACTCAAATTGTGGGACATTGCTAGGAATATCAAGCAAAGATCCAATTGTTGCCATAGCGTTAGCAACCTTGTTCTATGTTCTTGGAATTAATTCAAAGGATAGCCTATGAAAATATGTCAGAAAACTGTCAACCATCCATTTATAAGGCATTAGCTTCTCATCTTTGGTTTCATACTCATCATTGAATTGGTTTATAACTAACTGAGAATTATCGAGGACCTGCAGATTCCTAATTTTCTACTTAATAGCCATTCAGAGTCTTGTAATTAATGCTTCATACTCTGCCATGTTATTTGTGCACGGAAATGCGATGTGGAGTAATCAATAGTATTCCTGCTCCTGAGCCATGATTAGTATGAGATCCATCAAAGTATAATTTCCAAGGCTGTTGGGGCTCCGCGTGAAATACAAACTCATATGGAAAGTCTGTTGTAAGAGGATGATTATATGGTATTGGTGCATCTACAAGCTGGTCTGCTATTACTTGTCCTTTGATGGCTTTCCGCTCCACATATTGAATATCATATTCATTGAGGACCGTGACCTATTTTGCTAAACGTTCTGTCAATGTTGCTTGACTCAAGAGGTACTTCAAGGGATTGATCTTGGCTACCAAGTGTGTCTTATGGTTTAACATGCAATGCCTTAATTTTTGAGCCGTGAATACAACTTCCAAACAAGCACGTTCAATGGGTGTGTAATTTAGCTCATACCCCACCAGTGTTCGACTGATATAATATATTGCTTTTTCTTTTTCTTCATAGTCATTATGTGCTAGTAATGCCCCTAGTGTTGAAGTAGTTGTAGAGATGTACAAAATTAATGATTTTCCTTAGATAGGAGGCATGAGAACTGGAGGTGACAATAAGTACTATTTGATCTGGTTGAATGCTTCCTGGCATTTATCTGTCCACACAAAGGGGGTCCCTTTGCGTAGAAGATACTGGAATGGTTGACACTTATCTGCAAGTTGAGCAATGAACCGTGTGATAGATTGAAGCCTGCCTTGTAGCGTTCTTAGGTCACTGATTCCCTTAGGGGGAGGCATATCCAATATAGCTCTGAGTTTAGCGGGGTCAACTTCAATGCCTCTACGTTAGACTATGTACCCCAACAACTTGCCTGATGTTACACCAAAAACACACTTTTTTGAGTTCAACTGGACCTTATACTCTTCCAACATCCTGAAAACTTTGTCTAATACTAAAAGATGGTCTTTTCTTGTCAATGACTTTGCCAGAAGTTCATCCACATAGTCCTTCATTAACGTGTACATCATGTCATGGAATATTGTTTTCATTGCCCTTTGATATGTAGCGCTTGCATTTTTAAGACCAAACAACATTACAGTCCAACAGTATGTACCCCAAGGGCATGTGAAAGCAGTTTTGTGTTGGTCTTCAGGGGCAATACGAATCTGATTATAACTAGAAAAACCATCCATAAGAGATAGCATCTCATATCTAGCTGCAAGGTCCACAATAATGTCAATGTTCGGCAGAGGGAAATCATCTTTAGGGCATGCTTTATTAAGATTGCGGAAGTCTATGCATATGCGAATCTATCCAGTATGCTTGGTGATGGGGACGAGGTTAGTTATCCATTCTGTATAGTCAATTGACCTAACAAAACCTGCATCCAACAACTTTTTGAGTTCAACTTTAACCAGCAATGCGACTTGCGGGTGCATTTTTCTTAGCTTTTGTTTTACTGGCTTGGCATCTTGCAATAATGGTAGGTGATGTAATACTCACTCAGGATCTAATCCTGACATGTCGGCATAAGACCATGTGAAGTTTATCTTGTGTTCTGAGAAGAACTTTTGAAATTCTGGCTCTTTAGCTTTTGTCAATGATGTCGCAAAGAGAACCATTTTGGGGTCCTCCACAGTAGCTATATTAACTACTATGGTTTCCTCGACAAGCATTGCTGATTTTTCTTTGTTTACGGGGAGAAATTCCAATCCTCCACCCTTGGGCACCTCAGGGAGGTTTTCACCCTTGGATACGTCCTTTATTTTTACTATTTTGTCATCAAAAGGTGCCTTTCGGTTTTCACCTAGAGACGTGTCATTTTTTGTTTTATTTTTCTTTTTAATTTTGCGACTAGAGGATGGCGCAGTCTCCCCAAAATAAGCAGCACAATCTAAGTCAATGGAAAATCCAACTTTGTGATCCCCATTTGGAATGCCCTCACGTAGCCCTAGAAATTTTGCTAGAGCCTCATCATTTTGAAAAGTGTCCATTACCGATGGGCCTTGCTAGTTCCAGTCAATTAAGTCGGGGTAAACTAAGGATATTCCATCATCAACATTTGCAAATTGAGGAGATGATGCACAAAGCATGCAAATGGATGCCGAGACATTAAAAATGAAGTTGTCATCATTTGGCTCTATGTCAGATTCTATCCAGTATTCTCCTTCGCTTGTTTCATACTCACCAGTGAAGTAAGGGACAAAGGGAGTAGCATCAGGGTTAGGCCCAGTAGTGGCAAGTGATGGCTCGGGTGATTCCGCATGATGGTCATCAGTTTGGGATGACTGGGTAGGTATGTCAGGGCTAGGACGAATGGGAATAGAATATGATCTAGACTTGGCATCATTTGGTGTTGTATTGATCTTAAACATTTTCCATAATCATTCTTCAAATGTAGGCTCCCCAGGTTCAAGGAATAATTCATCAAGGCAACAGTCACTTAAGGATAGCTAAGAGCCAAATTCCCATTCGTGAGAGTTAGTTTCAGAGGAGGTGTCCTCAGTTATCTCAACACAGTCTTAAGCATACACTAACTCACATGGAAGCACATTGGTACTTGGATCGCTAGATTCTCATGGACCTAACCCTAACCCAAGATGTTTTGGTCTTTCTGAAACTGATAATGGCTCACGCCTTCCATGTTTATCCTTGCCAAGACCACTTTTTCTGTCATAGCCTTTTTCTTTTATCATGTTGTATCCTTTTCCATATATTGCTACTGGCATAGGAGTCAAATCTTGTGGTTCTTTATAAATCCAGGATAGTATATCATTTGTGTCATCTTGACTCATTTCGCCCCACTTTATGAAAACTATATTTGGAGGAACCCTAAAAATTTATTTTTCCTGTATTCTAAAGTACGGTTTTCCATAGACCAGGGGAGACTTGGGCATCTTGGTTATGCAATAGGCCATATTCAAATTATACTCTCCACATCCTTGGTCCTGAATCTGAAAGCTCGGGTCGACGCTTGGGGTGATAAATGAAGTGGTAGGTGTTATGGAGGTGGTCATGGTGGTTGAAGAAGCAGAAGTGGATGCGGTGGACGAAGAGGCGGAAGGCTTCACGAGTGTTGATGGGTCAATGAATTTGGAAGACAAAGATGCTGAAGCTTCCCTATTGATAGGCACTTGATGCTCTGAGACACCTCGTAAGTTGGTACAATATTGGAATGGATCAAGGTCTTTGTATATAGTAATCTCAGTTCCTTCAAAAGGAAACTTCAAACATTGGTGATACATGGAGGGGACAACTTTCAGTGCGTGGATCCAAGGTCGACCGAATAAAATGTTGTATGGCAAGTCCAAATCTATAACTTGACAAGTAGTGTCGACAATGACTAGCCCGATTCAAATTGGGAGTGTAATTACGCCCCGAGAGGACCGTTCTTCATCATCATATGCCTTGATAACAATGCTTCTTGTGGCATCTATGCAAGCATCAAAAAAGCCTAGTGCCTTGACCAATTTTAAGGAACATATATTCAGTCCCGCTCTGCCATCTACTAAGACTTGTCTGACCTTATGTTTATGAACAAAAAATTCAATATGAAGGGCATAATTATGGTTGGATTTGGATGATGAATAGTCTTGGTCAGAAAAGGTGATATGGTGGGGAGTCATGAGATATCCTACCATGGCTTCGAATTGACTGACATCAATATCTTGGGGAACGGAGGATTATTGCAATGTTTTATCTAGGATGGCCTTATGGGTAGGCGAAATGTGTAACAACTCAAGGATAGAGATTTGTGCTAGTGTTTTTCCAAGCTGGTCAATAAGATTAAAGTTTCCTTTAGGTTGGGACTGCTTGTTTTGTGGACGCGATTGCGACTGCAAAGTGGACGGGCCAGCTATTGTTACCTTTGGTTGTCTAGGGGGAGGAGGGCCGGCTATGGTGACCTTTCCACCACGGGTCGTGACATTGCATTTAGGGGCCTTTCTGATGGTGACTGTGTAGACATGTTCATCAGTTGTTCTAATGTGATGTACGATAGGTCCCCCAGAATAGTCATATCCAATACGGGCATAGTTGGCTTGACTATTGTTATTTGTATTTGACATAGAAGGGTTTCCAGAACCATGATCCTGCAGTGGGTTCTTGTGTATTGTATGATCCACATTAAAAGCAAACTGTGGTCCACCGACTTCAATGATATGCTTTTCAATAAGGTATTGTACCAGATTTTTCAATTGTTTACAGGAAGAGGTTTTGTGTCCTTTTATTCACAAAATGTGTTATCATCCCACCAAGATGGTTTAAACTGCCCAGGGTTGTATGGTTTGGGGTCCTCAAGTGTGATGACACCATTCTGAAGGCATTTCCTGAGAACTTCTTCAATAGGCTCACCCAAGGGAGTGTATGTACGTCCTCTAGGGAATTGTTTGGGTTGTCTAGGTTTCCTTTGAATTTGATTGTTTTGGTTGCTTTGGTTACTCTGATTTGTTTGGACAGCGTTAGAAGCATAGGTCTATGTCATCATTTGTGTGTTTTGTGGTTGCAACCCTTTTAGGGTAATCATAGGACCCATAGCATTGACGGCCTTAGCATCGACTACACCATTGGTGACATGTTTGTTCTTAACCCAAAATTTATTTTTGTCAGCAAAAGGAGGGTTTGCATTTGTGTTTTTGGGACTGTATTTTAGTCTTCCTTCAACAATGAGGGCTTGCTCAACTTGGACACCCCGTTCAACTAGGTCCGCAAAGGTTGTGCAACAATGAACATGCAAGCCATTTTTCAGTGGGCCCAATAACGTTTGTACGAACATGTCAACTTTTTCCTTTTTAGGTATGTCTATATGACAACGACTCGCTAGGCCCCTCCATTTTTGAAAGAATGGTAAAAAGTTTTCACCCGAATCTTCTTGTGTGAGTTGGCATAGGTTGATAATGGAGGTGTCTATGTCAATGTTGTATGTGTAATTTTTCACAAAATTTTCAGCAAGTTCTTTCCATGACTATATTCCAGGTTGTAGTGTATAGAACCATTCTAGGGCTGGTCCTGCGAGACTTTTAGGAAACAATCGCATTAGATATGTGTGCTCATGGGAAATATCCACACAACTTGTTATGAATTCTCTGATGTGGTCAAGTGGATTTGTTTTACCCTTGTATTTGTTGAAGTTTGGGGCCACATAACATGTGGAAATGGTGGCATGTACAAAGTTGTATCAAAAGGATATGGACATAAGTTGTATGGAATTTGCGTCTTCTTGTTAGAGGTTTTCATATTTTCCATCTATTTTTGAAGGTCATCCACTCTTGCTAGCAACGTGTGTACGATGGGATCATTGGTTTCCTGAAAGTAAGGTATGTTCTGATTAGGTGTTTTGTTGATATTGCCAGTTGTGAGTGGGAATTTGTTGTTGAGTATGACTCTAGGACAAATATGTGGGGATATGTGACCTAGCCATGTTTGTTTGTATTTGAGGTATCTGAAATCTCTGACTCATTTGATTACCAAAGTTACACATTTGTTGCGTCATTTGAGTTCCTTTTCCTTGTTGAAAGAATTGTCTGTGTAGCGTGTTGGTGTTTGTTCCTTGGGAGTGTCCATGTGGTGTGTTGATATTTTGTCCTTGTCCATGTGGGATGTTCATATTTTGTCCTTGTCTATGTAGGACGTTTAATTGTGATGATGTATTAATGTTGTGTTGAGGACCTTGAATGAAGACTCGTCGTGGGTTTCCTCCAAAGGGATTAAATGAGATTCCACCATAAGGATGTGATGAAGATGCCCCCATTGTCATAGATGAAGATCCCAACATAGGGTTTGTGGGATTTTCTCCCATTGATGTGGACCCAACGGTTATTCCTATTTTTTGTGATGATGATGTGGACATTGTAGGCATGGACATAGTAGATGTTCCTCCAATAGATATTGTATTAGTTGAGGTGGAGGTTTTTTGACTTGTGGTGCCACTAGATGTCACATTAATGGTGTTAGTAGCAACTTGTGTGGTGACCACAATGTTATTGGTAGTGGAGGCATTGTTCGTGTTTTGCTGAGATGTCATGGTTTGTGTCACTTTGTTCAGAGAAGGTCTTATGGTATTAATGTCAAAGCCTTTTGGTAGTTTTTCCCCTTGGTCTAAAAGCATAGCAAGGTATCTGTCGAGATCATTCAAGACCAAGTCTTCTACAAATGAAGCTATGCCAGGATTTTGAGCGGCAGCATCTAAATCCTCAACTAGTACTTGTCCATTTTGGTCTCTCTGTATGAATTGTTCAAAAAGTGGATTTTGAAAGGAAGTTGACATGCTCATGGATGATTGTACGTTCAAATTGCCAAATGGGTCATCATAAATCCAATCATTGGGATTGGTGTTGGTGTTGGTTTTGTTGTCAAAGTCTTGTCCAAAGTCTGCCATTTGTCTTTGATTGCTTTGAAGTCTTGTTTCCACCATCAAGGAAATTTCTCAAATGAAGATGATGACAATGCAAGTATGATACTAGTCTATGTTTTGTCTTTTTGTGTGATAAAGGTTGACGATGTGAAGAGATAAATATGCCAAAAGCCAAAGTGACAATTAGGATGTCGATGCTGACTGGGACAATGATAATGTCAATTAAGAAAATGGCAAAGTGCAAAATGAGGACTAATGAGGTAACTAATGCAAGGTCTAGGTTCAAAATGACGACTAGGATGAACAATATTTTTGGATTTTTTGTAGGAATAAAGTATGCAAGGTAGGAACTAAAATGAATGCAATTTGGAGATAGGAGTACCTAAGCACTCTAAGCTTAATCTTTGTTTTCGATTTTAGTTACCAAAGGACTTGTTGAAAATGACAAAGTGACAAGGTCAAGATGACTAGTTAGTTTTCCTAACTAGACTGTTGAGTTGGAAATCCTCACAAAAGGGACAACAACTGAAAATAGAAATGAATGACGAAGTCCAAGATAACCTAGTTTCGAAAAAAATGATTTTGCAAATTGTGATAAGGTTAGCCTAATCCAAAGTATGCAAAAAATGAAAACCTAAGGTCAAGATAATGCTAAAAATGATGATTATGAACCTAATGGATAAAATTAAAATTTGAAAGATTAAGCCTATGGTAAAAAATGTAGACTAGTGGTTGAATGATGAAAATTTTGAGCAATTTCAAGGCTGGTTTCTGACAAAGACCTCTTGGAAAAAAAATGTTGGACAGTGGGCTGAGACTGTTTGGACTCAAATTCTGGTTTGTATCAGAGTTTTTGTGTGTATCAGGCAAATGCGTCATTTGAGGCAGCAAATGCGTCACAATATGGCAGATGCATTTTAATTCAAGCGAATACGGTTTTGCAGATAACAGTTGTGGCAGAGGTTTGCAAATGTATTTTTTGTGAATATCAAATGCATCGGGATGCAAGCATATGCGTTGTTTATAGCAACAAATGCGGTTTATCAAAGCGATTACATCTCAGGAATTGTCAAATGTGTTTCAATTTAGCGAATGCATTTCAACAGTTGCATCACAAGTTGCAAAGTTTTTAATTTTATGATGTTTCGAGGAAAACATCTGATTTGTCAAAGGTCAAATGTGTGTGTCTAGATTTATGAATGTTGTGAATATTGTTTGAGACTCCAGAAAACACTTGACAAGCACAATGTTTTAGTGTAAGCAAACGCACACAAGACAAGCATGATCCTAATAGGCCAAGGGTTTGTATACTTGGTATAGCCCACCGATATACCTCGGATTGGTGTTGAACACCTCTCCTTCTCGAGAGCGGATAGCTTAGAAGTTTGGTGGCACTGGCTCCCTTCTTTGCATGCACTTCTACAGGAACACCAACTTCGGATTCCTGGGTAGTCACTTCCCAGGAATTGCTATCTCTACTCAAGGGAGTCAGTAGTGAGTATCTTCGGGAATGATACTGTACCCTACACTATACCACGCAACAACTGAAAATGGCTAGCTTCTAAAACAATAGGTGTCTAATAAGGGCATTTGTTCGAGTGGCCACACATGGGGCGAGAGATTAATCACCAATTAGGTGGAACTCTAGCCTGAAGAGGTTACGCTCAACATGGTTTATAGGAGTACTACTCCGTCCGTGTGACACATCCGCACTCATGGTACTTGAACTTTCCTCAAGCACCCATTTTATATCCTAGTTGGAAGTGGCTTGGCTTTAGCCTGTTACCGGTCGGGTCGTCCCTTAAGGTGAGTACTTTTTCCCTTAAGGCAGGCCCATTTCTAGAAATAATAATCATTTCTCTTACACCCAGGATCGCCCGAAAGCGCAAGGGGAGAGGATACTTCGATTATTAAGTCTTGAGGGTGACAAAAAATAAGGTGGGTTTGGTTTTCTGAACACCTAGTTTTCACAAGGTGAAAGCATAATCACCTACCACCTTCAAGCACAGTCAAACACTTGCAAACAAAAGTTCATTTTAGTGCACCAATGGAAGTGTTCCTAAACTAAAAATCGCAGACAAATGGTTTGAAATATTGGTCTTCGACAAACGTAGCTGCAAAACCACACATCAGTAGTTTTTAATAAATGTCTTCGACTCATGAGAGTTGCAAACCCACACGTTAGTAGTTTCAGTAAATGCCTTTGACCCACGAGAATCTTAATGCCACACGCTACAACTAGACATTAGGAACCAGAAAATCCTATTCTAGAGAATGCAAAAGCAGCAACAAACTGACAAAGTAAAAATGCAGAAATCTAGAAAAAAAATCCGAATACAGAAATTCACCAGTGAATGTGTTACGACAGAGCGAATGTGTCACAATAGTTTATGTCAGGGTTTACCAGCCGAATGCATTATCCTGCAAAAAAATGCGTTAGAATCCTGCAAATGCGTCACGTTTTTGTTGAATGCGTCATGGTAGGTCAGGAATGCGGTTCGATGGTGCAAGTGTGTCATTTGTTTTGTTGAATGTGTCGCGACACTGCAAATGCGGTGCAAAAAGCTACAAATGTGTCATTCCTAAACCTGTAGCTGCAAAACAAAGACAAAAAGTCGTACGAAAACAACAAAAATGCACTAAAAGACGTCGGGTTCACCAAATGTATCTCTGGAAATTTTATGGGTTAAAAGGTTAGAAGCATTTAAAACTAAAACTCTAAAGAAATGATGAAGAACAAAGGAGGAAATAAAGGAAAACAAAAGGAACTAGTTACCACAAGTCCTCCAACTCCATGAATCACTTTCATCATACCTTCTAGGTTGCTGCAAATAATGATTTGCCTTCAGATTTATGTGAGCAATCTAAGACTATGCCATCTCCTACACAAGAGTTGAAGGATTTTTGCAAAATGGCTCCATGAAAGCCTAAGTATGACTCAAAAATGTGCAGAAGATGGTTGAAAATGACTAACAACAAATGCAAGAAATTCACGTGAATGCTTCAGGAGAGAGACAAAATGAATTCAAAATTGCCATTTTATAAGAAAAGGCAATTTTGAATGAATGGACGAGATTAAAAGTCGGATTGACGGACAAGATTGAAAGTTGAGATATGGACAAAATGGCTAAAAAAAAGCTGGAGAATCAAATTAGTAACGGTCATTTGACTGTTGAATAAAAAGAGCATCTTTTGAATTAAAAATTAATTTAATTCAAAAGTGGGGAATCATGTGGCAGTAAATAATAAATGCCCATTACTTGCCAAAAATATGAAGTTTGACCATTTTAAATAAATGATTTTATTTAAAATGGAGGAAATGACATGTGGCCATAGTTAAATAAATTAAAGAATTTATTTAATTAGAAGAGGAATATGTAAATTATTGACGTATTTAAATAAATAAACAAGATTTATTTATTTAAATAATCTAAAAGAATTAATGGACATAAATAATTAAATAAATTAAGAAATTTATTTAATTATAGGGAGACATTAGATAATTAGCGACACATTTAAATAAATAAATAACATTTATTTATTTAAATAATTAGGAAGAATAAAGAGACATGAATTAATTAAATAATTAAAAATTATTTAATTAATAGATGAAAATGGACCGAATAACATAATTAAATATTTTAATTATGCTAGGGCGAATGTGGTGAAAAATAGAGCTTGCAGGCCTAGGTCAATTTTTAGTGTCTACAATGAACAAAAATATTTATTTATCAATAATAACTATTTGAATACTTAAGCATATTAAGAACACCATCATTAATATATAAATTAGCATTCAATAGTATGAGAATTGTCAAAAAGAAAGAAAAAATATCTTTAAACAATTCAATATATTAACTCCAACCCATTTATTAATAATTATAAATATATTTTAATAATGATTTTAGTACTTATCTAAATCACATCACCTAGAAGGGTCACTCTCACCCTAGGAATATTTTTATTGTATTGTCCATCATAACTATGGTACACTCTAAAAAAATTCTTAGATGACAATATGCAAAATGTCTGAGCGAAAATGGCAGCCCAACGACTACTTTTTAGAAAAGGATAGGAATCTACCTCCTCATGGAAATCATGGTTATAGTAGGCAGGTCTATTCTCGTCAGGGTCCGTGTGGGAATCCAATTTGGCACCATTCAAGACAAGGGAAGCCTTTTGTCAAGCACATATTCACAAGGCCAAACTGGGTGCCATATCGTTATCATAGGCATTTGAATAAAGAGAAACATGATGTTTTTTATTTATATGAGAATGATAGATCATCATACATGCATAAGGAAGATATTCAAAATAATTAGCATGAAGTAAATCTAAGGTTTTTGAATTGGTTGTATAAAGAAAGTGAAGTAGACTACAGGTCCAATCAAAAAGGGAAAAGTCAGGGGGTTAGGGTTTTAACAGAAAATGTTGCTCCGCTTCAAAATAGTTTCCATGCAAATAATGTATCAAAGCATGCAAGAGGTTCCTTCAATCCAAAATAGAAAGGGCATGAAGATAATGGAAATCAAGAGCATGTTCATTTTGATGGATAAAATAAAGGAGAAAAGGGTAGATTGGAAAATCATGATTCAAAAAATCCTCTGCCAAGCCCCAGTTGCAACATGCAAATACAAATAATGGAAGGCAATAGAAACAAAAGCCACAGTTACAACATGAAAATATAGATTCTAGTAGGAATGTTATTTCAAATCCCCCACTGCATCATGTAAATGAAGACAATGTTGGATTTGGGAAGCATCCTACTCATGCTAAGGAACATAATAAAGATAGAAAGGATTAGGTAAAAAAGCAAGATCCAAAAACTCAGAAGGCTAACTCTCATCAGGAAGGGGAATCCAAATTTCAAAAGAAAAAGAAGACGTTCAACAAGAAAAAGAAGAAGAAGAAGAAACCAATTGGTAAAAAAGAGTCAGTTTTGCAATGGAAGCAGAAAGATGAATCTTTATGCAAGGCAGTGGATCCCCTCAATGGACAAATTGGATTGGAGGGAAAGAATGTTGTCAGTGTCACATTTTCAGAGGATTTGTTGCAAGATCAAATTCAAGATCTTCGTCATCGGGCCCTAATTTATAAGTTCTAGAATCTTGTTCCAAATATAGATTCATTGAAATACTTGTTATTTGATGAATGGGAAGGGGTTTCAACGTTTTTCTATTTCAATCAAAAAAAGGGAATTTTTGTTGTGCTTTTTCATACAAAGGCTCAGAGAGATGTTGTTTACAAAGTTAAATATTGGATTTATGAAGGCTTTGGTTTATGCATGAACCCCTGGATTCCAAACTTTAAATCAAATAAATTTATGTCCAAGTTTGTCCTAGCCTGGGTTCATTTACATTCTTTGCCCTTGGAATATAGAGAAATTAAATTGATAGAAATTATGGCAAACCATATACTTGAATCTTTCTCCAACATGATAAAGAGTTTTATGAAAATCCTACACAACCTGTTAGGCTTGTATATTGCTAGATGCCACGAAGTCTTTTCCTAACCAAGTTCCTATAAATTCTAAGTTTGGCACATGTATTGAAGAGATTGTGGTGGAAAATCAGCAGAATACATGCAGTGTGTGTCATTCTTTGGAACATTTGAAAGCAATATGCCCTAACATTGAAAGTTTTAAAAAAAAATCACTTTGCATTCACCAAATTGTAAATCTCTATCAATTGTGTATAATAAGAGAACAATGAGAGATGCTTCAATTGATAAAGTAATTGGTAGTGGAAAAATGAAAGAGAAAGCACACTCAGATCAACAAGCATCTAAGGAAAATACAAGTTTAAATGTGGATCAATTGAAAGGATCTTGTTCTCATTTGCAGAAGAATGATCAAATCATCTAAGTCAATCAAAACAAGAAGGTTGCTAGCATGGGAGGATTGGTCTACATACCATCTCATGCATCATTTCCACTTGCTCGGTTTGATGTGATAGTTCGCCAACTCATGTTCAATGTGATACCAATCCAAATTTCCTTCAACTCATTGGGTAAGAAGCCATGCAATATTTTGGCACAAAACCTTTTGATTGGTGGATCAGAGAAAACTGAAAAGGGGGAGGTTTCATCCTTTGGGAAGGATCGGGGTGTTAAAGGTTTACTTGCTTAGGACAAAAGATTTCTCCTACTCAACTGGAAGAGCTTGCACAAAAGTTACTTTATTCTTTAGGCTCAGACTTATTTGATGAGATAGCAGAAGAAATCCTCAATGAAGAAGAGGGTGTATAGGGAAGAATAAGTCCTTTAGAGGAAGATCACCTTCCAAAGGTCTATAAGGAAGATCACCTTCTAGAGGTTTGTAAGGAAGATAAGATGGAAATGGATGAAGATATGGTGCCTAAGTTTTATTATTCTCAAGCTTTATCCATACACAAATGTCAACTTCTCAACTACCAATCAAGAAATCTCTAGGAAAAAGAGGTCAACAAGCTACATTAGATGGAAATATTTCAATTAATAAGAGACCGAGGAGAGCATGTTGCTCTCCTTGAGAACAATGAGGATCATCTCATGGAACGCCAGGGGCATTAATTCCCCTGACAAGAGGTCCCATATCAAGTGTTAGGTTGACGCTTGTGGGATAGAAGTTGTATTGTTGCAAGAGACAGAGTTGTGAAAGGAAACATATGAGACGAATGTAATGAAATGGGGTAAATGGAAAACACTATATGTTCCAGCTCAGGGGCCTTTAGGAGGGTTAATTACATTATGGAATCTGAAATCAGTATTAGTGGAAACAATGTGTTGGTATAGTAATTAGTAACTAATGAAAGTAGAATGTTTTTATCTCCAGATCAAGCTCATTAATTTCTATGGTCCAATGGCTACTCAGGACAAAAAAAGGCTATGGGATAAGCTAAAAAATGTTAATTCAAGGATTGGGGAGTGAAAAGGTGATAGTGGTAGGGTATTTTAATACAATAGTATCTCTTAATGAGAAATAGGGAGGTATTTTCTAGCCACAGAAGACAATGGAAGAATTTGAAAGTTTTATTGTAGATAATGCATTGAGGGATGTTTTTCCAAAAAAAGGCAATTTCATATGGACAAATCAGAGAAGATACTTTTCACAAATAGTTGTGTGCTTAGATAGGTTCTTAATCACCCAAAATTGGGTCCTGATGTCATCTAATTTGACCTCACAAATATTACCATTTGTATGTTCGGATCATTGTGCAATTTCATTAGCTATAACAAATGTGAATATGACCCTAGAGCATAGGCCTTCCTTCAAAGTTGAGAAGATGTGGTCCAGACATCCACTCTTCTTACCTTTGCTCAGACAATGGTGGGTGAGTGCACCATTCCAAAGAGGTACTAAAATGTTTCAGTTCTTTAAGAAATTACAATAAATTAAGGGACAAATTAATACATAGAATGTGCAAGTGATCAAAAACATTTTTGAACAAAAAGAGGAGGTAGCAAGGCAATTGGCAGAAGTTCGTGAGTATATAATTCAGAATGGCATGGATTCTCTTACATATGAAAAATAGAAAAATATGCAGTTGATATGGGAAGAATTGGGAAAGAGAGAGGGAATTTATTGGCGTCAAAAATCAAGAGAGTTATGGTTGAGAGAAGTGGACTGTAACACAAAATATTTCCATGCATCGACCCAGCAAAAAAGAGCTGCAAAAATTGTTTTTTCAATTCAGGATGCAGTATCAGGAAAGCAGTTAACAAGTGCAAAGGAGATTCAGGAAGGAGTAAAGTTTTTTAAGAATCTTCTTGCTCCACAAAATCTTGCTTCAAAATAGGGAAGGAAAGATGATCAAGAGTTGTTGGCTACAATACCAAGCATCATCTCTCAAAAATATAATGAAGATTTAAAGAAACCCTTTTCATTAGAAGAGTTGAGAAAGGTGGTCTTCTCGCTTTCTCTGGACAAGGCTCCAGGGCTAGGTGGCTTCACAACTCTCTTTATTCAAAAATGCTAGGATGTATTGGGATTTGATTTCCTCTTAGCTTTGGAGGAATCACAGAAATCTGGTACAATATTGAAACATTTTAATGGTACAAATATTGTTGTCTTTCCAAAAACAAAGGAGCCAAAAACCTTTGTAGAATTTAAACCCATTTATTTATGCAATACAGTGTACAAAATCTTCACAAAGGCAATATATCAAAGATTGCAACATTTAATCCCAAAAATCATTCTGCAAGAACAAGGTGGATTTGTTCCAAGCAGAGAAACAACAAAAGGGGATTTGGTAGCACATGACGTACTTCATTCTATCAAGACCAGTCATCTGTCATCATTTATTGTAAAACTTGACATGATGAAATCATATGACAGGGTTGATTGGAACTTCCTATTGAAAGCTTTGGCAAAAATTGAGTTCTCAAGCAAGTGGTGCAAATGGATTTTATCATGTTTATTAGGTGTGTCCTATGTAATAATTAATGGCTCACCTTCGGGTTTTTTTAGAGCGACACAAGGGGTAAGGAAAGGTGATCCTCTTTCCCCATTTTTTTTTATAATTATGGAAGAGGCATTGAGTAGGATAATAAAGGAGAAGCACAATCAGGGTTTGTGGCAAGGTATGTGTATTCCTCAAACTAATATATCAATCACACACAACCTTTTTTTGGATGATACCTTGTTGTATGGGAAGGAAAATATTGTTGAAGCCAAGCAGATAAAATGGGTATTGGATAAATACTTTGTGTTATCAGGGAAAAAGATAAATGTGCACAAATCAAAAGTTTATGTTTTCAATTCTAAAGCAACTATCAAAAGAAAGATTGTTCAAGTGTTAGGTTTTCAAGAGGCAGATTTACCATGTATGTATTTGGGAATACCATTTTTTATGGGGTCAAATAAGACATCATATTGGGCTAAAGTTATAGAGAGAATTAAATTGAATTTTTTTTCTTAGAAAGCCCGTTGGTTGTCATTATCAGGTCGTATTCTATTAAATAAAAACAATATTAGTAGCAATCCCTAATTATTTCATATTAATCGTTGATCAAATAGAGAAGATTATCAGGAGTTTTCTATGGAAGGGAAATATGAATGATGCTAAAAAGTCCCTTTAATTTCTTTGGATAGTATGTCTTCGAAGAAACTTAAAGGTGGAGTGGGATTACATGATATTTCCAAGCGCAATATGGCCTTTAGGGGAAAGTTGATATGGCAAATGTATACCAAGTCAGATTCAAAATGGTGTGCAATAATGCAAGCAAAGTATTTAGATAGTCAAAATCTGGCAAGAATATTCTCGATTTCTAACCCTCCTAAAGGATCTACCATGTGGAATTTTATGATGTCTTGTAGAACAGTGGTCATGTTACATATTTCTTGGGAGGTTAATAAGGGCAAGTAAGTTTTTGGGATGACTCTTGGAATGGTTATCCGCTGTTGAAAAATTGTCAAGAACTATTGTTAGCTATTCCAATGTTATCTTAGTTGTGGGGTACCTGATTAATTGATTATGTAAGTTTAGTGGAGGATTCTTCAGGGAGGGTGTGTTGGAAATATTTTTCTGTTACAAAAATAACAAAAGATCAAAAGGAATGTCTCCATCAAATTTTGGAAGGAAGAGTAGTATTCTTATTAGGGAAGGTTGACCATATTATATGGGCCCCATCCAAGAATGGAAGTTATTTAGTCAAACAGGGTTATAAAACAATTCTTAATAAGGATACCCAAATGCAATCTTAGAGTGCTTACTCATTCTGTTGGAATAGTGCGGTTTTACCAAAAGTTGGGAGCTTTGCATGGCTAGTGTTGAGAAAAAGAGTGCTCACAAGTGATCGACTTGTCAAATTGGGAATAGTAGAGCCTTTTAATTGTGTTTTGTGTGGTGAAAGTCTAGAGGATCTTGATCATCTATTTTTCCAGTGCTCCTTCACCCAAAGTTGTTAGGAATTTGTAATGCAAAAAATGATTTTTTATGCTCCATTACCAAATTCAATATGGGATCTCTTCTCTCCATGGCCAGTGTTATATAAGACCTCTTTCTTTGCTTGTATTTGGTGTTTAATTCCAGCTATAGTGATATGGTCCATTTGGTGGGAATGAAACAAGCGCATCTTTAGAAAAGTTTCAACCTCAAGTCAAAGTGTTCATGCAGTCATTGAAAAATAAATCATAGAGGTGGTAAATGTTTGTGTTCAAGATCATAAGAATGTTGGTTCTTTGTTTACATCATGGGACAATAACATTCTGAAGAATTGGCAAGGCATTAGCCTGCCTTTCAAAGGAAGTTTGAAGCTACCTTATAAGATGAAGGTGGACAAGAGCATAATCAAATGACACCCACCAATGATAGGCTTTTATAAACTCAATTTCGATGGTGCATCAAGAAGGAACCCAGGTACCTCTGGAGCAGGGGTTTGTATTAGAGACCCTCAGGGGAATGTGAAGGCAGCTAGATCAATTGCTCTACCACCTAGAATGAATAACATGGCAAAATCAATGGCTATTCTTTATTATCTGTAGCTTGAAAGGAATATCCAAATCAAAAAAATTCATATAGAAGGAGATTCATTAATAATTATCAATGTGTGTAAAGAAGGACGTCTTATAATTGGAACTTACAGTATGTAATGCAAAATGTATGGAAATTATTAGATGAATTTGAATTTTATCAGATTTCGCATACATATCGTGAAGGAAACATGCTTGCAGACTAATTAGTAAATATGGGGTGCCAAAGGAGAGAGGTATGCATAATGGAAATGATGACATGTTAAATTCCTTCCCAGATTTAGTAGAAATAGTAAGAAAAGAAAGTGTTGAAAAATCTAACTAGGGGTTAGAGGAAGGGGTCGGGTTTTCTTAGCGCGCAATTCAAAATGGGCTAGCCATAGATTACTTGATTTAATCAATAATCACTAAAAAAGATAAGATTTTAATGCATCATTCAATTGATTTGGTTGTAATAATAATGAGGGAAGTGGGGATAAGTGGGCTTGTTCGTCGATTAATTTCTTTGCAGCTAGTATAAAGTAGTTAATTCAACACATGGGAAAAGCGTTGTCATGTACTTGATCCGACCCAAATGCTGCCACCGATGATTTGCATATCTAACACTTGTTTTGTGTGGTTGCAAGTTTAAGTACTAAACATTTTTTTTATCATTGCTTGGCATGCTTATGGTTAAGAGGTGGCAAGTGTTGCTTCTCACGGAGATGAGGAATTAATCTAATATGACATAAATATCTAGATTTGGCATGCTAATGGTTAAGAGGTGGCAAGTACTAAACATGTTTTTTTTTATCATTGCTTAGCATGCTTATGGTTAAGAGGTGGCAAGTGCCGCTTCTCATGGAGATGAGGTATTAATCTGATATGACATAAATATCTAGATTTGGCATTGTGAATTAGATATGTAGTGTGCCTTCTTCTATTTATTTTTCATTTCCAAGATTTGTGCTTGGGAAATTGGAATTAAGAGAGTTTATTTAAACAATGCTCATCAAAACATAAGTGCAATTAACAAAGGTAGATGAGTTTCTATTGCTAAGTGAAATATAGTATATTGGGTTCTAATGTAGCTAGTTTTACTCTCATCAGGTATTCAAGGGAAAGTGTTTGTCACTTTGCTCTTGTCGGGTGTTCAAGGGAAAGCGTTCATTGGCTCGGCCCTACTCTAGTGACATTTGTAGTGTTTTAGAAGGAGAAATAGGAGGGTTGTTCATCTCAAGAGGGTTATTGCTTGTCTTCTTGGATTTGTTCTAGTCACAAATAGAGGGTTTATTGCTTGAGCAACTTTGCAATGGAGTATCGACCTAGGAATTATAGAGTTCCAGTTGTTGTGCATTCTCAGGATGCATAGAGAAGGAGGAATTGAAGCAAGTCTTCAAGGTAAACTTCCCTTCTATTCTAAATTGCATTAAATCAGTGATAGGGGATGAAATATTGCATATAGAGTTCCAGAGAATTATCTTCCCTGCGAATCTTTTGTCAGTTTTCCTTTCCAATCTACTTGATTTGGTACAAAACTTCAACACTATTTAGATTATTACAAACAAGGTTGTCAATGGGATTTTTTTGGAAGATAATGAACAGTTGAAGAGTGTTCAGTAATACGACCTCATCCAGGGAGAGAGTTTTATTGGAGGATTGTTTCTGAGACACTATCTTCCACACAAGAAGAGGTATGCTAAAGCATATGATGGGATGAAACTATCAATCCTTAAGGATTCCTCCAACTATCTGTATCATGTGCTCAACAAGTATCACTACGAGTTTGGCAAGGAGGAAGCTGATAAGTTTAAAAAGAAATTTCATGCAATCTCTTTCATGAAGACACATGACTTCCCTCGAGGTCTTCAAGTCACTATTGTGCCATTGGTTCGTAAAGGAAATAGAGAAAACCACCAGGTTCCTGACATCAATATAACAGTGCAATCACAAGCCTTAGAAGCAACTCGTTCAAATGGAAATTTAGGAAGAACAAGGAAAAAACTAGATTCACTACCCTCACAAAGGGGGTTAATTGTCTTTATTTTTGTAGATATTGCTAGGTAGTGTGAATATATAAGCTAGGGTGGTAGGTTTACATACACAAGAGGGTGAAAATATAAGTAGCAATAATGTTGTACAGGGCTGCGGAATATAGTATATGGGAAAAATTTTGTTTGGGTTGCTAGGTAGTTAAAAAATGTTTCTTTAGGATTGCACTATAGGGCTGCATAATATAGTGTGTGGATGTAATTTTTTGGCGATGTTTGGTAGTTAAAGATGTTGAATAGTCTGGATAACTAAGAGGGGGGGTGAATCAATTATCATAAAACAATTTTCTTTTTTTTAATTAATCTGGAGTAGGCTTATATCAATCAAAAAAGAATCAAATAGATATGAACATGAATGCACACAACAACACCAAGCATAATGAACACCAGAATTTATGTGGAGACCCAAGAAGGGAAAAGCCATGGAGAATGCTAATTCTCAATTATAGAACATTGGTTAAGGTGACACCGGTTAAGGTGATTTTTGCAAAGGCTCACTGCCAAGTTGCTTATTGTAGGTAAGGCTCACTTCCGATGGGCTCATTGCTCGAATATTACAGCCAAAGATAAAAAGGGCTCACTTCCAAAAGAGAAAGGCTCGCTACCTATAGAAAAATGGCTCACTACCTAGCTATTACAGCCAAACACAATTTGAATTAGATCACCACAAAAAATATCAGCATAAAAGAACAACCTTGAAATATTTAATAAAGCTTTTCACGCTAGCACCAAACCCAAAAGATAGGTCGCACATAAAGATCTTCTTACCATGTTACCAAGGAACCCATAATACATAAGATAGGTTCATTACATAACATAATTAACAAAATATAACAAACTTTGAACTACATGAAATATATTTTGGAGCCGATGGGAATGCCACAACCAAGACCAAATCTTGATTATCATCAATTTTAGTATCAACCGGAGAAACGCAATTTGACATACCAAAACTTGTAACATGCTACATGAATGTTCGTATAGCAAGGTTTCCCGGAGTAAGCTTTGAGCACAGTGGCCACCGTCAAAAGATTAGACTTCATTATTCTACATTGATTGTCTTCCACGACTGTCCCAAAAAGCACTATCATATCTAGATCAAAGATAACATCCACACTACACAACATCAAAGCATGCAATAGGATAGATCATTTTTGTATATCATCTGGAGCTCAACCTTCGGGATCTAGGTTTTGACATCAATGGCAGCATTGCTAAATCATCTCAACAACTTCTCAACAATCTCCCCCTTTGGCATTGATGGAAAAATGAAAAAAACTCCAAAACTTCAAGCACTCGTCCTTTGTCAAGAAATTCAATACCTCTTTTTGTTTTTGTTTTTCTCTTCATTTTTCTCACTCTTTTTTCCATCAAAGGAAAAGGGCCAAATAAGAACATTCAAGAGATCAAGTAAAAAATAACAAATTTCACATGAAAAATCTTCTTGTACCTTTCTCTCATAGTTGGAAGAATCCTCTTCCAAGCTAGCACTACAGAAACCATTCTGGCACAAATATTGTCCAGTAGATTCAACAACATAAATTAAGATGACCAATCCGAAGACAGGAACTGTCGTTCACAATCCTCTGCATCAGAAAGTATCCCGAAGAGATGATCCAACCGGACCTCAACAATTTCTTTGACTAACCAGAATGTTATAACCAAATCTTCCCTCTGTCTCTGAACAGACAATAAGTCAGCTTGCAAATCTCCAACTCTTATTCTTTGTTTTCCACCTTTATCTTTGAAGAATTCAAAGCACTTCCCAATATCATTAAATTTAGATTCAATAGCTTCAATTATGCTTCTAAAATTATCAACAGCAGCAGGCCACCAGAGACAATACCTGTAGATGTCAAACATCACCTTAATGCATTCTCTTGTCTCACCAATGTGTTTGGATAACTTTTTTTTGGCTTTGAAACACCTTCTCTCAATCATAGCTTGGAACTTATGTCCTTTAGATCCTTCCCACAACAACCTTTCTTCAACAACTTCTACCAGATTATCCGGTAATGAGTTAGAAACATCTAAAACAGGAATACCCTTTTTGAGCAGATAATCAACCAAGGAATCATCAATTCTAATCCTACTAAATGGAGAGTAGGCATACCACATTTCACCAATCTTTTTCATATCACCTTCATCCAACACTGAACAAACTTCATCTAGATCAACATAGTCAAATCTAGGTAGATAATTTTCTTCCTTCTCCTTCTCTTTTGAGATAGCAATGATATCCTTTGTGTTAATTTTTCTCCTTTTAGGCTCCAGAGGGGAACCACCAATGAAAACCTCTAACTCCTTATTGGAGGAGGAACCCTCCTCAAACTGACTAGACACTATCACATTGGAGCACAAATTCATCTGCAAGGATGAAAAATAGAATTTGCATGCACTTGCTTTATCTTCCATACAATCCAGATACCTGTAGACTTGCTTTCCAACAGGGATGTCAGACTTCCACTTAACATTCTCCTTTGACGGTAGCAAACTCATAAAGTAAAATACTAAACATGTGAGGAGAAACCCAAACTAGAAAGGATAACTCTCAACCAAAGACATTCTGACATTCTTAATTAGGTTTTCCATTATGAGGCTACACAATTAAAACAACTTATTTTCCTTCACCATCTTATGTGCAAGATACACAACAATAGCCGAAGTAGAACCTTCACAATTTCTGAAATAGATTTTGTAAGTGATATTGTAAGCAACATACCTTACTGCAGGATTGACAATGGTGTTTATCAGTATAGCTCAAGGGTCTTTGTCGATATCGGCAAGCTCCTCCACATCTTTGTATTTCACCGTTTTCTTCCCAGGGAGGTCACCAACACTACACAATCCAGTAATAGCTTCAATGGATTCCTTAGTGATTAGATAGGGTTTGTACAAAACAATGTTGCCATCCTTGAATCAACTCAACGGGAACAAGATAGATTCTCTATAAAAAAAACCAAGGAAATTCTCCCCATAAATCCATACCTAAAGCACTTACATTTTTCAATTCATCAGTCTACAACTCTAATTCCATTTTCTTTATCTTCCGATGATCAAATTCGTCCAACTCTACTCCCTTAAGCCTTAGCAGAATACCGCCACTCGATTTTCTGTCAATGGATTTCATCGTCACACTTATCTTCAATCTTTTATCGCTCTGTGAAAATTCTTCTTCTTCTTTGCAAACTGTGAGAAATGTTTTGAAAACTCCACCTTTTAACCTTAATTGCTCATGATGAAATTGCTGCCAAAAACTTACATCAATGATTCCATCAATTGTACTTCACTTTTCAATTAGTCAGATTAAGCTTCATCATATATCACCAACCGGATCAAACTTAGTCATGTCGAAAAAACATCGATATTACTTCAGAGAGGGGTAACCGACAGGATATGCATAGCAACACTCCCCCTGAGCCAAGGCGGTTGGCTCAGTTTCAGGAAGAGCTTGTACCGGGATCTAGTACCATAGAAGAGTTTTCCAAACTCATTTCCTTTTTCTTCCAAATCATGACAGTCTTCTTCTTAGATTCATCTGATTTTGCAACCTTCTTTTTGTTTTTAGACTTTTCCAAAGCAACATATCTACATGTGTTAGCATAATGTCTAGGTTGACTGCACTTGTAACATCTTTGTCTTGACTTAACTGAGTGAGCCCTAGATATGCATTGATTAGCTTTGTGACCATAACCATGAAAGAGATTACTCATTCCATTCCTTCTAGCTGGATTAGATAATTCACTTCTGCAATGACTTGCTTTGTGTCCAAACTTGTGATAGTTAAAGCATTCAGTACTTGGTTCCTTCTTACTTCTACACTCTACAACATTATGTCCAAAATTTTTGCATAGAAAACAATAGCCATTAAATGATAAGTTCCTTTGAGCATTTGGTTGCCTGAATGACGGTATTTTAGGTGTTCTAGAGTTTTGAACCTTGCTTGTTACACCAGATCTTGCTTCAGCTTCAACTGCTTTGTCTTCACCCTTAGTGTTCTGATTTGAGTTTTCACCGATGAAGCCAAGTCCTCCCTTATCCTTGTGACATTTCTGTAGGGACAAGAGTTGATCTAGAATTATGCTACTTTCACATACTCTTGCTTCTGATTTTAGCCTTCTTAACTCTTGATCTAACTTCTCATTTTCTTCTGATTTCTGTTTGATGGTATCTTTGAGATTTTCTTCAATCTTCTTCCATTCTTCCACTTTCTATTTGATAGTATCTTTGAGATTTTCTTCAGTCTTCTTGCATTCATCCAGTTGCTGCTTTAAATCCACAATGCTTTCCTTTGACTCCTTTAATTCTTGGCTAACCTCTCTATGTCTTACTTTGGATTTTTAGATTTTCTCCCTTAGCTTTGAGATACAAGTATTTTCTTCTTTAAGATTTTCTTTCAATTCTTCATTTTTAGATTTCTTGTTTTCCATATCATCTAACATTATCTTTAGTTCTTCCTCAAAGTGTCAAGCTCTTGCCATCTGTTCAAACTTCCAAGATCTCCCTCAAGCAATTAAGCTCTATATCCAAGGGACCAAGCTCTGATACCAATTGTTGAACAGTCTGGATAACTGAAAGGGGGGTGAATCAATTATCATAAAATAATTTTTTTTTCTTTAATTAATCTAGAGCAGGCTTATATCAATCAGAAAATAATCAAATAGATATGAACATGAATGCACACAACACCAAGCACATTGAACACCAGAATTTATGTGGAAACCCAAGAAGGGAAAAACCACGAAGAATGCTAATTCTCAATTATAGAGCACCGGTTAAGGTGATTTTTACAAAGGCTCACTGCCAAGTTGCTCACTGTAAGTAAGGCTCATTGTCGGTGGGCTCACTGATCGGCTATTACAGCCAAAGATAAAAAAGGGCTCATTGCCAAAAGAGAAAGGCTCATTACCTACAAAAAAAAGGGCTCACTGCCCAACTATTACAACCAAACACAATTTGAATTAGATCACCACAAAACATGTCATCATAAAGAACAACCTTGAAATGTTCAATAAGGATTTTCACTCTCGAAATGGACCCAAAACATAGGTCGCACATAAAGATATTCTTACCACATTACCAAGGGACCCATAAATAGGTCATACATAAGATAGGTTCATTACATAACATAATTATCAAAAGATAGCAAACTTTGAACTACATGAAATATATTCTGGAGCTAATGGAAATGCCACAACCAAGACCAAATCTTGATTATCATCAATTTCAGTATCAACTGGAGAAACACAATTTGACATGCCAAAACTTGTAACATGCTTCATGAATGTTTGGATAGCAAGGTTACCCGAAGTAAGCTTTGAGCACAGTAGCCAATGTCAAAAGATTAGACTTCATTATTCTGCATTGACTGTCTTCCACGAATGTCCCAAAAAGAAGTACTACCATATCTAGATCAAAGATAACATCCACACTACACAACATCAAAGCATATGATAGGATAGATCATTTATGTATATCATCCAGAGCTCAACCTTCTGGATCTAGGTTTTGACATCAATGACAACAATGCTAAATCATCTCAACAACTTCTCAACAAAAGAAAGTCTATATGGGGCTACATCCATTTTGGATATTTGACACTCTTTCCTTTCATGGAATTTTGTATTTACCTAAATTACTATTAATATAATATAGAGGTTCTTTGCCTTTTGCTTAAAAAATAAAACTATGGTACACTCTAGAAAACATGTGTAAAACCAAAGTATGTGCCTACTCGCACAAAATCCCTAGCCAGAACAATATTGGGTGTACTTTATACCCTAAGTTGGACACACTCTATGTACCTCCTCTATTTCTTATATCTCATTAAACCACCTTCTTCTTCCTTGAGTGATCTACATTCCCTTTCCAAGTCACATAAATTATTTATATAAGCCTTAAGGATGGGTTTCAAACCATCACACCCTTCAATGAATATTTTTTTAATAATTATTTAATAAATACATTTTCTCCTCCCTTTTTAAAATATTTTTTGCTAATCTCTATTTTAGCCAAAATATTGTAATAGATTGAATATTTTTTGCTATCTCTATTTTAACCAAAATATTGTAAAAGATTAATCTAATTTCTTTGATTCTTGATAATTATTTGATGGAATGATAATTTATAAATATATGGACATAAATTTTAGGATCAATTATGATATTATGAAATGAATAACCAAATTGTGTTCAGATATACAATATAAAAACTTGAATCATTTTCCATCAAATCAAATTCATAGTTTATCTTTATGTATAATATTGTCCAAAATATGGGAAGATAATTACCTCACCTGGTAAATGGGATGATAACATATTATGTTCTCTAGAAATCATATATTTTGATACATGTCAACATATCACATTGGTCCAAATGACTAAGATGCTTCCAAAGATAGTAGCATTGCCTTGAAGAACATTTATATTCTTCCCATAAATTTGTGGCTCCTCCTTTTGATAGCTAGTTTATTTACATTTATGTCACCATTCAAAGTTGAAGACTATTGCATTTTGGTGACCTTCCTTTATTTCATAAATTTCTTAGTAAAGTATGGGCGGATGAGACAAATGTCAATCTCACATCAATTACCCAAAACCGCACGACACTCCTATAAGGTAGCACTACATTTTTTTTAAAAAACTTTAAAATGATATCAAATATGTTGGATGACATAGTTTAGAGTCCTAAATGGATTCAAAATCCTTCAAATCTAGTGACAACCCTTCAAACAGTCCCACACCCTCATTTTTTTCGTATGCCACAAATTTCCTTTTCATGGATCAATTAAATTATATCTCCTTCAACTTAATGGAAACTAGTATTAAACATGAATAACTCCTTTAATAATTATCACTAATCATCCTTTTGATACAACTAGCTCATAAATTGGGTGATTTACTTTGATCAAATGATCTCTCCAAAAATGGTAATTTATATATAATTTATTTTTTACTCCAAACTCCAAACCCAAAATCAAATATGTCTTTATAAATCTATTAAAATTTAATTACAAATAATATCAAAAATATCTCCTCCATTTATGGGATGTGCTAGGATAATCTCTCTGTTAATCCAAGATTTGATGTGACGTGGAAACCATCAGATGAAGAATGGGTGAAAGTCAATTTTGATGGAGCATCCAAGGAAAACCCAAGACCCTCTAGAGTGGGTTGCATACTAAGAGATCAGTTAGGCTCAATCCTTGTGGAAGAGGCAATAAAGTTACTAGAAGGAATGAATAATGAATTTGAGATGCAAGCTATGTAGATAGGGATAAACTTTTGTACAAAAATGGGATTCAAAAAGCTTCATTTGGAGGGTGATTTGATGATCACAATAAATTCCATATGGTAAAAGGTGACTCCCAATTAGAAAGTTGGGAAATTCATTCCACAAATCTAGGAATGCCTCACCCATCTAGAAGATTTTAAAGTGACACACATCTACCATGAAGGAAATGAGGAGGAAAATAAGCTATCCAAAGTTAATATCGATTTGATTGAAAATCATGAAAATTTAATCTAAAGAGATCTGAATGACCTCCCACATGTGAAGGATAGACATAATGGTGCTCAAGAGTATGAAGGAATTAAGTCACTGAAAAACATGAATTAATTAAGTGGAGAGGTAGGTGACATAATGACTATATGAGCACGAGGAACAAGGTTTCTTTAGCAGCTCAAGCGATGGAAACCACCATATGCCTTGACGCCAAGGAAAGACAAATGGCCTTTTAGGGAGTAGCCTCATACCAGAGGCTGAGAATTTTAATCAATGTAGATGGATGCATGGGATTTCATTAAATAAATCTTGGGGTATAGATTTATTGCCTCCAACTTTCATTATCGTGTCAACAGTGACATAGCTTCCATGTTTATGGTTTGGTTGTTATAGGTGAGGGAGGATATATGGGTGGTGAGATGGTTAATGCAGAAGGTGGTGAAATCTCATTGGAAAGAGGGGATGGAAAAGTAATTGGATATGGTTGTGGTTGGGTTGGGTATGAGGCCCATGGTGGGGGTGTGACCCTAGCTAACTTTGCACTATAACAAACCATGGTTGCCCTTTGTGATATGGAGTTTGGGGGAGGATTTGGAGTTGATAATATAGGTGGTAAGAAACATTGCTTAATTTACTAAAGGATATAATGGGTGTGCACCAACTTATGGAGGCGTCGATGGTGTTGGCGCTCCCAACCACGCATGGGGATATAGTAGTGATGGAGGACTAGGACGAGGATGATGCAACAACATAGATGGAATATAGTCGAACTACTAGGAGGAATTTTTTTTTTTTTTATAATTTTGATCATGAATGCAAGATCAATCTGTGATGTATTTTGGTTTTGGATCCCTTATGCCAATTTTATATATCATTTTTTTTGGAAATATCTTTTATTTACTCTCCAAACATGGTTTTATTGAAGAAAATATAAATTTACTACATGGCCTCAAATCTCTTCAATATCCAAACAATATGCACACCTATTAATTTTGGATGAATCTATTTGATTGGGTAAGTGGGTTTTCATCCACAAAATTGATTATCAAAAAGGTTTTCATCCTTCGGTTGAAAAATGATCCAAGTTCAATCTCTCCAAAACTGGGATTTGTAAAAGAAAAAATCAAGAATATTTTTCTTCCTCCATTCTTCTCTTTATATGTTTTTTTAAATAATAAAATATTATTTTCCATAACCTTTTAATTTCCCACTTAAGTGACTTGATAATTCTTTATTTTTGAGCCTATATGATGTTTGTTTTATATGAATGATGTTAGTGCCTTCATTTGAACATCTCCCACAAAAATCAGTGGGTTCCAAGTGGTATCATATGGAAGTCAAATCATGTAAATAAAATTCACATAATTGGTTCTGCATTTCTAAGGTGGCTCTTTGATAAATTTTTAGAAACAACTTTGGTGTAGACAAAGAAATAAGGAGGTCACTATATAGTTGGATAAATTGAAAATTCAAATATTTTTCTTGCAAAAATAGGGAATAAACCCTTGCAAGTGGTCTACATCTCATAAGTTGCACAGTCAGTCAGTCATTTGATCGGTTTTGAGCACCAATCTTTTAATTTTTGTGTTCTTTTCATGAATTTATTTTTCATGCTTCTTTATTATTTCTCTTTTCTCATTATTCCACTCATATTTTAACTAAGCAATTTCTTCAATTTTATCCCACAAGTTCAATTAAAGGGTGGCCAGTGTTAGAGTTGCAGGTTCTGTTGGAGAGTTACTATGTTGATCAGGATCTAAAATTTTCTTGTTCGTATTAATAATAGCCATTTGAGATAATTTATACAATCCTAAACCTTGCTACTAATAATTATGAAACTAGCTCTCCAACTCCTTGACTTTATTATCCAACCTTGTTTCCTTCTACTGGTATCCCCTTAATTGTTCTTCTAATTCTTTAATTTTCTTAAGAGTTGGTTGTATCTCATCAATTTTCTCTTTATCTTCTAAAAAAATTCTTCTTCACCCTCCAAAAATAAGTATTCTTCAAACACAGTAAAGGAGGTAAGTTTATCTTCATCTCCTAGACTGTTGGGAGGATTATCCTTCTTCCATGTTGTAAACAAGTCTTCTTCCTTTGATTTTGAACTTGTGTCTAAGCACATAAATTACATACTTTTTAATTGTTCTTTATCAACAAATAGATTCTCTCTTTCTGAATCTTTGTATATCTCCACCATGACCACCTTCTTTTGTTCAAAAGGGGCTTTTCTTCCATTTATAAAGGACCTTTGTTCTTGCAACGCCTTTTTTCTTTAGGCGGTGTGAACTTCTTTTTGGTTGTATGTTCCCTTTTTGTTTCTTTCTGGTTGTCGAGGAAGAATGTGTACACCTTTTCTTGCACATTTCAGGTATGGAAAGGTTTTCTTTAGAGACATGGGTCTTGTATAGTGGAGATGTTATAGGCTAAGCCTCAAAGGCTATAGGTTGAGTTTCATGTATCTTTGGTTGTCCATGTGGCTACCGATAGGTGAGGTAATTTATGGGGATGAGGTTTCATGTTCTTCTTCCGCAGGTTGCTCATTTTCCTCTCATTCCTTGTTCTCTTCAACTGACTTAGGCCTCAAGCATCTATAATTTATATTATCACATTCTAGGAAATTTTCCTGAGAAAAATCTAGGAATTGGACATTTAGACTTCTTTTTAACAATAGAACAATTAAACAATGGGGGGATAAAGATGATTGGTTTCCTTTCCTTCTATATTCAGTAGAATTTTTTTAACATATTGAACAAATAATTTGGAACATTTGCAAGCATATTGTGGTGGAGATGGATCAGTAATTTAAAATACAATATAAATAACAATGGTCGTCTACCATTACAAGTAAAATACTTAATAATATGCACAACTATAGCAACCTAAAATCAAGGTAAATAAAGTCATTTTTTACCTTGGGTTGACGAGTCATATTCTTCTTTTGTTTGTACAAATTCGGTGTGAGCTATGATGGCATCAACTTTAGCTGAAAATTCTTCCTTGATGATAGGCAACCTAGAGACTTATGTAATTTCCGCTTTAGAGGCATCAACTCTCAGTCCCCTTACCATAGCCTTATTGTTTTGCAATGTCATAGTGAACTGCTATGTCATAGCCTCATTTACTCATTTAATCTAAGAAAATAGTCCAACCACCCAACTTGTTGAAAGATAGGCAAGCACTCTTGATCATTTAACAATATTGTATGATCTATTGGTTCTCTTTTGATAACTTCTTCACCCATTATGTTACACTACAACCTTAATTCTAAATTATTCTTTAACCTTCTTGTTGTTATTCCTTTTTTTCTTTCCTTATGACTAATTATTACTGTTATGGTTCACAAATTCACCATTCTTACTTCTAGTGCCTTCTACCAATTACCAATGCTAATAAAATTACTAGTACATGCAACTTAACTAGTTTCTCTTTAATTATGAAAGCAAGAGGATTAGAATGTTGGTATGTTCCAAATATTTTCCATGTATTGAAATCAATGTGGAATTCCCCAACTAAAGTTTTTATTTTTCCTCAAATGATGGTTTATTCAGGAAGTACTGTAGGGACAATGTATAAAGCATTGTGGAATTGCATAAATATAAAATAAATGGTGTGTGAATAAGAATTGTATATAAAATAACTAGATATAATATTAATTAATGATATTAATGAGGGAAATACCTTGAGTATCTACAATGAAATGAAAGGTGGTGTGTGAGAAGCTATTTGAGTGGCCACCACAAATGAGCCATTTGAAAAATGTAATCATGATGGTGAATGGATGTGACTAAATTGAACTCGCCATAATTGGAAACCATGTGAGTGATGATGCATGTTTGAAAGTACACAAATATGGAAGAACTTTTACGACATGCACATATGTGACTTGTGGTGTGATGATGTGTTGCATGTACGTGTTCCACGGGCCTTGAATTTTTACACATAGTAGTAGAGCAAGTTGTATGTGAGCAAGCATAGTAACGTCAGGTGGAAAAATGACATTGGAAAAAAATGTTAAACTAGTTTGTTACATAGTGGTTGTAGGTGGTAGTAAATCAAGTCTCATTGGAATTTTTTGCAAGACAATTGCTATAGTTCCTTGTAAAAGAAGCTACTAGTAGTGAGGCTACATGTACTAATAGTCTCAATAACCATTTGCATTCTTTTATTTGTGTGTAGTGTGTGTGATGTTTTTATTTTATTAGGAATAAAAGCATACCTGTAGAATCTAAGTAGGTGATTTGGTGAGCTCATCTATAAATTTGCAAAATCTAGTGAAGGTGATGGTGGTGCAAATTTTTGTTGCAAGTGTTAAATAAATTCATCTTTCTTCAATGGATTTTTG
The DNA here is from genome assembly GCA_007258455.2 of Sequoia sempervirens. NCBI lineage: Eukaryota > Viridiplantae > Streptophyta > Pinopsida > Cupressales > Cupressaceae > Sequoia > Sequoia sempervirens. The sequence goes on along the minus strand of VDFB02270651.1, from coordinate 162,885,449 downwards.
TAGAGTTTGAGACAATGTCCATTTACCATTAGAGAAAATTGACTAGATCGATTGTTGTCAGTTGTATTGCTCCATTTTGAAAATTTTCTTTTATCTCATAAGGACCCAACCATCTTGTTTGCAATTTTCCTTTATAGTCCTTATATCTAGAGTCATATATCAATGTCCAATCTCCCACATGAAATTCCTTAGTCTTGATGTATTGTTTATGCCATTTCATTATCTATATTTGTACAATTTTTGTGTGGTGGACTACTTTCATTATTAACTCATCTAGAGAATTAAGTTGGTGCACTCTATCCTTTTGAGATTCAAATAGATCCATTCCTATTTGTACCACTATTCTCAATTTCTTGTGTTTAAATTCAATAGGGAGGAAAATATTTTTGCAATATACTAATTCATATGGTGTAAATCTTATTGTTTTCCATGTTATTCTATATGCCTAGACCACTTTTGGTAATCCATTGCCCAATCCTTTATGTGCAATTTTACTATATTTATTAATATGGCTTCAATTTCTTTATTTGTAACCTCAATCTAGCCATTTGATTGTGGGTGGTAAGGAATTGATTTCTTGTGCCCGATTTCATATTCCTTGACCAAATGAGAAATTATATTTGAAGTAAATAGTGGCCCTTGATCAGTGTCTATCTCCTTGGGCACTCCATATCTTGTGAATATCTCGTCATATAAGAATGTTGTTATTTTTCTATCTCTATCAAAATTTAAAGCTTTAACTTCAACCCATTTGGTTAGATAATCAATACATACCAATATGTACTTATTATTAGAAGTGGGATCTATGGGCCTAATGAAGTCAATGCCCCATTTTTCAAATGGTGCTATTACCAACTGTGGTTGTAGAGCCATTTTATCACTTCTTGTAGGACTACCCATCCTTTGACATCAATCACATCTTATTGTTACACTAAACTACATCTTTATGTAATTTTTTCCAATAGTATCCATTATTTAGGATCTTGAGTGTTGTTCTTTTGGATGCAAAGAGCCCTCCACAAGGCTCATCATGACAAGCTTTAATAATATCATAAACTTCATCTTCTCGTATGCAAATGTGCATGACATAATCAAGTCTTGCGTAAAAGAGGTAGCCAACCACCCATGAACATGGAAAGTTTCTTTCAACCTAATGGCCCTTCTCTCTAGGTGAAAGATGTGGGGCTGTCATGCTTGTAAATAAATAGTTTGCAATATCTACACAATAAGGTGTTTGCACCATTAAGGGAAAGAGGTGCTCATCAGGAAAAGAATCATCCACAAGTGCTTCTTCTATTTTAATATTTATCTTGGAGAGAAAGTCAACCACCACATTTTCTTTTCTTGGCTTATCCATAATAGTGATGTCAAATTCTTGTAACAACAATAACTATCTAACAAGGTGTCCACTAACCACTAGTTTTTTCATTGAATATTAATTTTTTTTATGGACGGTATGAACAAAAATAGGATAACAAATGATGTGATTTCTAAATCATTAATGGCATAGACTACAACTATCATCTATTTTTCTATAAAAATATAATTGAGTTTAATAGCTTGCAGATTTTTTCTTATGTAATAGATAGCATATTCCAAATTTCCCTCATTTTGTCCTAACACAACACCTATAGAAAATTCAAAGGCATCCATATGAATTTGAAAAGGAACTATCCAATTGGCTCCTCTTAGAATATAAGTGTCTTTGTGAGAGAGGTTTTAAGAGCCTCAAATCCTTTTTGGCAGGTAGAGGTCCATTCAAACAATATCTTTCGATAGTAGGAAAGACAAGGGAGCTATTATCTTACTAAAGCATTTAATGAATCTCCTATAATATCCCACATGGCCAAGAAAAATTCTTACATATTTTTGTTTTTGTGGTATAGGTAGAGTTGACATTAATTCTATTTTCTTAAGGTCTACCTAAATTCCTCTTGTTGACATAGAATGTCCCAAAACCACTCCTTTCTCCATCATCACGAAAAATTTCTCATGATTGAGAGAAATTATGATCTTGGCATCTTTGTAGAACTCTTCCCAAGTTTTCTAATGCCTCTTCATAATAATATCCATATGTTCTGAAATCATTCATATATACTCCCATAGAATCATACGAAAAATTAGAAATTATGCTCAAAACAATCTTTTGGAAGGTTGTAGGGGAATTACATAGTTTGAATGACAAGACTAAATAGACATAGTTACCCCATAGATATGTGAATATTTTTTTGTCTTTGTCTTTAGTAGCTATTTTGATCTCATTGTAGCCACTAAATCCATTTAGGAAAGAAAAGTATTTATTTCCCGCAAGGAATCCAACACCTAATCAATGAAGGGAAGAGGAAAATGATATTTCCTTATAGTTGCATTTAATTCTCTATAGTCAACACATAATTGTCATTTACCTCCTTTCTTGGGTACTATTACTAATTGGGAGACCCATTGACTATCTAACATTGGATATATAAATCCTGCATCCAACAATTTCTATAATTCAATTTTCACTGTCTTTGACAGCTGGGTCCATCCTTCATTGGGGTTGCTTCATCGGTTTACATCATTCATTGATATATATTCTATGTATGTAGAGATTAGGATATATTCCTTTTATTTCATGATAATCCCAAGAAAATATTATTGTATGGGCTTGTAGTACTTTGAGTAGTTTAGACTATTGAGAACCAATTTCTTTATTACATTTTTATTGGAGATGATCATATTTCCAGACCCACATCCTATGAAAGCATCTATTTTGACCAACCATGGTCATCCTATGATTAATTGATATCCACCTAGGTTAGCCTTAGGTTGCAAGGCCATGAAGTATGTTGGGTATTCCCATGAGTCAAGTGTAATGACTAAATCTTCAATGATACCTTATGGTTTGACTGTTGATCTATCTGCTAGTTGTAAGACTATTGGTTTAGGTCTTAAGTCCATTAGTTAAATATTATTTATTATTTCTCTAGTCATCACATTTATTATTGCTCCTAGATTAACCATAGATTTTTTAATGAGGGTGCCATTGATTTGTACATCTACCACCGAGCTACTAGGGTCTGCATATTTTGGAACAACTAGGTTTCCCAATATAATATCAACTAACTTTCATAGTACATGGACAATATGAGGGTCGTTTCATTTTCTACTTGGATTCTTAAGGCATAGTTCCATCACATTCTTGGTGTATATTGGCACATCCTTAATAGCTTTAATCAAGGGATTCTTGACATAAACATTCTTTAGCTGACTCAAGAAGTCAAACTCAAGTTCAGGGTGAGATTTTTGAGCATTCAATCTATTTGTAAATGACAACTCTTTGCTTGTGATCTTTATTTGTAGCTTGATTTGTTCAAGGTGCTCATTTTGGTTATTTAAATGGTTGTTAGTTTCAATGGTTGGTTCTTTATAGAGAAGTTTTATGATGTGTAGAGATGATGGTCAAACAAACATTTTTCTTAAACTTAGGTTAACATTACTAACCTCAACCGCATAGGTTGGTTATTGGATGGGTTCATTAGCATAAGATTGTTGGATAAGCTTATTGTTAGGGTTTGGTATAAATTGATAAAGCAGTTGAGATGCTATTTTTTATACAGTGGAAGATAAATCGTATTTGGCATAATGTTTGGTTATTGTTGCAAGGATTGTTATGGTTGTGGGTAGCTTATATTTGGTTTTTGTCATTGTTGGTTTCCTCAACATTATTGTGGTCATGGGTTTTGAGAGGATTTTCACTGGTGATTATAATTTGGAGATTGTTATGGTTGTGGTTGTCACACCCCCTATTGGGGACTCTAATTGGATGATTGATTACTTGACCAAGGTTGATTTGATATATTATTTTAGGGTGTATTATTCTAATTATGAAAATTTAAATTGACTCTTGGGAAGGAAGAATTGTAAGACAAAGGTCTTGAGGCATACCTTGTCTATGTGGATAGGGTTTACATTGGGTAATGTTAAATACTTGACCTTATTCATCTCTTAAGGTGTGGAACTTAGGTTTTCCATGCTTCTCCTCATAAATACTATGAATCTTTTTACATTTGCAGCCGGCTTTCTTTTGTTGATAACGTGGATAATATTTTGTTAGAGAAGTATTTGCTTCTTATTTCTTTTTTATATGTAAGGTTTCCAACTAGGTCACAAGATGGTTGATGATGTCTTCTTTCATATTTATAAGATATTATTGAGTTCCACCTAGAAACACCTATAGATGTTTTGGAGGAAGTAAGAGCTCTAGAACACTTGTTTTTCTTCATATTTGATCATGAACAATTCCTGCAAATTTGATGGATTTCATCATAGACTAGTTGAGAGATGTCTACTACTCCAATTAGGTTTGGTGTACCCATACAATCTTCATTCACACCCCTTAGGAATGATAATTTGAGTGACTCTACAGAGAGCCTATTTTGGCATGACTTTTTGAGATAGAATTGAAATCTCTCAACATAATCTTCAAGGATCCTCCTTTTATGAGATTTAGAATAGGTCATCTATTTCAATATCTCCTCCATGATAATGATCTCGATATTTCTACAAGAACTATTCCTTATTGGTTGCCCAATTTATTGACATATTTTTCCCAATCTCATGAACCATTATAAACCAGCATCCTTAAGTGTGACTAGAAAGAGTTTTAGCCTATGTACATCAATAGTGTAGTCATAACTTCGACATAAAATATTAAATTTAAATAGAAATGTATTTGGATCCTTCATGATCACACCATAAAAGTTGGGTAGATTTGAAAGAGGTATGTTCTTCAAGGTAGTTGTAGGCTCCTGGTTTGCTATTAGAAATTCTAATGTAACTAGTTCAATAGGATTTTTTATTGCTTCCTCCACCATTATGTTGAGACATCTTGTCATGATTTTTTCCAAATATGAGATATCTTATGTTGTGATAGATGCTTCTATTTTGTTGGCTTCTTAAATTATCTCTTCTGATGGTATGAGGGATGCTTCTATTGCATCAATGTCTTCAATTAAATCCTCATGATTTTCATTTGATGGAAGAAATATTTCTAGAACATCTCTTTGTCATTACATGTAATGATAATTGAGATAATGGCTTCTTCTTGCACACTATTAGTAGATAGTTTGATATTGATTTAAAAATTCTAATAGTCTTGATTGTTGAAAAGGAATGAAAGTCTTTATACTAAGACAACCATATGTAAACAAACCAAAAAATTAGAATTTCTAAACCTTAGCACCATCCTGACAACAATGCCAAAAATGTCTAACTCCATTTATGTTCAATAAATTGATGTAGAAGGGGCATGCATTTGACTCAACAAACATGTTGAATTTTCCATTGCACCAAAAGGTCGACCTATAAATTCTTGATAAAATCATCAAATAAGATCCACGAGAGGCAGTTAAACGATATTGTGAATCACATGGTCAGCGCTAACTGAGGGGTGGAAGTGTCAAGCTTCCAACAATCCCCCCAACACGACCACGAGATTTGAACCCATGACCCAACTCTGATACCAATTGTTGACCTTATTGTTGCACCAAAAGGTTGACCTGTCAATGCCCGTTACAAGCACCAAATAATATCCACGGGAGGCGGTTAAACCATGTCACAAATCATGTTAGGAAATATTGTATTTAACCCATGATCTTAATCCATTTCCTACATAATCCATGAGAGATAAACATGCATACAAGTAACCAAAATGCATAGATCAAATAGACAAGCCACAAGATAACACAAGATATACCTTGGGAAAAACCTCAAGAGGGAAAAACCCAGCCTTCAAAAGCATCCATACTTGGACATCATATTATTCAGCAATAAACCAATACAAGAGTTACAATGAATACCTCTAAAGCATCAAGCCCTCCAATGCATTCCCATGTGTCCAAGCATAAATCCACACATCCCATGCCATGCTTCACAAATGCACTCCTCAAAAAGACTCAATAATGATAGCCAACCCACTCAGCCAACCTAAACTACTACACGTGTTTGCTTTTATAGGCACAAGCTCACACAAAGTACAACTAGTGGTAAGGTGAAACCATGTACCACAAAACCATGTGAATACAAAACCACTAACCCCTTATTTAATATTGGGTACTAAGACATCACTTTATTTAATATTTCCCCAATATTAAATTATTATCACATATCTCCCACACATTAGATAATAATAATACAATGTTACAATACAACATCAAGTGGTCCCCAAATAATTACCTAGTGTGATTATCCACACCACCAAGGTGCATCACAACTAAATAATTATTTAATTATAACATTATGAAAATCAATTTATGCAATGGTGTACAACACCATATCTCAACATTCTCTCACTTGTTGTATACATTGCATAAGGGATCAATACATGAAATAGATCATCATAGCCATCCATGAAATCACATGAATCTATAACATGCTCTCATGATCCATCAAGATACCTACATTAAGAACAAAGTGACCACCATCTCAAGCAAGAACTCCTCTCATCCTCCAATGTGCCCCCTATGGAAGAAAAGAAACAAGCCAAGGTGAAGATCCACCAATCCATGATCACAAGCATCAAATCCAAGTGATAACAAAGTCTCTAACCAAGTTGTTGTCAACTGTAAAACCCACACGATCAGAAATAGCATCCATAACACATGCTAATGCATCCAACCATCCATACCTCCAAGGTATCAATACATCAGTAAACTCGTGCCAAGAACATATGCAACCTGTAAATTGCAATCAAGCTCCCTGTATCAAACCTATCAATGAAGAACATACATATCCAAGAACTCCCATTGCATAGGTAATGTTAAAGCATATCAATTCTACCAATCAACACTATACATCAAGGTGTGATAAGTAAATCAAAGTGTGAAGTACCAAGAACAATATCAATGATCCACACATACAACCCAAAGAGTTGCATAATCTCTCACAACATGTTGCCACCATCCTCCCCAAAACATGAACATCCAGGAAGGAACCATGAAGACAGAAACCTATAAACCATAATGTCCTTCTACCAACACCTCAAAAGTGTAATGTTTTGTCAAGTATGATCTCCTAACAACCCCAAATGAAAAGCCTCAACAACTTCCAAAATACCCAATCTCATAGATCAAGTACAACATATGAATCAATGTAATAATACCAACATGGATTTAAGCCTATCAAATCAAGAAGATCAAACTCAAAGTAACCATACCCAATATTGGAAATCATCCCACAAACCATCTCCTAACAATTCTCATCAAAGAATGATATCATAAACTCAAATGCACAAGGAGATAACCATGCCATAACATCCTTCAAATGAATCCTTTAGAACTAACTATCCATATCTCAAGATCCATATCTATGAAAGATAAAGCATATAAAATCATGCTAAATAATCCTCAAATCAGTATCCATAACAATCACTATGAATCAACTCAATCCCATGAGAAATCAAAGTACGAAACATAACACATCTAAAAGATATAATGGGAAAATACCTCTCAAATAATAAACTGCCAAGTAGACCAAGAGTGGGGAATGAGAATACTCCTCTAGGATAACCAAGCCATCATGACTCACTCCAAGAATAATCTCCTCTATTGATCCATAATGAATTCATGTCCATATCCAGGTGAAAGCTCCTTGGTCTTCCTGTTGAAACATCCAAAGAGTAATTGTCTCAAGTGAATGTCTCTAATCACAAGAGAACTCCAACCATCACCTACATCTCCATGTATCCATGAGTACCTATAACCAATCAATCCATGTAAAAATCCAAAAGTAGCATAGCACCATCATGAAGTGAACAAGAAAATGATCAATGTACCCAATACAAAGAGAACTACCAAGATCAATGTCAAAGCTCCAACCACAAAATCAGGAACCTATCATGACAACATGATCTAACCACCTCCTCCTAGGAGATCACATGCACCATAACATACATCTTGGTCTCAAGAGAACATGTAATATGCCAAACTCTAATCTAGAATCAAGAGTGTACCATGACATCATAACAAACACTCTAAACCAAGAAAACATATCTCCAATCACATGAAGATAACCATACCCAATGATGCATCCACGTCACTATCAACAACTCCCACTAAACCGTGATATGAGCTACACATGGAATCATGACTACCATCGTCTCCATGAAGATCATCCAGGTCTACACACACTCAACTTCCATGTCAGTAGCATACAAGTAAACCATGATCTCCAAGCCAAGATACATACAACCACCATCAAAACATCACAAACCACTCCAACACTGCCAAGTCATCACTGTCAAAAGCTCCCACTAAAAGTGTATAACCAATTAATGTAACCAAGCTATCATGACATGATGATTAAACCACCTACTACAAGTCCCATCACCTGACTAATCAAATACTCTAACCATCCATCCTCTCAATCCCAAAAAAACATACCAATGCACAAATGACCACAAACAAGGCCAACTAATGAAATTTGCAACAACAATGAATCAAACCTAGTGGATACCGAAAGTCCACATCTGATTCATCCCACTGCAAATGAATGAGTGGCCAACCCACACACTTGCATAACTCGTAGATCCAACCACTGAAACATGCAAACTCATCATCACATTAGTAACCTGTCAACCGAGATATCAAAGAAGATAACCATGTAGACCAAATGACTCAAACACCAAATCAACCTCATTTATGACTTTCCAAACATGTCCACAAATTAGTAATCATAGTCAAGGAACCAAATAAGCATCAAGAAGATAAGTACAATCTCCTAACATCAAACCATATCACCACCAAACAACCACATACATGATCATCTCATGCCAATGCATCAAATGTACCTACATACCCATGACACCATAACCATATCCATCATTGTACCTGCACTCAACTATCACCCATACAAGACTCCAAGTCTCAAACCATGTCCAACCATGTCCTCAAAACTAAAGACAACCTGTGTACTTGTCACCATCAAAGTACCAACTCTGAAAAACACCTACAAACCTGTACTAGGAAGCACCAATCTAATAATCAGTTGTAGTATCATAATAACATATAAAAACATGTACTCCCTCAAGGTTTCACCTCTTGACTCATCTGGATGCTCACACAATCACACCCCAAATCTCAAGCTCTTAAAAGTGATAAAAAAAGCACCAAGCTCATACAACACCACAAACTGATAAACAATCTGAACCACTATGTATTACACTACAAATTATCTCCAATGCCTATTCAAAATTGAAAATTCGATTTTGTATGCAAAAGTTATGACCAAAACCATGCAAATGAGAACATTTGACTTCCAAGCTCCAAAAATATGTCAAAATGGAAAAATCAAGAAACCAAACATGTATTGTTGCATAGTGCTTGGAACCAGTTTTCCAATGACTACAAGAAGTCAAAAATCCAACATCGTGGGTGAAAGTTATTCAAATTTGAAAAAAACTGCTATTAAAGGACCTCCAAGTGGTTGTTGGGTGGCGTGCCAATGGTGGGTGGGTGGTGGATTTCAAAATTTATTAAATCTAATTTAATTTTCCAAATTAAAAAATTGCCCCTTGTGTACAAACCTAATGCATTATGTAATATAGTTTGAAGCATTTTGAAATTCGGCTTTATTCTTCCAAACAATGGAGTCCACAAAGGATTTAATTTCATTTAAATTTTAAAACATTTTTAAATTTTTAAATGACAGTTGAAGGTTTTTTTTTCAGCGGTCATTAGACTTGCCTCTAGTCTGTGTACCCACCACTGCAAGTAGGGTACGGGGCTGGCGTGGGGTCTGCAGACCCCCTGCCCCCAACATTTTTAATTTTATTTATTTATCTTAAATATTTTCAAAGAATTTTCTAATTTTGTTTTTTCTTATTTTGCAAGGTTTTTAATAATTTTCCAAAAGTCTGACATGGATTTTTTTTGAGAATTTTAAAACAAGATTTTATTATTTTTTATTTTCTTCTCATGGGGTCAAATGGGTAAATTGCCCTATTTGCTAAAAAAATTGCCTTTTTTTAAATTTTCCAAAATAGTTGAATTTTATGTCAAAATTCATCTCTTAGCCAACTTGAATCCAACCATGAGGTCCATTTTGTCTTAAGAGGTTATCTATGAAATTTCCCCTACAAAATCGTCATATCCAAACTCAAACCAAGAAACCCTCTTTCACCCAAATTTGGAAAACTTTAGATCTGCAATAAACTCAACAAATCTTGACAACCCAAAGGCCCAAATCTGCATACAAACACCTGGAACATGTGTTCCATATCTTGTAATGCCTCAAACCCTACATGCATGTCCATGGCTTCAACTTTGCAAAAACTCTCAAACTAGGGTTATAACAAAAATTCTTCAACCATGAAAGCTCTGATACCACTTGTTAGGAATTATTGCATTTAACCCATGATCTTAATCCATTTCCTACATAACCCATGAGAGATAAACATGCATACAAGTAACCACAATGCATAGATCAAATAGACAAGCCACAAGATAACACAAGATATACCCTGGGAAAACCCTCAAAAGGGAAAAATCCAACCTCCAAAAGCATCCATACTCCATCATATTATTCAGCAATAAACCAATACAAGAGTTACAATGAATATCTCTGAAGCATCAAGCCCTCCAATGTATTCCATGTGTCCAAGCATGAATCCACACATCCCATGCCATGCTTCACAAATGCACTCCTTAGAAAGACTCAATAATGACAACCAACCCACTCAGCCAACCTAAACCACTACACATGTGTTTTCTTTTATAGACACAAACTCACACAAAATACAACTAGTGGTAAGGTGAAACCATGTACCACAAAACCATGTGAATACAAAACCACTATCCCCTTATTTAATTTTGGGTACTAAGACATCACTTTATTTAATATTTCCCCAATATTAAATTATTATCACATGTCTCCCACACATTAAATAATAATAATACAATGCTACAATACAACATCAAGTGGTCCCCAAATAATTACCTAGTGTGATTATCCACACCACCAAGGTGCATCACAACTAAATAATTATTTAATTACAACATTATGATAAATCAATTTATGCAATGATGTGCAAGACCATATCCCAACAAATCATGTGGTCAACGTTGATGGAGGGGTGGAAGCACTGAGCTTCCAATAGGACCAACATATCCCTTATTGAGAAAATTATTTACTTAAGTGTGTTATATTTAATTTATCAACCAAGGAATCATAATTTATTGGATGGTGCCAACACTGTATGTGTAGTTTAGGATTCTAAGTTATCCTAGAGATTGTGTATATAATACTTAATTGAAATAAAACTTAATTAGAAATAAACTTAACTAAAAACAACACTTATTTAATAAAATTTAATTATGTAACAATTGCTACGAGTAGATACTCCTATTAGGATAGTGATTGAATAATTCAAATATGCTATAACTATTTGTTGATGCAGTTATTATTAATTGTTGATAATCAAATGATTGTTATTTATCAAATTAATTAAAATCAAGGAACATAACTTTAACAATTTATTCTAACATTAAAAAACAATCTAAACTATGAAGAGTATTGTAATTACCTCAAGTGGCCCTTGCTTAAGTGGTTGTAATCTCATAATATCTTGATCAAATATCAACTTAAAAATCTATCTAATTGATTGAATCTATTTTCTAAATATTACATTCTAAAATTTTAACGTAAAGTTAATAACAAAAGTATTGATAACAAGAGTGTTGATAGCAAACTCTACTAGATCTTTGACTCATACAAGATCTGCTATATATATAGAATTTGAACTATATGATTATTTTGGACTCTAAAAAACTTATTAACAAATGTCAATTCATCCACAAATATAGGGAGAGGACTTATTCCTATCCTAGGTAAAATTCAAATAGGAAACTTAATCATGCAAAGGTGTGAGTGTCATAATAATGTTATAACTCCTCATCATAAAGAAGGTAGTTATAAATGAAAACATGCAAGATAGGGCATAATTCATATTTATGAACCACGATCTAATATTTTCATAAATTTCTTCTTATCATTGTGGTTATCTTTATTGTTGGCAACAACATTAATGAAAAAGAGAATGATTTATAGATAAACCATTTCCATAGTATTTGGCCACTGCTTCGTTTAGCTATGGGCAGCTACACCTTTTAGTGTAGGCAATCATTCCTTTGGCTATGGGTTAACATACAACTTTTGCTACAAGTGTTTGATCCTTTGTTGCGTAGGGGTTAGTTTTTTTCTCAAAAGCATCCCTACATCATAAATGACCATAATTGTAACGCCCGCCGTGCAAGCCCCAAAGAACAAACAAATAAGGAACACAATTTTTTTTTTTTTTAAAGAAAGATAAATAATCAACATACCAAATATTAAATGATCAAATATATACTCATATACTTCATTTCATAATAACACAAATAACATAATTGACTATGTTCTTTGGGGCACACGAGGTCACATCAAAAAAGACATTACTAAACATCAACTCATAAAATATCAAAAGGAACTAATGAAGACAACATTAGATATATATGTACATAGATTCCATCACAAGGTAAAACCATGAGAAATCACATAACCAAATAAAATTACAAAGTTGATAACTACATTACAACATCTTTCAAATTTACATCATATCGATATAGTTACATCATGAATCCCAATCATGGGGGATGAATACAATATACAAGATTATCAAAATGTAAAGAGATCAACTGGAACAATTCTGCAACTGGATGAGACTGAGCCAACGAACGCTGATGGGGAACCCAACGGTGTGCGGAGCACGTTCCACCCGACCACCCCCGTGCTAAGAGGTGACAGAGAAGTAACTCCGACCAAGAATGTCAACTGACCAAGACTGACATACAAGTATACAAAAAGTACCAACATAGAACCATAACACAATACTCCAAATTACAAAGAAACAAATAATAACATCGTACAATAATACCATAAGATTACAAGATCCTGAATACCAATGAGATCATATAAAACCACAAAGTACACCAAAGAGGTATCAAGACAATAAATCATAAATTAATTTAAAACCATTTAACAACAATCCAAATCAACTCCCATAACCCTATTTCCAGAGGAACACAATAAAATAAAACACATGGGCAACTAGGGGAGAGTGTCATCGCATAGTCCTACATGGGCTATCCTGTGCTCTTCCTCCAAACTGGAGGCGCCGGTCCCATCTATGGCTATCCTGTGCCCTTCCTCCCAACTGGAGGCGCCGGTCCATAGGGTGATTCATGCGGAGCCGTAGACCTCTCGTGAAGACGAAGTCACGACCTTGCCAACCACGGCCTTCTCAGCCTTCCATTAGTATGCGGAAGCACTAATGAAGACGAGGCATCCATTTTAAAATCTTGTAATGATATTACTACCCAACCCTCCTAAGTTAATTATTAGGTTTTCACTTGTTTACTAACTCACTCGTGGGTTATCCTGAGCCCTTCCCCTTAAACGGGGCGTCGGCCCCCACGAGGAGCCACTCTCCCTAGAGACCCACCAAACCAAAAAGAAACAGAGGTTGTACCATTCCAATCATGTGCATCGAATACAACAACAAAAGCAATACACGAGGAATCACCCATCTCGCAAATTAAATACCATAATCAAAATCTCAAAACTCGGTACACCCCACTCGTAACACTTAACTTCACAGAAACTCAAAATAAAGAGTTATAAATTCGACAAAATCATAATCCTCTGGAAAACTAACGTGTTAACACAAACGGGTTCCCACATCAATGAACTAACAATGTCCCGAACCCAACAATTCAACAAGACTCAATTTCAAGAATAAAAATAAAAGAAATAACTTATTTAATTCCATAATAGATTCCATAATAAATTACATTCCTAAAATATATTCACACTAAAACCAGAAATAAATAAACAATGCTGTCATATATTCATAAATTGATTTCTCTACTAAATTATCCTCTCAAGTTGTAATTTAATAAATCAATAACAAAAGAAACAGATTTCTTTCTATTTTATTATTTCTACTATAACCAGATTTTGTTTTATTTTAACCAGAAAAAGAAACAGAATATTTACTGACTAAATTAAATGGTTACAACAACAGTTAAATTAGTGCAATCTGAATAAATGAGTTAATAAGTATATATACAAATATGAATATATATATATATATATATATATATATATCTATATATATATATATATACGTACATATATATATATATATATATATATATATATATATATATATACATATATATATATACATATATATATATATACATATATATATTTATATATATTTATAAAAGTAAATTTCGCACAGTGAATAAAAAAAATAGAAATTCGCATTTTACAAAATTAATATATACAAATTTGAATGGGGAAATTTTAACCCATACATTGCACGGGAGTACACGCCCGGCCGTGGGCAGTCTAAGGACTGCTCTGCCGTGGACAGTCCGCAGACTGTCACACGATACCGGTGGCGGGGTGGTGGGTATGGCCGAGGCCGAACCACCACACAGCCACAAAATAATAATATCCAAACAAAATATTAATAACAGCGCCGACGGGATAAAAACGAATTTCAATAAATTTTAATTTTCATTCAATATTTTTATATGAATAAATATATATGTGTATATATATATATTTATTTATATATATATATATATATCTAATATATATATATATATACACACAAGGATCTGAACATTTCGAAATAAGGGAAAAATAATCACTGTTCTCTGAACAAGAGAAATATTTTATAACATACATGCATAATAAGAATATCATAATCCCAGAAATTCATTGAAAAGAAATTGCTCTTTAAACATATCTGTATTTTTTTTTAAAACGAAGCAACATAAATACTGTTCATTTCCAGATTTCAAACAAAATCCCTTTTCAATAAACAACAGCCCAGAACCCCACAGAAATTCCATTTTAGTAAATAACAATCCCAATTCCTGGTTAAATTTTCATTGATTAAACAATAACCCCAATAGATTTTCTTCCCACAACATTTGATTTCCAACCCCAGATGAAAATTTCATACACAAAAACCCAATTTTTATTTTATTTGATACTACCGAAAGTAAATAATTAAAAAAATGAAAAGAACCAAGCGTCCTGTGTTTGAAGAAGATCTATAGAAGCTTAATCCCTCTCGCATAACCAATTCCTTGCTGCCGATTGTTCCCAGCAATAGATCCAAATCTTTCTTCCTCTTCAATAATTCCCCCAGAAAACAGAAAAAGAATCCAAGGACGGAAAATGATTGAAAGCAAAATTTCTCCAGCATTCGAACCATCCTCCCCCAATAAAGAAAACCCCTTAATAAAATCAAAGTCCAGAAAACCCTTCCAATTTCCTCTTCTCGTGAATACTAGAAGTCACTTCCAGAAAAATCAAAATTAATTAATAATCCTTTAATTCCTTTTGTTACCTTTTTCATGCATTTTCATTTTCTTTTATCATGCAAATGGATTAAAAATTAAAATTGAACTTTTATGTGTTTATATATCTATCATCCCCACAATACTTTATTGAAAAATTACTTTCATATTAAAATAATTAAAATCAACCATTTGTAGGATTCAACATAAATGTAATATTTTTACCACTACTACTAATATTTATTCATTGCTTTATTTATTTATTATTTTATGTTTTTATTTTATTAATTGCTTAATTATTTAAATCACAACCTAAAACCATACACCACATTAGATAAATCATAAAATCACAATAACATACAAGGACCAATGCAACAACACAATGACTATGACCAAGACGCACAAACCAAAAAGGTACAAGACTGTTGACACCTTGGAACGGAGTTACTTTCATGTCACCTTTATTCAACTTCCTGCCATTGGGTTGGTTCAATGCTCGCCCAGACCTATCGAAATAGGTGGAATCGAGTCTTATTCCTGCAAAGCCTGCATCTAACAAGGTGATATACAATATACATACATAAAATCAATTACAAAGCATTGTGAGAAGGATTTGCAGTGTAGCAGGGCGCTCACGAACGAGTGATGCTACATGTCCCCTCACCAATTCATATCATCATCTAAAGCATTATAAATTTACATTAATTTGCATCACATCATAAATTACTATTCTCTAGTCTACTGCATTCCAAATAACTCCATCAAATTATCATAATAAAATGTCATCACAATATCCATGGCATCATAAGAGTATAGTAACAGTCTAAGCTACCACAACATAATATCAACAGTATCAACAAAATCACAATGTGCCAAACAAAACCACAGAGAATGTCAAGAATCAAGCAGTAACATGAGGGGTATTACAATAATTAACATGAAACACTATCATATCTTATAAACATTCATAAATGCACACAACCATTCAACAATATAATATATACCATCATCAATGCTTTAATACTTATGATAAATATAAAAGTATAGATAATGTCTTGGAGATATCAGAAATTTCATGAGAAATATAAAAATTAAAACAAGAAAATGAGGGAAATTTATAAACTCATCATATGGCATTGGAGTTTCCACCCACTTTGGAGTTATGATGGTAGAAATATTTATCCTCTTCAATTGAATCCATTCACCAAAATTTTCCAACAAATTAGTGGCTTCCAAATGATCAATCTTTCAATTGTTCAAGTCTGAAGATGACAACTTAAAAATGGTACAATAGCTACAAACATGAAACCTCCTTGCACAAACAAGAAATGGGAGCATTGTAGTGACTAGAAACACTTTTTTAAAGGTTGAAATTACTTTCCTAATAGTCACCAACTAAAAATTTCTCTATCCCTTAACTAAAAAATCTTGCCAATCCAATTGTATCCATGTGAATGAAATCATGTGTTGACTTATTTGAATAATGATAATAGTGCTAAGTCTAAATTTTACATTTACAATCCTCCATAGAGCATTTCTTATGTCACCACTACCCTCCACTAAACTTTGTTGGTGATAAAAAATCAATAAAAAAGTAGCTCCACCATCCTTATGTTGCACTACTTCGATACAACATGATTTTATTATTCCATTCATCATGATAATTAATATTATCTAATATATATTATTAATTACACATTGATTCAACTCATTATAAGTATCAATTTTAAGAGATAAAACTAAAATAACATCAATATAAAATGAAAAAAAATCATTTCCCTGACTGGAAACTATAAATTATATATGGAGAACCTTATTTCTTAATGATATTTTTTCAATTAAACACCTAGGTCTCATATTGTGTTGTGAAGATAACCTTGAGCAAAATAATATGTGTACCATTTGCTACAAGTTGAATTCTTTCTATTCTCTCCAATCTTATGGTACTTTTTATTATGATAGAATTATTGTCATAGATCCCTACTAGCATCAATGCTTACATATAATAAGTTATAATCATAAAGGCAATCAAATTTATCACCATTAATTGTTGATCTGAAAACTTTAGCAAATAGAAACCCACATCCAATATCTAGTATAGCATTTATCTCATGTTTGAAAACTTCTTTTGGATCATATATCCTATGATTATCACAAACTGTGTTACTAGAATTAGGAAGTGTCTCAACATTGATCACAAAAAGAGGATCATCAAAAGATGACTTTGTATCCATCTCCATAAAGAGGGTTATCAACAAATTGAAATTTATGTCTATCATCTTGCTCAAACCAATCTTTTTTTTGCTCAAACTTTCACATACAAATTTTGATTTCTTTGAAAATTTCTCTAAATCAAAATCCTCTTGAAGCCTATCAAGATCATCATTTAACTTCCTAATTTCATTTTCTATTGTTTCATTCAATTGATACTTGAATTTATTTGTAGTTGCAAGTTGATATTTTACCTCCATTAGTGTCATTTGGGTACTTTCTAATGAGTGGAATTTGTTGACTTAAGTTCAAAGGTGAGATCCTCAACCTTTACCTTCATTTCATTAGAGGTAGTTAAGGCCTCATCTAAAAATTTGGTATCTTTTATCATATGTAGATATGTTGATTTCATTTCTTCCATGTCACTTTTAACTATTTGTAAATCTACAAAGTTGAAAATTTGTTCAAGCTATTCTCTATTCAAATTTTGTATTAATTCTTCAAGTATTTTTGCATTGTTCAATCTTGTTAAGACTTGCACTTCATTCTCATTTGTCACCAACAACTATTTCTTTCAATCTCCTTTATGACATTCAGAATCATGTAATGTTAATTAATTTTTATTAGAATCAATGCAAAAATCATCACTCTTTTTGAGGAGATACCTTTCAATGGAGTCTTCCTAAAGTCACTTAGATGGGTTTCTTGTAGCTCTAACTCACTTTCTAAATTAGATTCATATAATTAATCTAAATTTTTATCAATGTTTTCTATTCTAAAATTTCCAGCAAGCTCAAACCAATCATTATTAATTGTATATCCTTCAATGAGGTCACTTAGAAATATTTTATCTAAGTGTTCTTTCTCAATTTCAAGTTCTTTAATAGATTCAAAAAAATATTTTGACATCTCTTCTTCATGCTCTATTGTCAAATAAGGCCACAATTTGTATTTATGTTGATTAACAACAATTTTAGCAAAAACATGCACAACAAATAAATATTATTTATCATCCTTCCACATGTTAGCCGGTAATACTAATAAGAGTGGTTGGGGTACATCATCACTCTCATTCAATATAAAGAACATAATGGTCTGTATTGTTTTTATAACATTTTTTGTATGATACTTTCTAACAATAGAAAAGAAATAGTGATTTAAAAAAATATATATATCATTGTGTTCAAGGTCAAGCATCACCACACAAGATCTAACCTTTGCAGTAGTTTATATAATTCTTACCCTCTTAACAAAAGAAGGATGTCTAGTCATTCAAATCTAGGAAATTCTCTACAATTAGTTGAAATACCTCCTTCATTAGTTCATCATTGTATGGCGTCTTAGGTGTTGTTAACCTTGTAATTTTGTTAATACAAGTAATCAAAATCCTTCAAATAATCCCATGCTCTCAATTTTTTCCTATGCCACAAATTTCATTTTCATGGAGCGATTAATTTATTTCTTCAACTCCTCTTTACTGTGGAAACTAGTATTGAACCTACATAACTCCTTTGACAATTATCACTAGTTGTCCCTTTTGATATGGCTAGCTTATAAACTAGGTAATTTACCCTGATCAAATGTTTTCTCTAGAAATGACAACTTAGAAATGGTGATTGGGAATATATGTGTGTATGTATACATGTACATATGATACACACACACACACATACATACATACATAATGTATGTACATATATGTATATATGTATGCACATGTATTCTACATCACAAAGTGCAAAAAATTACACACACTCAATCAAAGGTTCGCATGTGAAATTTTGAGTTTTGAATTGGTTATATTTTAATATTATTTTATTTATTTGTTTTGCATGGGTAAAGGAGTTACACACTATTTTCATTTTTAATTAAAATAATCATGATTTCTAAACTCAATGTGATTGGGGAGTTAACAAATTTGATTGATTAGTCAACTGATTGCATAGAGGATTTGACTAAGTGCATGAGAGAATCAAGGAGAGTTGACTATTTTATGGAATAGTCAACTGATTGCATGGGTGAGTGAAGTGGATTTGATTGATGAGTGGGATTAAGAGTCTCAGTGGACTAATTAGACTAGGTAGTCAACTAGATGAGGTAGAATTAATTAATTTAATAATTAACTAATTGAATTATTGGTGCACATGAGGTGAAAAATAATATTTAACTTATTTCTAAATGGATAATGTGTGGATACATAATAATAGCTAAATTTAATTAAATAACTTATGTATTATTTAATTAAATTATTAACTATTAATATTCTTAGGTGATAAAGTGATGGTGTGTGTTCTAGGTGAGAAGGTGACGACGTATGTCCTAGGAGATGACATGATCAATGAATAAATTAGATGATAATTGGATGAAATCAAGACCTAAGTGATTAGGTTGTGACTAAATGCAATGGATGATCAGGTGATGCAATGAATTACTAGAGGTTCTAGGAGTTAATTGGATGAATTAGGTGATGGTTGGATGAAATAGACGATTAGGTGAGGATGACATTTTTAGGTGTCTACATTTTACCATCTTTGACACAATGTTCAAAGTAACATTATTTCAAAGAAAATAAAAGGTAGTTATGATGATATGGATGAGATATGAAGAAAGTGATAATATGCCTATCATATGGAAGACATGATAAAGGAAGAAATGGATTAAAATAAATTGATGATGTGCCTAGTGATGTGGAGGAAATGATGAAAGAATGAATGGTGAGATTGTGATGCCCCCTTGAGAGGTTAGTCATGAAAAAAGCCACATGAGTGATTTATTGAATGATGAATGATGAGATGACCAATGATGAAAGAATATGAAGATATGGATTTAAGAAAAATGAATAGAGGAAAGCAACAAGATGAAATGAAGACACCAAATATGGAAAAATGTTTATTTGGAATGCTTATTATGTTGGAATTTGGAGAGAAACCTTTTTTTTTATATAGAAGTAAATGTTATACATCATGGTATAAAAGACCAAAGTAACAATGTATCCAATGCATGGGTTGATGCTCATGAAAACAACAAACAAAATGATTCCCTAGCACTCATAAGATGCTTGACGTAGTTCATGGATATGTGTGAAGAAAACCATCAAGCATGGAGAGGAGTTCCCATCACATCTCAAGGTGATTGACCTTGGTGGGTCCTTTGAGAGAACATCCATCAAATATGGCACACAAAAATAAATTACCATACCCCAATATATACCTATCAAATCATAGCATGATATATAATGATTGTTACACCCCGTTGTGTTATTACCTATTTACTTTTACCTTGATGGGTTAAAAAATTCTTTAATATATATGTTAATTTATGATTGTGTTATGAATATGAATCTTGATGGAAATATGATGAATGAATGTTTAATCAAGTGATATTTTATAATGTTTTAAAGATAAAATATATGATGCATGTGAATGTATTGTTATCGGCTAACTATTGTTATGATGTACTAAGCTGGATACAGGAACAGGCTCGAACCTTCGGAAGAGAGGGGGAGTATCACTCTTGAGAAGAAATTGGTCTGATAACCTTGATGGACCTAATTGAGTATACACACACTCACTTCCTAGTTGGTTTAAGTTGAGTCAAGTCAGTTTGGGTAAATGGTAAGTGATCTTCAATTTTGGTTGTGAATGTTTATATTGGGTTATGATCTTGTTCCATGAATGTTTTGATTGAGGAATGTGATTGAGTCTTTATTTCAAGTGAAAGTCCTTCCTTGTGTGTTCATATTATATTGATGAAATATATATACATAAAATATATATATAGATACATGTCTACGATAAACTCATACATATGAGTAAATACGTGCATGGGTGTACGTAGCTAGATGTATCTTCACATGCTCATGGACGGATTACCCATATGCATGGGAAAATCTCTTGGTCAAAAGTGACACATATAAAAACACTTCATGTATATATGTCGAATATATGTTGATCAATGAAAATGCAAGTATATGTATTTATATATGGATATTAAAGTAATGTTATATATATGTAACATATATATTAATATACGTATATATTAGTATATATATAATCATTATTTTAATATATGCTTATATACTTATTAATTGGCAAATAAAGCATTTGATAATCTTGAGATTATAAAATATATGTTAATATATAATATATATTGATGATATAATATACATACATATATATATATATATATATATATATATATATACTAGATATATAATATATGAAATGTAAAAGTATTTTGATATATACATATAGCACATTAGTATAGCACAAAAGTTAGTATGAATAAAGAACTTTAAGTAATGTCAAGTGCATTATAATGATGTCATATGTAAATGTTGTGGCTAAGATTATGAACTACCCATAAAGAAAAGTTAGAATAAATCAATGAAGACTTATAACCTATGCATGAAAGTAGGAAACAATTTTCACATTGCAAAGAGAAAGAATGCAGATTTTAAACAATTAGAATAAGTCTTTGGTAACACTATTATATGGGGCTCTAAAACATGAAATATGACACCAAATCTGAAGAATGTGAAAGAAATAAGAAGTCTAAAACTTGTACCTAAATCTAGAAAAGCAATATGATAACCATAAAACTTAGTCTATGCATAGATGACACAGATTTGAGAGGGTAGTCAACCTGCAAACTAAATAGGAAACCTATATCATTTCATTGTTGTCCCTTGACTCGGTAAAATAGTCATGTTATCTATAACAAAGAGGTCGATTCAACCATTGGAAGAATGAGGACTGTCATGTGTTGCAATATAAGAGTTCTATCAACTGAGTTGTTGCATGCAAGTAGTAAGGTGGCATAATTGTTAGCTTTTTGTAGCCTTTGGAAGCTCATATTTTAGTATATATAGAGGTGCTCTTTCTATCATTTGTTACACTTCTCATTCTGATTTCTCTATTGTTATTCTATTGTAATTTTTGTGCAAGCATTATTGTGAGAGTTTTAATGAAAGTGAGAATTTTTTTATGAGTTAAGTTTGTTGAAAATTCTTAAGAGGAGGCTAGAATTTGAGTCTAGTTGAACGGAGAAGGAATAGAATTTGTGGTTGTGGAGGCTAAGGTTGGAAAAAAGCAACATTAGTTGGAGCTCTATATCCAGGCATTCTATTTCTATTCCTCAATTATTTATGTTTGAAAGGATATATGAATATAATGCCTTCGTTTGGAAAGATTACTTTTTGAATGCATGATATGCTTGTTCTTATGAACTTAGATATCTCCTTGTGTTGGAATAGTCTTGAATGCATGATATGCTTGTTCTTATGAACCTAGTTATTTCCTTGTTTAGGAATAATCTTTGGAAATGCATTATATGCTTGTTCTTATGAACTTAGTTACTTCTAAGTAAGGAATATTCTTGTGAGATTCTTGTCTGAGTCTTGAAATAGTGAAACCCTATTATTTGGGAACACATTTATATTATGTGAAGTATGTGTGGCTTAAGTGCTAATACAACTATACTTAGTACGTTAATTCTATATGGATATTGCATGAGGTGAAATATGTTGCTATCTTATAGTACTCTTATGAAAATTTCATTTTGAACTTAAGGGTTAGCAAGGTTATTCATGGGGTTAGTGAAATCCATGGGAAAGGGTGTAACCTAGATAATCAATTTATTATGATCTTGGATATTCCTGGGGTTAGGGTAATCCATGGTTAAGGGAATTATCTTGTTAAACATTAGTTATGTTATCACGTTATATTGAATGTGTGTTATGTTTATAGTCAATACCAAATCGATCTTAGCGGTGGGTGGAAAGATGATTCTCATTCGAAGTATTGGGTGATGAATTCTTTGGCCAAAGTAGTGTAAGTAGCCACTATTTACATTCTCAGTTCACTATGATCCATGATTGCATTCTAGGCAGGGAAACCAATGTATGGTAGCCCTAGATATGTAGGACACAACACTATTCTTAGGAAGGTCAGGATTATGGAGTTACCAAACCAATCTCTTCATTGAAGGGTAGGGCCATCTTACCAGTTAGGTAGATGTGCAAGGGATTGCAGTAAGTCCATGGTTGGAAGAAAAGCGCTTGAGTGATGCTCTCTCTCATATAGTTGGTGACCAATATTTGAGGATGTAGCACTAGTTTTGGGACACCTAGAATGTATGCACTAGTGATAGGAACATCTAGGAGGTATACACCAACATTGGGGACATCTACATCATTGTACTTTGTATATATATCTTTATCATTGAGCTCATAGAAGCTATGTATGTAAACACGTAACTCTATTCTTATTGAGTAATTGTAAATGGGAAATATTATCATGTAATTATGTAATGTGAAATCATTGCTTGAATTATTGAAATGCTTCTATATTATGCAATGGGAAAGTTTAGAATGGCTATGTTTCAAATGTGCTACTTATTGTTCATGTGAAAAGGAAATTTTTTTATGGCTCATAATGTTAGAAGCATAAACTTTAACTTGTGAGTAAAACATAGTAAAAACAATGGGCAGAACAATGGGCATGTTACACATGGTATCAAAGCTACCAGGTTCAATGCTAGAACCTATGTGCTCGCTATACTTTCATCCAACATTATATGAGTCTAATGTTTGTAAATTCTTGTGCTAGGATGGTGCGTCTCAAGATGACTACAAGGAAGTTAGTAATCAGGAATGAGTGCTACCTACAGGCCAAGAAGGAAATGGAAGCCATTGTTTGAACCATAGAGGGAACCAATTATGACAATGTTATTTGGTTGAGTGACACTGAGACTTTTAGTCATTCCCTATCACGAATCAGTCAATAGAGGAGAAGGATGTATGAGGCTATCAACTATCTACATCCTATCTCTCCTGCCAAGTCATAATCTTTATCACTTTCCAAGGATATGCCCTCAAAATGAAATTTTAGTCTTGCAATGATATTTAGGGACCCTCGTGTTCTTCCTATGGCAGAATTAATAGTAATAGTCTCAAGTGGTGAATCAAAGGGATATGTCCCCTGGAATTATGTATTTAAGGATAGGTCTAAGGGTTATTTTCCTTTTGATGATGTATTTGGACAAAAATATGAGGGGTATACTCCACATAGTTATGTATCAGAGAGTGAATCTGAGAATACTCTCCCCTTAACTATTTGAATAGTTATTCCATGTAAATGATAGGATAGTGACATCCTATTGAAATAAATGAAAATCATGTTTCAACAAAAATTACGTATAAGATCTTTATGAAATTTCTTATATGAAAGTTTTTTCTTTGGAAATGTTTTAAGTGTTATGTAAACATTCCTATAATCTAATTGAAAATGAAACCTCCAGGTGTAAATTTTATTTTCAAAAATGGTTAGAACTAGAACTAACCTTGGGGGAAGCCAAGAAGTTGGCTAAGGAGCTAAAAATTCAGGGGCTGAGTTGGACCATCTTTTAGCCATGATGGATGAAGCAAGAGAAAGAATAGGAAACCTTGAGCAATAGGTGAGGGGAAAAGAAAGGGAGGAATGAGAAGTTCCTAATAATTATGAAGAAGGGGAAAATTTCCATGAACGTACTCAATCTAGTGAACATGGAGATGATGAATCTTAGTCTAGGTCGAAAGGAAGCAAATGGAAATGACTTGCTAGTGAGCTATCTCAAGACACGAGAAATATTCCTCTAAAGTTTGAAGGAAGTACTAGTGGGGATGTGGTGTGGTTGAGGCATGGCTTGCAAAGATGGAGAAGTATTTTTTAATCAAAATTACTTTGAGGTCACTAAAGTCATTTGGGAGCTTTCTAATTATCTGGTGAAGCATCCAATTGGTGGATGAATAAGAAGATGGACCTTGGACTAAGTTCCCTAAGGCTCACATGGAGTGAATTTATGGATATTTACTAGAAATAGTGGTTGCCTCAACTCTTGTTTGATCAAAAACATACCAACTTCCAAAACCTGAGGCAAGGAGATTCCTCAATTAACGAATATTGGGAGAAATTCGCTCATCCCCTAAGGTGCGTACCCATGTGATGCAAAGTAGGGAGGAAACCTTCTGATAATCACAATTCAAAGTGATTCAAACAACCTTCCATCCTTCAAAACCCTCAATGAACAACTCACAATTCCTTCAATTTGTCTTGTAGCCATCCAAACAAAGATTTTTGTTCATATCTTTTAGAAGAAAATTCAAACCCACAAAATAATGGGAATTTCAGATACCCATTTGGAAAATCTTCAACATATCTCAAAAGTACATACCTTTGTTTTGGAACATATCCTCCAAATAATTGTTGCAATGTTGTCCCCCTAAGCCAATTAGACCTATTTTGCAAAGCAAGTACCAACTAGACTCTCTTTCAACCCAAAAACTTTATTCCAACACTCTCAATAGGTCTCTAATAGATTGAAACAACCGCTTTTGGCCAGAGAAACACTCACTCATTCACCAAAACACAAAACCCTTGCTTTAGGCCTTTTTCTCCTTGAAACAATGAGGGTTTATTGAATCTAACAACTCCACACCTTGGTTCACTCTTCCAATGACTCACAAACATTACTTAAGGTCTTCCTATGCTCTCTAAACCATCTTCAATCCTTTATCATTGCATTTGTAGCAAATTTCAACTTGGAGCCATCATTTTCAAGTCAAAATTCATAAAATATCACCTAGGGCAGCAATGAAAATCCACCAAAACACCTTCCCTGCTCTTAACACCTATGCTAACATCTAAAAAAACCCTATTTCACCCATTCCACCAAGTTACAAGAAAATTCAATGATGGAATGGGTGATTTTTACATTTTGTTCACTTCAAACCCCCAAAATAGGGTTATACAGACCCACCTATAGTAAAATGACTATAAAAACCTC
The DNA here is from genome assembly GCA_007258455.2 of Sequoia sempervirens. Lineage (NCBI taxonomy): Eukaryota > Viridiplantae > Streptophyta > Pinopsida > Cupressales > Cupressaceae > Sequoia > Sequoia sempervirens. Next base: position 162,859,020 of record VDFB02270651.1, on the reverse strand, counting down.
AAATCTCTATGAAAACTCTTCAAACTAGAACCCAATTAAATCTACTTCATATATCCATCAAATAAAATACACTTTGGAACAAGAACTAACTATATGGGGCCATACAATGGCCTGGAGCAGCAGATTTTCCAGAAAAACATAGAAATTTAAGAGCTTCTTATTGTTTTGTGCAACCAAAAATTCAACAACCTTTTTTCGAGTTTCTCAAGAATTTTTAAACTTATCCCTCCTAAAACAAACTAACTCAACTAATTCAAACCACCTTTTGGGCTTCATGACTGTTGGCCTTCCTAATCTTGCATTTTTGCACTTTTACACATGACAACTTTTGACAATATTGCAAAATATGACCATATGAACTAAAATGACTCCAATTACATTGTAAATGGTCTATTATGACCTTATTAAACTCAAATAAGACTCAACACACCAAAACCAAACCTTATACCATATTTACACAAAATGGACTTGGTGCCCCTGTACCATTTTCCCATGAATGTATGCATTGATATCCTCAGTCGGTAAAACTCCAAAGGGAGTGCAAGAAAATGCACCCGCAGGATCTTCCAATAGAACTTTCCAAGAATGCCTCTTCAATTCAGGTTGCGGTCTCTCTAAGACATTTACAACCTTTGGTCCTTCCATTACATCTAGAATGCTTTTAAATAAAAATTCTTGAAAGCTTGGAGTACACAAAATACCTCTTAAACTTGCTCAGTGAAAATTAGGGTTTTGATGATCTACTACTAGGAGATGCGTCAAATTATTTTGCTTCTTCTTCTTCACTTTGCTTTTCCTTCACATGCATATAATAAAATGAATTTTTCTTCCCAAGCACACTTTTAACTCCTTGATTTGACCCATTTTAGCAATAAATGCTTCAAATAAAAAGTTGGTAAACTTCAAAGCCTTATATGCATAGTCAACTTTTTAGAAGCTCCACAAACTTCCGCATTAAAATATTTTCTCCTACAGTTTTCACCAATAGATCCACAATATTTATCTCCATCTTGTCTCTTTGTGTCAAGCCATGACACAACATATCAACAAGGGGGCTATATGATTTCCAGTAAAGCTCCCCCTAAGCCATAGCACTGAGTTAGTTACCAGAGGAAACATCTACATCGGAGATAGGTACAAATTATCCCATGTCCTCAGTCTCTTCCTTCTTTCTCCATAATTTTTATATTTCCTTCTTCACTTCATTCAAATCAGCTTTCTTGATTGGTTCATCTTTCTTTGTAAGCTCATTCTTTCTTATGTTCTTGTTTCTGCAAAATTTTTTAATATGTCTGGGTTTGTTGTAATTGTAGCATACACGTTTTTCTGACCAATCTGACCTCTATTCAATCTTGTTTTGTACTATTTAGCCTTATGTCTAAATACATTGCATGTATAATAGTGGCCTTTGAAAGATCTAGCAGTATTAAATCTATTCATCATCTGACTTCTGCACTCAGCAGCTCTATGTCCAAATTTCTTGCATATAAAACATTGTCTAGAAAAGGATCTAGCATTTTGATTCATTCTACCTCTACATTCTATAGCCTTATGTCCAAATTTATCGCATGAAAATCAAACACCATTAAAATATGGGTACCTTTGAGCATTTAGTTGTCCAATAGGGAGTCTTCTGGAATTACTTCTCTGATTTTGGAATGTGGCATAGTTCCTCTTGCCTTCAATCTATCCAGATTCACTAATCTTCTTTGTACTAGATGTATGTTCTTCTTTAGATTTTTCTCCTCTTTCAAGTCCCAAATCACTTTTATCTTTAGATGCTTTCTATCCAACAATTAACTCATCAAGAATTATAGAAATTATCTTAAATTTATCCTCATGAATTATTGCTTTCTCCAAATCGACTCTCAAATTTACCATTTCCTATTCAAGTCTAGTGCATTCATTAGTCTTGCTTTGTATCACTACATTCATACAATCCTCAGTTTTCTTCTTTTCTTCCACTTATATTTTTAGTCTAGTGATGTCTTCATTTGCTTTCTTCAGTTATTCATTAACTTCTCTATGTCTTTCTTTGAATTTATTGATCTACTCTCTCAGCTTCTTGATGTATTTGTTTGCCTCTTTTAGATTTTCCTTTAGATTTCCATTCTCATTTTCAATTTTGTTAAGATCTTCAAGTGCGGCTTTGAGTTCTTCATCCTTATCTAGCATACAGTCTTCTTCTATATATTTAATTGTATAAATTTCTTCCAGAGGAGCAGGGTACTTCCTATCAGCCATATGTTCAAACTCCAAGATCTTCCCAAAGCATTCAAGCTCCTCCGAGGGTACCAAGCTCTAATACCAATTGTTGAACACCTGAAATATTGAGAGGGGGGTGAATCAGTATTCCTCTAAACCAAATAAACACAACCCATCCAATTAACTGAATAGAAATAACTGCAATGAAGAATGAAAGCATGAATACAACCATAGAATCACATGAAACATGAACACCAGTATTTTTATGTGGAAAACCCAAAAAGGGAAAAACCATAGTGAGGGTTAGCTCACAATATATTATGTCCACAATGTCTAGAAAAGAGCTCATAGCCCACTGAGTAAGAACAAATAAGGGTTGGAAACACTACCTATTTGAACTGATACAATAGAGTATATCATATGCCAGATTACAATTCTATTGAGGTACAAAAAAGATCTTCATACAATCTGCTTATCTCTACTTCGCACACATGTAGGTGAATCACCATACATGTCATAAATTTGCTCTACTCTTCCACTTTCACATATCATATATTCCTTTTGCACTTTTCTACACCATACTTCTCACTCCTCTTTTAAAACCTCGGTAATGATCTCGTATATAGACCCACATCAAGTGAAACTTCAATTAGGTCAACCTAATTAGAAGTAACACACAAAAATTAAACATGTCATCCTCAAAGTATTTTATCCACGCTTAGTGCCTAAATTCAACATCCAATTTACATCAAGATAGGTCGGCATGGACCTAAATATAAATCCTATGTAAGATAGAGTTGCTCAAATATTCTCCACAAAATATCAACCGTGTTAGGTCGGCCCAAAATAGATCTAAACACAAAGTCTTCAAGAGATCATGCAATTTCATCAATCATGCTACCTAAAAACTAAATCTCCCATTGAATTCTTATTCAACCAAAATTCATTAGCTTATCTTCATCATCGCAAGACAAAATAATTATTCACAAAGAAGTGTAGAAACTCCCACATTGGTACATTGTTCAAAAGATAACTATGATATACAGAGCCACACACTGTTATTCATATATTTCTGGAAAATATACAAAATGTCACAAAAACTTGAATGTTGCTCCATTTGATGGACTCAAAACTATAGCTATGATTTTAGAAAATTATACCAACCTGCGGTGAAGTGCAAACGCAAAAAATGACGCACTAGACCACAACACTGACAAAGGAAACACTTAGTCAAATTCCTGATAGACCATGCTTTTTCGGTGTAGCTAGTATTGTATAAAGGTCACCAAAAATACTTTCCCACTATGCTAGGATGATCATTACAATGTTGACATCAATGACAACATTGGATCAACCAATGTATGTACACTTCATTCTCATGTTTCCAAACTGCATCATCAATGACAAACTTACAACTTCCAACACTTATAAACCTTTCACACATTCATGAAGAGAAGAAGAGAAAAAATATAACAATCAATAGATATGTACTTGACCTCTCGTAACAGTTTAAATAAATAATATAGGCATTTCATTCGTATTCTTAAAAAATTACTTTTGCTAATATTGATCATGTGAAAATGAATTGTTAAGTCTATGTTTGGTAAAATTTGAGAATTTGGACTTAATATTTCTATTCATCTTTCACAATGACCAATGTCATGTCCATAATTTCCAGTGACTAAACATAACACAAACTTCAAATTCTAAAGCAAGATATGTTTAAGGAAAATGTTTTTAGCCTGTATTATGGCATCATGTTTTTCGATGCCAACAAATTTGTGTGCATATAGAGTGAAGAAGAGATAGCTATAATTCTAGTCAATGGACAACCCTTCCTTTAACCTTTGACTATGAAGGTAACTATTTAATATAAAAGAAATATTTAAGAAAGAAGTATGTTTGTAAACATATTTTATAGACGTCATAATAAAACTAGAGTTCTTTCACTAAGGCTAAAGGTAACAATGTTATTTAACTACATTCCCAATAATAATAATTGTTCTACTCATTTTATCCAAAAATTAAACAACTAATTACCACAAAAATTAATCATTTATATATTCATTACTCTGAATTTAAATCAAAGCAACAAAATAATAATAAAAAATCTAAATGCATCTAATTAATTATTGATGTGATTAAGAACTAATCATTATGTCAATAAATAACAACATAGTTGAATGATTTTAATTCCCCTAAATTCATCTTATAAACTATAACGTTAATTGTTAAGTTTAAATATTGTACTAATTCTAAAGTTTATTTGAACAATTTATTTTCTTTATATTAATTCCCAATTTGTCCTTTTTTATTTCATTGTATTATTCTTGAATTTTAATATGTTTAACAACCGTCGAACACAAGTCTAACTTTTGATTGTTATATTGAGTTCATGAAACATTTAAAGTGAACTAAATGGAAAATTTAATCTCCTAACTTGATCATTTGGCTATTACGTTATTTCTAAATTCCAAGTCGAGTATTAACTCTTTAAGTTTATGAATGGACTAAGAAGCTTGCTTGGATACAATTATTTTATATCTATTCTCTTAACCTAATATTTTCAGTGCTACCATACTTGTATTCTTCAAATTTCAAGTTAATTTGTAATAGGAATTAGATTATTAAATTTTTTTTAAAAGCATTAAAAATGTATATTTATTTCACTAATTAACTAAATAAGTATATTAATTTCTAAGTAGAAACTAATTTTAAACTAACTTATAACCAACATATAACCAATTGATTTCCTTTATAGTTTCCTCTCAAAATTCTTGGTTGTCATTTGACAAATTCAAGTTGATTTTCATCTATCACTTTATTGTTCCATTGTTTCCTCAATTTTGTCAATTGTAAACAACAAAATTGATAATATCCAACTCATATTACACACAACTTAGTAAACGATCATATCCAAAATTGATAATAACTTGTGTCGATTTAAAATCGATTACAAATGGACAACAAAATACTCAGATTTGAAAACAAAACAAATAACTTTTATTTATTCAAGATCTCATGAAAGTTACATTACAAAACTCTGACAACTCCACCACCCTCGGTCTTTCAACTCTTTGTCTTCCTCTGCTCGTCCACACAGCCACCTTCACTAGTTCTCCTCTTCTTGCTCACTGTTAACCTTCACTCGCAGCATCTCTTGCATATCGACCAATCTGCTCTTCACACATTCCATGAAACCAAAATGGGCTTATCTAGGTCACATCCACTATCTCTTACTTTCCTCCTTCCTTTCTTTTCTTTCTATGCTGCCCCACTTTTATAGATGTACCCAAAACTTCACTTGCATTTGTTGATATTGGACTGGAGCCTTCCTTATATTGACACGGCCTCACATCTTTGTCACACGGTCCCTCCACTAGCTGCTTGACCCTTTATTCCATATTCATAGCTTCTAGTGTCGCTGCCCACATGCTATAGGGTTTCTTTTTTGCATAATTCATGAGTCCTTGTGTGATCACTCATTCCTCTGTCCACTATGCTCTTTCTGGCAGGTTGTCCTCATTTTCATCACTAGTTTTCAAACTATGATTTAATCTCCATTTTAGCATAAACCATAGACAATGCCTCTTCTCCTCTATGCATCAATTTCTGGAATTGAATTCAAAACACAATTCAATTAAGACTATTCTTCAACTCTTACCCAAGTCATTTTATTCTTCCAAACATTTAAATCTGCCTTCCACCATTTAACTTTGTATTTTGAAATACATCAAATTGCCTTCTTTCCATTTTGATGTAACCGCCTTCTTTCTTCTTTCTTTCAATTTGAAAACTTTTGACTAGCTCCTTTGCATCGACTAAACTCATCGGCCTCTTCTGTGTGTTGTCCTTAGTGTGACATTCTCACAAGCTGCATTTTTTTTTTAAAGGATGTACTCCATCCCTCTAGGAATGTCAATCTCTTAACAAATTATGCCTACTTTGAGTTCCTTCTCCAATTACTTCTTCTTGGTTGTGTAGAGCATTTTCTCTTCTTTACTCACCTACCTCTATCCTCATTCCCTTAATCATTGATGTTTAATTCTTCATGTATCACTACTAGTGCAATTATTAGGGGAGTTCCTCTACATGTTTCTCACTCCCACACCTACCCATCTACCTTTTAGCCACTCAATCTTCTTTCAACTGCCACTTTAAAAATTCCTTTTGGGTGCATTTTAAAATGTCAAAAGAAGAAATCTATGACCCTTCACTTGCCATTCACAACCCTTTTAAATTCCTTTCATATGCTTTCCTTCATTATTTTGATAGTTGGTGTTTGGTTTCCCCTATAGATTGATATTTTATTATCTTTAATGCTTTATTCCAACCCTATGTATCTACATCAAAATTGTCTTTTCCATCCCCTTTTAAATCTATAGATGTAATTTGAGTTGGTATAGGAAAATTATTTCCATTTTTAATTTCCATCTTGGCACGAGATCATATTTCAATTTCCCAATGTAAAGGAAATAACACACGGTGTCATTTTAGTGGGAGTACTCTTCGGTTACCAAGAAACAAGTAGAAAAATGTAGATGAAATCTCTTACATTAGTTTGAAGGAAGTCAAAATCATATACCAATAACTCACTAAAATCTTGTCACTTCAAAACTTTCATCATCAAATACAAAATGGAGTTTAAATTCTGCCAAAAGAAAGTTCATGAAATCTTACCAAATCCAAAAACTAACGTTTTTTTGTTGATGCGGGATTGCATGTGGACTTGAATGTTAATGCATCAAACACACCAGGTAAGAAAATTTGTGAGCATGGGCTCACAAAGGTGGAGTTAGGTGATAGAACCACCTTTCAAGACTGCACACAATCTCCAATGAACTCCATTGTTGAAAGCCCAACCTCCCCCACCAAATAGCCCAACCTCCTCCACCAAATATGTTGGAACACAACAATCTATTGAGAGGGGGGGTAAATCAATATATACTAAAAAATTTAGCCTTCTTAACCTTAGTGTAAACACAATCCTCAAACCTAGATGTGCAGATTAAGACATGAAAAGCTATGACAAACACATGCACATACAAGATCAACACATAACACTAGATATATGTGGAAAACCCAAGATGGGAAAAACCACAGTGAGAAATGTTGCTAGGATCTACTGTCCTAATCAAGCCTCACAAGCAATAATGTTTTATGACAACTTTTAAGGGTGCCAACCCTAAGGAGACACCAATCCCCTATTTTGAGCACCAACTCAGTACAAATGAGGCAACAACCTCTACAATATTAAAAGCTTATATATACATAAAGTTGGTTTTGCAAAACATGATAATGCATCAATACATTCAATACATAATTTTTTCTCTCTCTACTCACTCTCCTTCAACTGTGATCAGCTTCAAATGTACATTCAACACTTTGTCAAACTGACTCAGTAACTCACTTACACACTTCACTCTCTAACACTGTGAATCAACTAAAAAACCAGCCATTTTTATTACTAATCTGCTCTTTTATAACATTCTCTACCTTCACCGTCAAGCAACATCAAACTAAGGTTTTCATGTCATCTTATCATTTTTTTGTGTAATGGATCCATATACAATATTTGTGATTTTCATTTCCTCAGTACTGCCATTTTACCCAATAAGCAATAAGATCTTTTGTTGGATAGTTACCTGGTTATCAATGCAACAATCTCCATTCGCTCATCCTTTTAATTGAATCAATTTCATCCTTTGATTTTCAACCTATGAATCAGTTTCATTCACTTGTGCATATGTGCCATTGAGTTTTGTTTGTGCCTTCAGACCCTTGCTATAACGTTTAAAAATGTTGATAAAAAAATTGCATGTTGATTCACAACAAAGATGTGAAATCAGCCAGTAGAAATAAGCCACATGTCAACCCCTTATTCATCCTCAAATCTACACCATAAGTCTGCACATGTCACTATTCACCTTGATCACCACACCATAGACCCCCTCAACTGAGTGTCACGGGGTTGCGGGTTATGACTCCTCGCATTACCGCAAGCCTCCTCATAGACAATCACGGGATGGCGAGATATCCCGCACTACCGCAAGTCCATGAATCACTTGCTTCAAGGTGGTGGGTAGCATCCACCTGTCCTTCTATCATGTTTCAAGTCATCCACCTTTTCGTTGTATCAAAGGGACTCATTATAGGGTCACTCCAATCTTCATTTATCTCCTCAATGAATACCCTTGGTGACATCACCTGCCCATTAATTTGTCGCCACTTTTCAATGTGACATCATACTCCACTACCTCCTTATGTCACCATCATTGCGTCAAAGGGACTCATAGATTACTCACTCTGATATCTAGAGATCTCCTCGATCTTATTCATTCTAGCTCTATCACATGGGTGGTCCCATCTTAGGATTTTTCAAACATCATCCTATCTACACCATTGATCAAAAATAGTTTTATCTCCATCGTTGGTTGTTCGCCCTTTCTTCTTTTCGGTATATTGAAGAGACACTATAATCACTCTCTCTTATATCATGGGGTTTCTCTGATGGAATGGACTTAACATAGTCACCCTGATATTTCATTGTCACTTCAACGTAACATTGCATCAAAGGGACTCTGATATATTGAAGAGACTTCAACGTAACTTCTACCAATATGCAACAGTCTCCCCAATACAAACACATGGACTTCACCAACCTAGAAAGCTAGGTACGAGGGGGTGATTACTAGATGATTATAATAGAATAAGTGACAACTTATGTGACCAGTTACCCCTAGTAGGTAGTCAACAAAAAATTAGAAAACTTGCTAGAGTCCCATGACTGCAAACACCTAGGGTTTAACTGATAAACCCTAACAACACCTGAGAGTAGAAATAAATCCTTTTTGAGTGCATACTTCAACTTCTAGACCTGCAAAGTACATCTTTGGAATGCTCTCGAAAGGCCCATATTGAATATGGCACCAAATTTTCCTTCAGACACTTAGAGACCACTGTTGCAGAAAGATGCAACAATTGCCACTAGACTTCCTTGCATGATATCTCCTTTTGACATCAATGACAATAATATGCCAACAATATCCTCCTTTTTCATTGATGGAAAAACCTAATACTCCGTACCAAATAAGATATTTTAGTTCATGCCCTAAATCCCTTGCTCAATTGATTGAACATTTGCACAACTTTCTCTCCCTTTGACACCAATGGCAAAGGGCACACTCCCCATGAAAACATACTCCCCTTTTGACAAGCAGCTCAAAGAGAAAGTGGGGATCCTTGACTATGCAACCATCAAGTCATCAGAAATTTGTAAAACCAGTTTACCTAACTTGATCAAATTCTCCATTACCAAGGATAAATAAAGTACCAATTAAGTTCCTCCTAGATCCATGTTGTATCACTAATATTTAGTGATATCATGTGGGAGAAATGACTTCCAACTTCTACCTCAGATATTAAAATTACTCTGTAGGAATAGGCTTGGTGAAAATGTCAGCCACTTGTTCTTTTGTTGGTACATACTCCATGCAGACCTCTCTATCTGCAACATTTTCTCTAATGAAGTGGCACTTTATGGATATATGCTTTGTTCTAGAGTGCATCACTGGATTCTTTGAGATATTTATCGCACTAGAATTGTCACAAAGAATAAAGATAGGTTCATTGTACTCTACCTTGATGTCCTTAAGTGTCTACTTCATCCATAGGACTTGAGTACAACAAGTTGTTGTTGCTACATACTCTGCTTCTGTTGTGGAAAGAGTGATTGATTCTTGCTTCTTGCTCAACCAAGACACAAGACTATCTCCTATGAAAAATGCTCCACCACTGGTGCTTTTCCTATTGTCTACACTGCCTACCCAATCAACACCTGTATATGCTTTCAAATAAAAATCCTTGCTCTTGGGATACCACGACCCATAATCAATAGGGCTCTTGATATATCTGAAAATTATTTTCACTACGTTGACATGAGACTCCCTTGGTGCAGCCTAAAACCTTGCAACTAAACATATTGCTTACATAATATTGGGCCTTGATGTAGTTAAGTACAACAAGCTACAAATCATTGACCTATACAATGTCTGATTTGCTTCTAGGGATTCATATGATTTTCTCAATTTGCAACTAGTTATCATGGGGGTACTAACTGGTCTATTGTCCTCTGTTCCAAACTTCTTGAGCATTTCCTTAGCATATTTGGTTTGAGATATAAATATCCCTCTATTTCTTTGTGCAATTTGTAAGACAAGAAAAAATGGCAACTCTCCTAACATTGATATTTCAAATTGATCTTGCATATGTGTAGAAAATATTTGACACATTTTATCATGGCTACCTCCAAATATTATGTAATCTACATAAACAACATCAATAACCATGTGTTCACCTTCTAATTTGAAATACAATTTTTTGTCTGCACATCCTTTCTTGAATCCTTGTTGCTACAAGTACTGGTCTAATCTAGAGTACCATGCTCGTGGGGCTTGTTTTAGACCATATAGTGCCTTTCTCAATCTGCACACAAATTTTTCTTCTTTTGATAGCTGAAAACCTTATGGTTGTTCGATGTAAACTTCCTCTTCAAGATTGCCATTCAAGAATGCAAATTTAACATCCATCTGATATACTGTGAATCCCTTGTAAACTAAAAATGCAAGAAACATTCTTATTACTTCTAATCTTGCCACTAGTTCAAATGTTTCTTCAAAATCAATTCCTTCAACTTGTGCATATCCTTTGCACACTAATCTTGCCTTATTCCTCACAACAGCTCCATCCTCATTGAGTTTGTTTCTAAACACCCATTTTGTACCAATTACATTTTTGCTTGGGAGTCTAGGAACCAATTCCCACGTGTTATTCTTCTCAATCTGATTTAGCTCCTCTTCCATACCCTCTATCCAACTCTCATCCTTGTTGGCTTCAATAAAAAAAATCGGTTCAATTTGAGACAGGAGAGCAAAGTTTACATGTTCTTTGTTCTTTGAGAATCTTCTCCTAGTCTGAACTCCTTCATTTTTGTCCCCAATTATCTAATTCGTTGGGTGATCCTTTTGCACATATTTTGCAGGTGCCTTCTCAACTTCTACTTCCTCAGATACTTCTTCTTCATGACTAGTTGTTGATTCATCAAAATCTAGTTCATCATCAAAATCATTCTCATTAGGTATGATATGCTTTATTTTCTCATCAATTTTGACATTGATGCTCTCCACAATCTTGCTCAGCCTGATGTTGTAGCACTTGTAAGCTTTGCTTTGAGTAGAATATCCTAAAAATATTCCTTCATCACTTCTCGATTCAAATTTTCCCAAATTCTCATCTTCTCTTTTGATGTAGCACTTGTTGCCAAACACTTTGAAGTACTTCACAGATGCAGGCCTACCATACAACAACTCATAGGGGGCACTATCACTGTGTGCTCTGATTTGAACTTTGTTCAGAATATATACTGTAGTATGAACTGCTTCTCTCCAAAACATATCAGCTAATCTGGCCTCTTTTAACATTGTTTTGTCCATGTCTTGAACCACTCTATTCTTTCTTTCTACAACTCCATTTTTTGTGGTATTCTTGTCCTTGAGTATTGTCTCTTGATTCTATTTTCCTCATAGTATTCAAAAAAATCATTTGATGTGAATTCTCCTCCTCTATCTGACTGTAAGCATTTAATCCTTCTACCTGTTTCCTTTTCAACCATTTTTTGAATATCTTAAATATTTTAAATGCTTGTGAATTGTCACTAAAAAATGTTACCCATTTCATTCTTGTGTAGTTATCAACTAGAAACATGAAGCATATTTCTCTTGTCAATCCTTTTGTTCTTGTGGGTCCACACAAATCAATATGAACCAGTTGTAAAGGCTTAGTGGTTGAATATTCTTTAGTTGGGAAACTAGTCATTGTTTGCTTTCCCTGTTGACATTCTTTGCATATGACATTTGCAGGCTTGGTTATTTTAGGCAAGTGTCTAACCAAACCTCTTGAACTTACCTTCACCATATCATCAAATTTTACATGCCCCATTCTTCTGTGCCATAACCAACTTTCATCTGCTTGTCCTATTAGACAACTTTGACCTTTCACTTCAGAAAGGTTGTAGAGATTGTTATCAGTTTGTGCTCCTTGTGCAACTGTTTTTCCAATTTTATTTTTTTTGCAGCCTTCAGAATCAAACATGACTTTAAAGCCATTGTCACACATCTGAATCACACTTAGCAGATTGTGCTTCAATCCTTCAACTTATAAGACATCCTTTGTGTGATTTTTTCTGTCTAGACTCAAGATTCCTTTTCCAACTATCTTGACTGTGGTATTTTCACCCAAAATCACAAATCCACCATTGTATTTCTTGAGTTTAATGAACTTGCTTTTGTCTCTAGTCATATACTTGGAGCAACTACTATCTATTACCCATAAATTTTGCGTTTTAGCATGCAACATTGTTTGAGCAATCATTGACTGTGTGGAACTTTGTTCTTTTTCCTTCCTCACCTTCTCCTCCTTGTTTTCAGATTCTTTGTTTGACTTAGGAGGTAGATATTTCTTTTTCTCATTCTTTACATTTGGTCTCACAAATTTCATTCTACAATTTTTTGCTATATGACCAAAATTGGTGTAGTTGTAACAGACTATATTCATATCCATCAAAGGAGCAAAAGAGTTTTTGCTCACAAAGTTTGTACTCCTTTTAGGGACAACTCTACACTCTCTAACCCTATGACCAAACTGATTACAAACACAACAATAACCATTGAAGTATGATGAGTGCCCAGTCATAGCAATTCCTTGAGTTGGATAAGGTGATCCTCTTTGTCTTGGCCTCCTTGGATCATGCACTCTTGTAAATCCATCAACATTAGTCCTAAAAAATTTCCTTATCTTTTGATGATTTGGAGTAGATTTGTTATCCTTCTTATCTGCAACATGCTTCTTTTCTTCCTTGGTTTTCTCAGCTTCTACAGATTTCTCTTTGAGATCACTTCCTTTGCAATCACTTTCATTGACAGATTTAGACTTTTCTCCTACCCTAAATCGTTCATATAATGTTGCAGAGGAATCAACAAAGGAACTTTGTCCTTTTTCCAATCCCAAGCCTGATTTTTCTTTGTTAGCTGGCTTTTGTGTACTCATCAGTTCATCAAAAATTTCAGAACCACCTTTCAGCTTCAGTTCTTTTTCAACATGCTCTTTATCTTTCTCCAAATCCTTTCTCAAGGCAACAATTTATGCCTCAAGCTTCATGCATCTATCCATTTCAGATTTTAATTTTAATTTCATCACTTCTTCCATTCTTTTGGCTTCCTCCACTTGAAGTTTCAGACCTACTACCATCTGATTAGATCCCTCAAGATCCTTGCTTAGTTTGTCTGATTCTTTTTGTGCAAGTTTATTCTGCTTTAAGTTCTCCTTTTTCAACATTTCAATCTCATCTCTGAGATCATCTATCTCATATAGGGCACATATAATTTCTCCTCCCAAGTTAACCTCTCCTTCTTCTTCACCATCTTCACCAAGGTCTTCAACTTTTGCATCCTTTTTTCCCTCAGACTCTTTGGCCATGAAGAGAAATACATTTTCTTTTACAATAAAAGCACAATTTTGTTCATCATCTGAGTTGTTGTAATCATCATATACATCACTGTCCTCTTGGATGTACATACTTTTCTTTTTGTTATGAAAACTCCTATTAGGATAGTATGGTTTCTTCACTTTACCTTCTACCTATTTCTCAAAGTTTACTTTCTTATAAGGACATTTAGCAGCAAAATGACCAACTTTTCCACATTCAAAGCATTTAAAGGGAAACTTACCTTTGTACTTTCTAGATCCTCCGTAGTTTCCTGATGAAATTTTCCTCTTCTTCATCAGTCTCATCATTTCCAGATGTGATGTTCCTAGCCTTATCTTCCTTCGAAGATACATCCTACTCTTTGTTGGTAACCTTGAAAGCAACTTCCTTTCTTGATGGTTTTGTATCTCCCATCCTCATTTAATATGCAGTGAATATACTATGCAACTAATTAAGAGTGAGTTTGTTTATTTCTCTTTCTTCCTCTATTGTAGAAATCCTAGAATCATATTTGGTTGAAATTGACCTTAGAACTTTTAGTACAATGACATCTTCTTTCACTTCTTCTCCATATCCTTTAATTGAGTTCACTATATCATTGACTCTTAGAAGATAGTTTGAAATCTTCTCCTCTTATGTCATCTTAAGGCCTTCAAATCTAGCTCTCAGTACTTGAAGCTTTGCAAATTTTACCTTGTCGTCTCCTTCATAGATATTTTCAATGTATCCCAGACATCCTGTGTAGACTTACAATACATAACCTTACTATGCACAGATCTAGACAAACTGTTCATAGTAGCAAACCATGCTTTTTCATTGTTCTCATATTCCTTTTTACTACAACATTAGTAGGAGTTGTGGTAGGTGGTGTGTATCCATTTATAATAGACATCAACACATCAAACCATCATGATCCCAAATATCCCTTCATCATTGAGCTCCAAAAGGCATAATTTGTTCCATCAAATTGAGGTGACTTGTTTGTAGAAGAGCCTTCTTGACTGGCCATTGTGTTCACAAATCCAAGGATCTACCCAAGTTGATTAAGCTTCTCCTAGAGAACCTAGGGATCTAATACCAATTGTTGGAACATAACAATCTACTGAGAGGGGGGTGAATCAATAGATACTAAATTTTTTATCCTTCTTAACCTTAGTGCAAACACAATTGTCAAACTTGGTGTACAGATTAAAACATGAAAAGATATGAAAAACACATGCACATAAAGATCAACACATAACACCAGATATACATGGAAAACCTAAGATGGGAAAAACCACGATGAGAAATGCTACTAGGATCTACTGTCCTAATCTAGCCTCACAAGCAATAATGTTTTGTTACAACTTTTAAGGGCACCAATCCCTTATTCTGAGCACCAACTTAGTACAAATGAGGCAACAACCTCTACAATATTAAAAGCTCATATATGCATAAAATTGGTTTTGCAAAACCTGATAATGCATCAATACATTCAATACATAATTTCTGCTCTCTCTACTCACTCTCCTTCAATTGTGATCAGCTTCAAATGTTCATTCAACACTTTGTCAAACTGAATCAGTAACTCACTTACACACTTCACTCTAACACTGTGAATCAACTGAAAAACCAATCGTTCTTATTATTGATCTGCTCTTTTATAACATTCTCTACCTTCACCATCAAGCAACATCAAACTAGGGTTTTCATTTCATATCATTTTTCTGTGCAATGGATCCATATACAATATTTGTGATTTTCCTTGCCTTAGTACCGACATTTTACCCAATAAGCAATAAGATCTTTTGTTGGATAGTTACCTGGTTATCAATGCAACAATCTCCATTCGCTCATCCTTTTACTTGAATCAATTTCATCCTCTGATTGTCGACTTATGAATCAGTTCCATTGAGTTTTGTATTCGCACCTTTAAACCCTTACTGTAACGTTTAAAAATGTTGACCAAAAAATTGCATGTTGATTCACAATGAAGATGTGAAATCAACCAATAGAAATAAGCCACATGTCAACCCCTTATTCATCCTCAAATCTACACCATAAATCTGTACATGTCACTTTTCACCTTTATCACCACACCGCAGACCCCCTCAACCGAGTGTCACGGGGTTGCAGGTTATGACTCCTCGCAATACTGCAAGCCTCCTCACAGACAATTGCAGTACGGTGGGATATCCCGCACTACCGCAAGACCATGAACAACTTTCTACGGGGTGGTGGGTAGCATCTACATGTCCTTCTATCATGTTTCAAGTCATCCACCTTTTTGTTGTATCGAAGGGACTCATTATATGGTGACTCTGATCTTCATTTATCTCCTCGATGAAGACCCTTGGTGACATCACCTTTGCCACTTTTCAATGTGACATCATACTCCACTAGCTCCTTATGTCACCATTGTTGCGTCGAAGGGACTCAGAGATTACTCACTCTGATATCTCGGGATCTCCTCGATCTGCTTCATTTTGGCTCTATCACGTAGGTTGTCCCACCTTATGCTTTGTTAGACATCATCGTATCTACACTGTTGATCAAAAATAGTTTGATCTCCACCATTGGTTGTTCGCCCTTTCTACTTTTCAGTATATCGAAGAGACACTAAAATTACTCTCTTCGATATCAGGGGGTTTCTCTGATGGAATGTACTTAACATAGTCACCCAAATATTTCATTGTCACTTCAACGTAACGTTGCATCAAAGGGACTCTGATATATCAAAGAGACTTCAATGTAACTCCTACCGATATGCAGCAGTCTCCCTGATATGAACACATGAACTTTGCAAACCTAGAAAGCTAGGTACGAGGGGCCAGTCACCAGACTATTATGGCATAAGTGACAACTTATGCAACCGGTTACCTCTAGTAGGTAGTCAATGACAAATTAGAAAACTTGCTACAGTGCCATGACTACAAACACCTATGGTTTAACTGATAAACCCTAACAATACCCGAGAGCAGAAATAAATCCTTTCTGAGTGCATACTTCAACTTTTGGACCTACAAAGTACATCTCTGGAATGCTCTCGAAAAACCCATATTGAATCTGGCACTAAATTTTCCTTCAAACACCTAGAGACCACTGTTGCAAAAAGATGCAACAATTGCCACTAGACTTCCTTGCATGATATCTCCTTTTGACATCAATGACAATAATATGCCAACAAAATACTCTTCCTCTTCTCTCAATTCCCTCCTCTGGCATGTCTTCATGGAAACTTTTCCCTTGCAAGTTTCATGTTGCAATCATACCTCAATCCTCATGAAGATTCCACTTCATCTTCTATAATTTGTCACAACACTTTCCTCTGTGTTTTTTGCTCTCAACTGTTCAGGAATTGCCACTAGACTTCCTTGCATGATATCTCCTTTTGACATCAATGACAATACTATTCCAACAAAATACTCTTCCTCTTCTCTCAATTCCCTCCTCTGGCATGTCTTCATGGAAACTTTTCCCTTGCAAGTTTCATGTTGCAATCGTACCTCAATCCTCATGAAGATTCCACTTCATCTTCTATAATTTTTCACAACACTTTCCTCTGTGCTTTTTGCCACTAGACTTCCTTGCATGATATCTCCTTTTGACATCAATGACAATAATATGCCAACAAAATACTCTTCCTCTTCTCTCAATTCCCTCCTCTGGCATGTCTTCATGGAAACTTTTCCCTTGCAAGTTTCATGCTGCAATCGTACCTCAATCCTCATGAAGATTCCACTTCATCTTCTATAATTTGTCACAACACTTTCCTCTGTGCTTTTTGCTCTCAACTGTTCAGGAATTCGCACACCTGCAATGATAATTTCAAGCTTCTCACTTGCACTTCCAACTCTGCGCTTTTCAACTTTCAACCGCTCAGGACTCTACAAACCTACAACGATACTTTTGAGCTTCACTCATGCTTCTTTAATCCATAGGTTCTATCACAAGCTACCTCACATTAAGCGATCTGCTTATGCCCCCAAAACCTCAACTCACTTCCCTCTCCACCCACGAGTCTTGGTGTTGACTACCTCCCATTCGGTGATCTGTCAACATGCTCAAGACCACTGGCTCTAATACCATTTGATGGAGATGAAATACCACTCTCAACGCAAATCCACAAAACTCAAATTACACACATGACTCAATAAACAATCATATCCAAAATTGAAAATAACATGTGTCGATTTAAAATCAATTACAATTGTGCAACAAAATACTCAGATTTGAAAATAAAACAAATAACTTTTATTTATTCAAGAGGTCATGAAAGTTACATTATAAAACACCGGCAACTCCATTGCCCTTGGTCTTTCAACTCTTCGTCTTCCTCTGCTCATCCACAAAACCACCTTCATTGGTTCTCCTCTTCTTGCTCATTGTTAACCTTCACTCATAGCCTCTCTTCCATACCCACCAATCTACTCTACACACATTCCATAAAACCAACACTGGCTTATCCCTCACATCCATTGTCTCTTACTTTCCTCCTTCCTTTCTTTTTCTTCTACGCTGCCCCACTTTTACAAATGTGCCGTAAAACTTCACTTGTATTTTTTGATATTGGATTGGAGCCTTCCTTATACTGACTCAGCCTCACATCTTTGTGTCACGGTCTCTCCACTAGCTGCTCGACCCTTTATTCCACATTCATAGGTTTTAGTGCCATTTCCCACATGATATAGGGTTTCTTTGTTGCATAATTCATGAGTCCTTCCTGCATGATCAATCATTTCTCTGTCCACTATGCTCTTTCTAGCAAGCTATCCTCCTTTTGATCATTGGTTTTCAAACTATTATTTAATCTTTATTTCAACATAAACCGTAGATGATGCCTCTTCTCCTCTATGCATCATTTTTTGGAATTGAATTCAAAACATAATTCAATTAAGACTATTGTGTAGCTCTTACCCAAGTCATTTGAAAATTCCAAACATTTAAATCTACCTTCCACCATTTAACTTTGCATTTTGAAATACATCAAATTGCCTTCTTTCCATTATGATGCAATTGCCTTCTTTCTTATTTCTTTCAATTTAAAAACTTTTAACTAGCTCCTTTACATCTAATAAATTTATCGGCCTCTTTTATGCGTTTTCC
The DNA here is from genome assembly GCA_007258455.2 of Sequoia sempervirens. Lineage (NCBI taxonomy): Eukaryota > Viridiplantae > Streptophyta > Pinopsida > Cupressales > Cupressaceae > Sequoia > Sequoia sempervirens. Next base: position 162,840,188 of record VDFB02270651.1, on the reverse strand, counting down.
TTAGCGTGACATTCTCACAGGTTGTATATTTGTTTTTTTTTTAAGGATGTACTCTATTCCTCTAGGCATGTCGATCTCTTAACAAATTATCATTGCTCTAAGTTCCTTCTCCAATTAATTCATGGTTTCGTAGAGCATTTTCTCTTCTCTACTCAGCCACCTCTATCCTCATGCCCTTAATCACTAATGTTTAATTCTTCATGTATTACTACTGGCACGATTATTAGGGGAGTTCCTTTGCATGTTTCTCACTCCCACGCCTCCCAATCTAACTTTCAGCCACTCAATCTTTTTTTAACCGCCACCTTCAAAATTCCTTTTGGGTGCATTTTAAAATTTCAAAAGAAGAAAGTCGTGGCCCTTCACTTTCCATTCACAACCCTTTTAAATTCCTTTCGTATTTTTTCCTTCATTATTTTGATGGTTGGCATTTGGTTTCCCTGTAGATTGATATTTTATTATCTTTAATTCTTTATTCCAACCCTATGTTTCCACATCAAAATTGTCTTTTCCGCCCCCTTTTAAATCTACAAATGTAATTTGACTTGGTATAGGAAAATGATTGCCACTTTTAATTTCCATATCGGCACAAGATCATATTCAGTTTTCCAATGTTCAATAAATAACACACAGTGTCATTTAAGTGGGATTACTCTTTGGTTACCAAGAAACAAGTAGAACAATGTAGATGAAATCTCTTACATCGATTCAAAGGAAGTCAAAATCATATTCCAATAACTCACCAAAATCTTGTCACTTCAAAACTTTCATGATCAAATACAAAATGGAGTTTAAATTTTTCCAGAAGAAAGTTGTCATGAAATCTTATTGAATCTAGAAACTAACATTTTTTTTGGTCGATGCAGGATTGTCTATGGACCTAGATGCTCCTACATCATATTCTAGTTTGATTTTATATATAGTTGCAGGTACAATCAGATCAAGCAATAATAAAAAATTGTTAATATTATACACTTTGTACCTTTTTGTATGCTACAAGTTTAATTTTAAATTTAATAATGTAATTTTAATTTTAATATTGATCAAGTTATTTTGTATGTGGTGGGTCACCCTTTTGAAGAGACAATACACCCCATAGTTGCAACTCTCATGGGTGTGACTCCCATGGGTCGTGCCCATGGGGTCGATGGTACAGGGCACCATGTTCATCATTTTTGAAAATATGATTTGGTAAGGTCTTTTTTAGGTTGGTTTAGGATGTTGAGTCTTGGTTTTGTTAAATAAGTTCATATGGACCATTTTATGATGTAATAAGTCCTTCTAGAGGTCATTAGGTGGAAATTTGCAAAATTGTCAAAAGTGCAAAATTGAAAAGTTGTCAAAATGTAAAAAATGCATTAAGTGGGAATGCCAATGGTTAGTAGTTGAATAGTCAGTTTGAGGTCATTGCTTTTGTTTGAAACAAGTTTTAAATGGCCTTGAAAGGCTTGATGTAAAGTTGGAGAATCGTTATTGGGGACTACACAATAAAACACTCTATTTGCTTTGCAATTTTTTGTAATTTCCCTAGTAATTTGTTATTGCAAGGATCAATACGATCCCGTACAAGGTCTTTTTTCTCCAAAATTGGTAGAGTGCAGTAGAGGATTGTTGTATCTTTGTTTTGAATCCAATTTTGTGGGCTTTCATTTTGTTTTAAGAGTTTTACAGACAAATAACTGACTGCGGGTCTGTAACTCCAAGTTAAGGGTTTTGAAGGCATAAAATGAAATAATGACTCATTCCACTTATTGTATATACTGTGGCTTGGTGGAATGGGTCCCACATGATAGTATTAGATGGTAGATTAGAATTTTTGAGCAGGGAGTAGGGATTGATCAATATTTGAGTGTTGTCCTAGGGGTATTTGAATGGAATTATCCTTGAAAATGGTGGTTTTGAAAGGTAGGTTGGTGAAGTTGCTTTAGATAAGGTTGGAAGATGATGGAATTAGCATGTGTAGGCATAAATAAAAGTTTTTGAAGCATTTTCAAAGTAAGAAAAATTTTGTAATGGTGATTTTCAATAAACCCCTCCTTAAACTAGGAAAAGTGAGGGTTATGTAACTTGGTGACTTGGAGGGCATTCCTTCTTTTAAAAGTTGGTGTTTTGGCCTATTTGAGACCTGTGGAGAAGAAGGTTTGGGTTGATTTTTGTAATTGGAAGAGTGATTGAGAGGGTTATGTTTTGCAAAAGTGGCCTAATTGGCCAGTTGGGGCAGCGTTGCAGCATCAGGTTGAGGGCCTTGTTCCAAAGGAGTCTTATGGAGTTTTGAGATATGTTAAAGAAGAAATTAATGGGTATCTAAAAATTTATTTGGTTAGTGGATTTGAGGATAAATTTGCAGGATTTGAATAAAAACCTAGGTCTACAGACCTACAAGTAAATTGTGAGGTTGCATGAGGAATCACCCTTGTTAGGGTTTTGAAGATAAAAGAGTTGTTGAGACCAATTGTAATTATGTTTGGGAATTGAAAACCTCCCCGCTTTGCATCAATTGGTATCAGAGCATAGGTATTAGATTCTTTGAGGGTGAAAGGTGATAATTTGAAGAGTCAAAATGCCTCCTAAGGGTAACAATGTGGCTAGGAAGATGCAAGAAATGGAAGAGAAGACTGAGAGAGAGATTAGGAAGTTGAAGGAACTACAAAATAGATTGGCAGCAAGGATGGAAAGTGTTGAAACAGGGCAGAAGAGAGGTGTGGTTGTAAGTGATGAAAGTGATGAAAGTGACTCTGAAGAAGAAGAGGATGAAGAGTATGAAGATGTGGAAGAAGAGTTGGATCCTGAAGAGAAAATGGAAAGGCTACTGAAGGCAGTTAAAGGAGGTAAACATAAGGTAAAAATTGATTTTCCCATGTATGAAGGTAATCTTAATGATGAAGAATTGCTAGATTGGATTGCATCTTTGGATAACTACTTTGAATGCAAGGATGTACCTGATGAAGAAAATGTGAAGATAGAAAAAACTAAATTGAAGTGGCATGCACTAGTATGGTGGGATTATGAACAAGCTGAAAGGAGAAGAAAAGGTAAGTCAAGAATTATTTCTTGGGATAGAATGGTGGCCAAATTGAAAGGTAAGTTTTTGCCTAGTGATTATGCAATTCAAATGTCTAAAAAGCTTCAAGATTTGAAACAAAGAGAAATGGATGTCAAAACTTATACTAATGAGTTTTATAAGTTGAGCATAAGAGCAAGACACATGGTTAATGATGTAGAAAAGGTGGCTAAGTATCTCAGTGGGCTAAGGTTCAACATCCAGGATGAGTTGAGTTTTGCACAATCCAAGGACAATTGAAGAATGCTACCAAATTTCAATAAGGGCTGAAGAGAAACTCAAAAGAAGGAAATATAAACAAGTAAGAGGGAGAGTCAAAAACTCAAGAGGAAGAGGCACATTTACCACTCCAAGGCAGCCACAAGAAAATCAAGAAAACTCAAGCAATTTGCATGAACAAGTTGTTGATCAAAGGGGTGGCTTTAGAGGTTCCAAAGGAAGATATGGTGGAGGTAGAAGTTAAAATATATTTTTAGGAAGGTGTTATAATTGTAATCAGTTTGGGCATCCAGCATTCAAGTGTCTTGAAAGACAAGGCTCTACATTAAGTGGAGGTGAAAGAAGGAACCAATTGGTGCATTAATATGATAGTGAAAGTGTGAATTCACCAAATCTAGTTGTTTCTCCAGAAGTTGGGGAGTCATTAATGGTGAGAAGACAAATACTTCAAGCATCCAACGAGAAGGAGATGGCTCAAAGAAGACAATTGTTCACGACCACCTGCAAATGCAAACGTAAGGTGTGTAAGGTAGTGATAGATTTTGGTTCTACAGATAACATGGTGTCAAGTGAAATGGTTGATAAGTTGAAGCTAGGAAGAATACCTCATGAAACACCATATAAGGCATCTTGGGTGAGTGATGATCAGTCCATTTTAGTTAGTGAACAAGCTCTAGTTCAGTTTCAAATTGGTGGATATAGAGATAAGGTTCTTTGTGATTTTTTTCCAATGAGTTGTTGTCATTTGCTACTTGGAAGGCCATGGCAATTTGATAGGCATGCACTTTATGATGGTAGACAAAATACATATCAGATTGAGAAGGATGGTATTACTTTCACACTAACACCATTGCAAGAGGATGTTAGAGCAAAGGGTAAGGCAACATAGGTCATTATGTTTGGAAAGAAAGAGTATGTGAAGATTGAGGAAGAACAGAAGGTAGAAGTTGCAGTCACTTCAAAGTTTGAAGGTGTCAAGACAACAAGTGTGAGGGATGATGCAATGTTGAAGAGAAAAGAAGATTATAGTTTGGTGTCAAAAACTGACCTAGAGAAGGTCAAGGATGAATTGTTTATGAGGAAGCACAAAGGGATAGGAAAATGTGATGAGATTTTGATTGGGACAATGTTTTGTCCTTTAGTTGCTACAAAGGTGAAGGGGTAGTCAAGTACTATCAAGACAAATGATGATAGGTCTGATAGGATAGTGGCATTTGGGGTAGAAAGTTCTGGGATAGTGATGAAGAAAAAAAGTGGAGTGAAGCAAGATGAATGGAAAGGGAAAGTGAATGAGTTTGGGTATGTTTCAAGGGTCCAAGAGAGGACAGTCAAAGGAAAGGTTGACAAAGGTCAGTGTGCAAATGCAAACACAAGTTCTACATTAGTTTTAGATGGTAGAAAGGTCAGAGGACATGAAGCAAGACAATTAGGAAAGATGGAATAGTATGAAGGTGGCAAGTAGCTCAAGAGTAGAAAGGATGATGCAAGTCTTCATTATCTAACTCGGTGGAAAGGATCACCACATGAAGGAGCATTTGAAGGACAAGGAAATGTTGGAAAGAGGAAGGATCTACAACAATACATTTCCAAGGGACTTGGAAACTTTTTAGGCCAAGTGTATGGTGCAGGGCACCATGTTCATCATTTTTGAAAATATGATTTGGTAAGGTATTTTTTAGGTTGGTTTAGGATGTTCCAAAGGAGTCTTATGGAGTTTTGAGATATGTTAAAGAATACATTAATGGGTATCTAAAAAGTTATTTGGTTAGTGGATTTGAGGAGAAATTTGCAGGATTTGAACAAAAAACTAGGTCTACAGACCTACAAGTAAATTGTGAGGTTGCATGAGGAATCACCATTGTTAGGGTTTTGAAGATAAAAGAGTTGTTGAGACTAGTTGTAATTGTGTTTGGGAATTGAAAACCTCCCTGCTCTGCATCAGTCGACTTGGGGCCAAAGCCCCCAAGTAAATACTTTTTAAAAGAAAATTTTAATACATAAGATCTATATTATTTACTTTATTTAATATATTAACTACTATATATTATATTAAATATTTTGATTTAAAATTATATATTTAAATTATATAATATACTTTATGTAATATTTTAAGCACTATATAATATATATTAAATACTTATATTTGTGATATACAAAATTAATTAAAATTATATATATGTAATTATATATAATCGTATACTTTATTTATATATAAATATTTTCAAGAAGTCACTTGATTTATTTTTTAAATGCAAATTCAAAGGCTTAGTTACGTTGGATTAAACAAAGAAACTAGCAAATTTTCATTTTTTATTTTTTATTTAGAAACGTACATTTTTATGACCATTAATGCTAAATAATTTCCCATAAATTAACTAATTCAATTTTCTCTTTTTTTTTGAAACATCACATGTTAAGGTTCCAAATTCATAAATTCAATTCTTACTCTAACATAAGTATCAATGTTATAGTAAGGTTTTTCCTATTTTTTAAAAAGAGTAGTTTTATTTTTTTCCTTCCCAATGTACATAATAGTGTAACTATGAATGACTATACAACTTTCTTCCCATGTATGGTTCTACACAACTAATATGGTACTACACATATTCAATTTATGTTATAAAAGTATTTACACATTTCACCCATAAAGTCAAGTCAAAAATCAACATTAAACAACATAAACTTTCTTTCATAAACCATAGCCTTGGTGAGTCCCAAAATAGTCTCCAATATTAGCCCATAACTTGAAATTAAAAATAAACAAAGAAATAATGCAACATTGGCTAATGGGCTCTCCACACAACCATAGGCTTTTATATTCAACCCACCCCTAAGCTAGGGGTCACATAGCTCTCCCATATTGCACATATGCATCTCTTTTCCCAAAAACAAAACACATAACCTTTAGTGTTGGTATGTGGTGATTGATCATGTTGCGTTAATATTTTGGTGGCTTTGGCAATCATGTTTCCCACCAAATTAATTTACAAGGGAGTACAGGGAGGCAACGCCCATCGTGTAGGGTCCAAGGGAACCATCCCCTTGATAAAGGCTTGAGGTGGGCCCCAACAAGTTTGTTGGGGGTAGTGCCCCAAATAAAAAATTTCCTATATTTATAATAAATGAATTTTCTATTTTTTCAATTAAAAAATTATTTTAAAACCTCTAAATCAGGCTTGATTCTTAGTTGGCTATGAATGTGAAAGGTCATGGGACAAGGGCTATGAGTGCTTGACTGAGCGTGCAAGAGCATATTATGTTGTGGGTGAATGTAAATGAAGAGTTCTATAACTCGGTTATTTCTAGTTGATAAAATTACAAAGTATGATGGTTTCTTTGTGGACGTATCCCACATTGGGTGAACCACATTAAATTTATTTGTTTTGTGTAATTGTTTTCTCATTTTTTAATCTACATTATAATTGATATTCTTCAATTGCTTTGGGCTATCTATAAATCCTAACAATTGGTATCAGAGCAATGTAGTTTGGTCATTTTACTAGAGAGTTTCAATTTTGAGTGGGAGCAATGTTTGAAGAAAGAAAATTTAAGGTCAAAAAGTTCAACGACTAAAATTATCAATTATGGAAAATGGAAATGGAAGATTACTTGTATCAGAAAGATTTGTGGTGGCCATTACAAGGAAAAGCAAAGACACCATCACTGATGTTAGCTGAAGAATGGGAAATTCTAGACATAAAGGAATTAGGAAGCATTTGGTTGTGTGTGACATAATTTGTAGCATTTAATATATCCAAAGTGACAACGACTGGTGATTTGATATAAATATTGGCAAAATTATATGAAAATCCCTCAACTTCAAATAAGGTATTCTTAATGAAGTGGTTATTTAATATGATAATAGTTGAAGGAGATTCTACAACAGACCATTTAAATGGATTTAATACAATTACCAGTCAATTAAATTCTATAAATGTAAGTTTTGATGAAGAACTTTGAGGTCTCTTGATTCTATGTTCTTTTCCAAAAATCTTAGACAACTTGGTTATGGTTATAAGTAACTCTATTTCTTATTCAAATACATTAAAATTTGATGATGTTGGTGTGATTCTAAGGAAGGAGATGCAAAGGAAGAGTACAAGTGAGACTTTAGCATCGAGTAATATTTTGAATGTAGAGGACATGGGAAGATCAAATAAGAGAGGAAAAATCCTAGGAAATCATGAGAAGTCACAAGGTAAATCAAATAAAGGAAGGTCATAATCCAAAGGAAGAAAGGATTTTGGGTATTGTGGAAAACTAGGACGCTTGAAGAAATATTGTTCGTCTCAAAAAGGAAAACAAGGAGAGAAACAACAAGATGACAATAAAAAAGAAAATATTATAAGTAACTCAAATAATGATGCTTTAATTCTTTCTTTGGATAATGTTGATGATTCTTGGGTAATAGATTTGGAGGCTTCATTTCATGCTACACCCCATAGAAATTATTTTTTAGATTATGTCCAAGGAGATTTTGGATTGGTATATTTGGGTGATAATGAATCCTATCAGATTGTTGGAAAGGGAAAAATAAAATAAAAAACTGCATAATGGAAATCAATGGATACTACAAGAGGTAAGGCATGTTCCAAATTTAAGAAGAAATTTAATCTCAGTAGGATAGTTGGGAGATGAAGGATACATAGTTACCTATATAGACAAATTATGGAAGGTCACTAAAGGTGTAAAGGTAGGCACTTTATATTTGTGTATTGGTAATATTATTTCTTATACCTTAGTTATTGTAGGAACAATTATTATGGGTACAATAATTACAATAAGAACAAGTGATGTGGGTACAACAGCTACAATAAGAACAATTGATGTGGGTACATAAACAATATTGTGGCACCATAGACTCAAGAATATGAGTGAGAAAGGGATGAAGTTTCTCCACTCTAGGAAATTTTTGTTAGGATTTAAACAAATTGATGTATATTTCTGCAAAAATTGTGTCTATGAGAAGCAAACATGGCTCTACAAGGATATGTTGACATTGATTTAGTGGGTGACATAGATAGTGAGAGAATTTCTATAGGGTATGGTTTTACTATAGGAGGGACAACAGTTAGTTGGATTTCAAAAATGTAGAAGGTTGTTACACTTTCAACCATAAAAGCTTAGTATGTAGCTGCTACTAAAGCTAGAAAATAGATGATTTGGTTGTAATATTTTCTAGGAGAATTGAGGAAGAAGAAAAAAGATATGTTTTTATACACAGACAATCAAAGTTTCATTCATCTTGCCAAGAATTATGTACATTAAAAAAAACATACACAACTTAGGTATCACTCCATCCAGTCAGTTTTGGAGGATGGTTAGCTAAAGATAGAGAAATTTCATACTAGAAAAAATCTTGCAAATATGTTCATGAAGATGGTCACATGGGAGAAACCAATTTCCTCATCATTTTTTGTTATTCTTGAAGAATGATAATGGTAGAAATGAGAAATAATCCATGTCTAAGCATGTCATCCAATTGGAGCTACTAGTGTAGTGGTGCTATAGGATCAGTCTCCAAGTGGGACGTGGTTTAGTGTGGAGCTTGATTAGTCTCCAAGTGGGATATTGTTGGTATGTGGTGATTGATCATGTTGTGTTAATATTTTGGTGACTGTGGTAGCTATTTTTCCCCCTAAATTAATTCATGAGGGAGTGTAGGGGGTAACGCCCTCTTGCAGGGTCTAGGGGACCATCCCCTAGTGGGGCTTAGGGACAGACCCCATCGTGGGTTGTTGGGGACATGACCCCTAAAGAAAAATTGCATATATTTAAAAAATAAACTTATTATGCTTTTCAATTGAAAAACTATTTTAAAACTACCAAAAATGAGCTTGATTCTTGGTTGGCTACAAATGTGAAAGGTCATGGGATAAGGGCATGAATTCTTGAATGGGCATGCAACAATATATTGTATTGTGGGTAAATGTAAATGAAGAGTTCTATAACTTAGTTATTGTTGGTTAATAAAATTATAAAGGATGGGTGTTTCTTGGTGGACATATCCCACATTGGGTGAACCACATTAATTTTTTATGTTTTTTGTAATTTTTTTCTCATTTTTTTAAACTACTATAATTAATTCTCTTCAATTTCTCTAACCTATTTGTAAATCCTAACATTTATATGTATTCATATCAACACAAAACATAACATTCACAACTAGGTTTGTTCACAACTTAATAGCTCTTTACAACCCTCACTATCACAAATGATGTCCTCTTGGGATCCTTCAACATTAGAATATTTACCACAAACAAAACAACACAATCAAAGCACAACACTATCTCCTCTCAAAAAATGCAACAAATATCACAAAGATTTACATATTTTTCTTTTATAAAAACGTGTTCAAGATGCAACATATACAACAATTATTTTAAAAAATCATGAAAAGGGTAATACCCTACCTTATCAAAGCTTAACCAATAATGGAAGAAATTTGGTGTAGACTTCTCCAAGCCTTCTCCTCTCAAGCCCTTTATTTCTCAACTATCTTCTCTCCCTTCTTTCTCTTCCTCTATCCTTCTAAAAGTCACTACCAAAATGGAATCTTCAAAGAAAATCCAAAGACCACAAGATGAAAAATCTCCCTTCCCTTCTAAGAAAATAAACTTAAATAGAAAAGGGAAAAGCAACTTCCTTTTCCAATTACCCAAACTAGCTAACAAACTCCCATTTTCTTCACTCTTAAACTGAGGGTTTTAAGGGGGTTTAAATCACTAAAAAAGGTATTTCTTAGGTTAAAAGACCCCTAACCCCTATATCTAACACCTATGGAAAATTTGAACTATAAACACATAATTTAGTTCACATAAAGAACTCATAAATCACAAAAAGGTAAACATACTACAAGATATTATTAAAATCATTGGGAAGAGAAAGATTGAGGAAAGACTGCAAGTTTTAGAGAAAGCAATGCAAGAACAAGAAAAAGACAATAGGATTCAAACCCTGGAAAAGGCTGTTAAAATTTTATGCTCTATGGTCGATGCTGTTATGAAGAAGGTGATAATGGCAACTGTTTCTAGAATGGGAAAAATTAAAATACAACAAAAGAAAAAATAAAAGGATGAGAAAGAGGACTTGGCTAGGAAGATGGAGTTGAAGGAAGCAGTGGAGGACATGGTGGAGGACCTGCTAACAACATGGAAATTGATCGAGGAAGCATAATAATGATGCTTTGTGCTACTATTCTTTGTTTTTGTTTAGATGGTCAATTTTGTTATCTTTCAAACTTTGGCTAATGGTTGTTGGGGCCTATTATATATTGTTTGTAAGACTGATAATAGTTTTAGTTTCAGCATGGATAATTTAAATATTATTAATAGGTTTATTAAGCTAAGTAGGATGGATGTTGTTGATAGTGGGTTAAAGTTTTTTTATATTGTTGGTAGAACTGCTATGTTTGATCGAATAGGTATTGGTTAGGCTTTTTGCTTGTGGGAGAGGGGAAGTGTGGTGGGCTTCCTTTTTTGTTGTTTCTTGCCACCTGTTGTTCTCATAATGTTGTATTATTTTGTTTGGGTCAGGGCCCCTCCCTGCTTAATCAATCAAAAACATACTACAAGATAACCCATAAGGGTAATAGAAATAAACTTCCACATAAAATACATGAACATAAAACACATTAAACCATATAAATGGCATTTCACACCACCATATCACACGATCTTATTTTCTCCATGAGATAATATCGGTAGTCACAAAGATAATACAACAAGCGTAGCTATATGAATCCAACCACCATTTGAATTTATTTAACCTTCTCACTCAACAAAAAGTGTTAGTATATCATATGAATAATAATTAACAACTATTATATATATAAAATAATGCTTCAAAAACACATATTATTTTTTACTATTTTCTTATCTAAAATAATCATCTATGAAATCAAATAGCCATCACAAATAAACATTAGCATATTCAAATATCATATTCATAACATCTCCTCACATAACCGCATAAGGTAATCATCCAATGATCACAATATAACTCCATATAAAAATAATAAAAATCCATCATCTAGTGATATACATGATAATCAAGACAACCATACAAGTATAAGAATATCATGTATGTATATGATCAACTATCATCCATAGAACTCCTAGATAATGTCTAATCATAGAAACACATGAAACATTGAACAAAAAACATGATATTATCAAGGATACATAGAGATAGCATGATCACAAAAAGGTGGGGTCTCACAACCAAGTTCAAAATAGAGAGATTAAAAAACTATTAAACCTAAAAGAACCAACAAAAATATTATGAAGTGGAAAATGGAATTGGGATCAAACAATGGTTAGAAATCAAAAAAACCCAAAAACAATGAAGATCAAATCCCACTTACAAAATGAAATTGAGTGCATACAAGGGTTAGAAATCAACATAAACAACAACAAAAAAATTCAAAACATAAAACCAACCAATGTAAAATCATTTCCTTCTTTTTCAATGGTGATGGGATGTTGGAGTGCTCAATCAAGAAGCTCTCATGATTGCAAAAGCATGAAAATGATGACCTAGATGGTGATAATTTCTCAAATGCTCAAGAATATGATATGCTCAAGTGCTCAAATACTCTCAAATAATCTAGGTAGTGTAATAATGAAGGAGGGATGCTTGTTTTAAATATTTTCATGTTTGTGATCAATGGTTGAGATCAATCCTTAAAGACCCATGAATGTAAGTGAATCAAGGAAGATGAGGGATCAAGATCAATTTGAACTCAAAATATCTCCACAATTTTAGGAAAATTGTTTGAAGATATTTGAAATGAAGGGTGAAGATTAGATCAAGAAATGGAGGGATAAGAATGTGATGTCAATCAGGGAGGTTTCCAAATCAATCACCACAAAACCAACTGAATTCAACAAGGTTTTGAAACTCCAAACCCTATGGCAATTCTTCACACAATCTCACTTCTTCTCTAGTAGGTCTGTAGACCTAAATTTTTGAACCTCACTCACACTCAACTCTCACAACCAACAATCTCCTTATGGTTTTAGACACCCATTAAATCATATATTAACATACCTCAAAATCTTATGCAACTCCTTTGGAACATCTACTTGAAATCATGCCTTCTATGCTAACCTAGGCCTTGAATTAGGCCACTTTTACAAAGGGTCGCCCCTCTAAACTTGCTTCCAACCCTAAAGCTCAATGGGGAAGCACTCACCAAACATCAAAACCCCAAATTTCACAATTTTTTTGTTGGTACATGTTTTCCAAAGCACTCTACCATGAAACCCTCTTTTCTTGCCATTTACATGGGGGATTATTGAAAAACCACCTTACAGACCTTAACACACCTAGAAACCACCTCAAACACACTTCATTATGCTTGCATATGCTTAAAAGTCATTTACCAACCCTTTTTCAGCATTATTTCATCAAACGCTAGTGCAAAACCATCTTTTTCAAGCCAAATTTACACAATTACAGTTAAGGACAACAACTCACTTGTCTTCAATCAACTTCCTCGCACCATTAAACCCTAAAAACACCCTAACCAAGCCCTAATGATCCATTCCACTGAGCTACAGAAGAAAACAGTGGGTGGAATGGCTTAAAATGTCATTTTTTACACAAAACCCTTAAAACAGGGTATGCAAACCCGCTTTCAGAAATTAGCTTAAAAAATGCTTTAAATTCAATGAAACTTCTTCAAATAGGAACCAAATGAAAGCCAGTTCCTTAATCCTATTAATTATAAACATATTTATGTCAAAATTCACCAGTACGAGCCATACACAGTCAGGAAACAATGAGAATATACAAAAAAATGGCAGTAAACAGTGATATCTTATTGATTTTTCTTCTTCAAAACTCTTAGAACCCCTTCACAACGAGATCTCCCTCCTTTTTAAACTTGTTTCCCTCAAAATAAAACTATCCCAACCTTACAAAACTGTCTTTTGGAACTTATGACCATTTGGCTTCTAAGATTTTACATATTTTGCATTTTTTTTGCAAGTTTGTGTTGACAACTTTTTACATAGTTGTGCAACTTTTACAACATTATCCCAAAAGACACCAAAGTTTACCCATTACATAAAAATGGTCTCAATTGACCTTATTTAAACTCAAACACTCACAACAACTTAGACTCAACCTTTCATGAAACAACTAGAGCAAATTCAATAAAATGGATTGGTGCTCCTGCACCAGAATGAATGAGAGGAATGAGATATTTTGATAAAAGAATATTACAAGGGAATATGCCTTTGAGTGGGGAATTAGGATAATTAAATAATTCAAGATTATTTAATTATGGAGGATTAGGATATTCTTTATTAAAAAGGAATATTCTAAATTAGTGGGATGGGAATTAGATAATTAAATAATTCAAGGTTATTTAATCATAGGACTATAGAAGAAAATTAGATTTATGGATAATTAAATAATTAAAATTATTCAATTAGGGAAGATTAGAGGAAAATTAATGAAATAGGAATATTAAATAATTCAAAATTACTTAATTAATAAAGGAAAAAAAAAGTGAAAATGATAGAAAATGATGTTAAAAGGGTAATTAGTAATGCCAATGATGAAAATGATGTGAATGCAGTGATCGAGGATGAATATGATGAAAATATAATATTAATGATGTGTGATACGAATTAGGAAATTTTGCATGTCTACATTTTACTCCTCTTTGACACAATATACTTGTTACATTGTTTCAAATACTTTGCTAATCAAATGAAAAATATGATGTCCCACTATGCCCCAATGAGTGTCGAAAGGATGATAGGACGCTAGGCTGCCCCCTCAAAAGATTGGCCAAAAAAATTAATTTCTAGGTTGGGCTCATGACAAGAGTTCGGGACTAGTTCAAATGAGAAGAGGACAAAAAACTAGGCCCTAGGGGTCCCAAAATATTCAGGATGATGATCGAGGATCAAAAGATGACCTAGCAGGGTGGCTATGGGAAAAACCCTAGGGTTTTGGGGGGTATAGATAAGTAATTAGGGTTCAAATTATCCTCATTTACACTCTCAATTTTCAAGATTTATTACCCTCTTAGAGCTTTCAACATCCTTAACCTACATATGCACATTCACAATGGCCCGAGTACCAGGAGCTCCACATCGTTTGGATCTCGTTCATCAGTTCCAAAGGCCAACCGACATAAGCATTGTGGTACGCACATTTCTAACTTTTACTTGTACTTTAATTTTGCTTGTCATATTGATAGCTAAATATAGGGAAACAAACATGACAATCCTTTAGGATTGTTGTGTTTATCGCATTATTGTCGCATTTGTGCTTTTAGGAAGGTCGTGTTTGCTTCAAAGTGATGTGGTTGAAAAATACCAACGTGTTTGACTTAGATTGATGCATTTGCATCGACGTGTTTGAGAAATCCAAATGTGCATGACCATTTTTGGGGTTTTATCATGGTTGTCATAAAGAAGCACATTTACAAAATTAACAATCATATTTGCGTAAAGCGATGTGTTTGTACAAATTGACATGTTTGCTCATTTGAGTAGTAGATTTAAAAAAATTAGCTCATTTTTGTAGTTTTGATGTTGTTGGCTTCAATGCTTACAAGTCACTCTACATCCTCTCTATGCGAGAGAGCAGAGACTAAGGTTATTGGATCAATTGGTTCATATCGACAATTTCGAGGTTTAGTTCCTAGCTACTATTGGATTGGATCATATTTCATTTATGCCAAAGATTTGACCTCACAAGGCTATGATGACTGCTTCAGTAGAGAGGTGGAGGTCAGAGACAACAACATTTCATCTACCTATTGGAGAGTGTATCATTACACTAGAGGATGTATGGCGCATCCTCGGGATTCCTATTTATGTTGATAGAGTAGAGTATGATGTGGACTACAGAGTAGCACCAATGTGCAGGATACTCGAAGAGGACCAGCTAGTTGTGGTTGATGGACAGATTGACTTGACACCCTACATCAGAGAAGTGTGTGATCTGACTCTAATTCTTGCTAGTTTGATCATAGGGCTATTGATGCCCAATAGGTGCTCTCAATGCTTTCTCATTGGATAGGGGATAGTTATAGAGAGTATGATGATAGAGGGGAAATATATCCATGGGGACCATGTGTATTAGTGTATTTATATCATGATATGCACCAAGTGTGTTACAAGGGAGGTACCAGTATCTCTGTAGGTGATACTTTGCTCCATGTTTGGGCATGGGAGTAGATTGTAGTGATACAACCTTTAGGAATTGATGATAGATATCCACATAATCCTTACTCTTATAGATACCATGGCTACCTTTATTACAGACAATCTGACAAATTGCACTAGTATTGGAGGGTGGTGTTTGATGACATGACCCATTTTATATGGAGACCCTAGGTTAGGTGTGAATAATGGGATGAAGACCACCCTCATCTGACTTATTATAGATAGACCTAATGGTTGATCGGGTGAGTTGATCACATTTTAGAGAGGGTTCATTGAAAGTTTAACAAGTGATATTTAGTTCTTGATCAGGGTTGTCATGCCAAATATGCTAAGACTACCAGGGAGGTGGGTGTATATGGATCGACTACATCCTTTAGGACAACATTGATAGATTTTGACTAGATGGCACCATTGGGATTGGGATGGGTAGTCGATCTGGATGATTCGAGCATGACATAGGATTATGATGCAGGTGGGCCCATAGGAGGCCAACTAGATTTACACTCCCTCCTAGAGGTATAGGTCTAGGACCCACTATTGGTTGATGGAGGAGAGGTGGTGAAATTGGTGGTTGCGAGGCTAGGAAGACACTAAGGGTTGTTAAGTAGTAGTAGGTTGCACAGGTACCTCAGGATCAGTAGCAATAGCAGGATCAGGGTGATTAGCAAGCGAGGCAGGTGCCCCCTCCACCACCAGATCAGGGGTAGGGGATCATGTAGCCAGGCTAGCACAGGTGATGGTAGAAAGGGATTAGGCTTGGCCAAAGCATGATCAAGCCCTGGCAGACAGAGATGCTCAAGCTAGAGAGAGATGTAGAGATCACACACAAACAAGCAGCAAATGCTCATATTGCAGTTCTTACGGCTGAGTGGGATCAGGATCGTAGGGAGAGAGATGCTGCTATAGCCAAGAGGGATACAAAGTAGAGCCAGAGGGTATAACTCGAGATCTCATAGGCATCCACCACTAGTATGGATAGATATGTGTAGAAGCGATATCTCTTGATGGAGGAGAGGACATACTACAGGACACTATATGAGGCTGCAGTCCCTAGATCTCGGAGATGACCAAGATTTGGTTCTAGGAGAATTGCCACTACCGAGTCTAGTAGATCAGGTGATGCATCTATTAGTAGGCCCTCAAAGAATCCTCATAGAAATATCTTACAACCACATAGATCCCCTCCTCATAGCCAGCATATGCAATGGTCCCTGGTCTGTGATGATCAGGAGAGACCACCTCCAGATGGAAAGCAGTAGGGTTGATAGATTTTTGCATATTGTTCTTATGATATTGATGTAGAGACTTTGATATACTTTTATATGATGTAGAAAGACTCTATTTATTAATGTATATATTCATCGACCTTTTGGGCCTCATATATATGTATATTTTTTATTCATTGGATATGTGTCACACACTTTATGATGATGATATATAATGACATTTTGATTTTTGATGATATATGAGATGAGACCAATTTTTATGCGGCATATGTTGTGTTATGATCCTTATGATTTATATGATGTTGTCATGGTGTTTATGATTATGATTATGATATGGATGCATTGATGATTATGAGATGTATGTATGATTTATGATGCAATATGCAATGTATGATTTGGAAAATATGCAAATGTGTTTTTTCTGTACTTTTCTGATATTTGATGATATGCATGTGCATGTATGTTATATGATATGAGCTTGTAGATGTAGGATGCATAAGATACTAATGATGTTATGGTGCAAGATGCAAGAGATGTTGGCTAGAAGAATTGTTAGAGAGAGATTAGATGATAGAAGAAATTTGATGATGTTGATCACTTTTGTTGAAAATCCATTTATTATGAATGATATGAATGATCGATTGATGAATGATATTTGATTATGTATGAAAATGTGATGAACATGCTTTTGCTTTTTTGGGAGAAACTAATGGTTAGCAATCCTTATTAATGTAGAAAATAGGCATGATGCATTAGGGTATTAAGAACCAAGGTGGCTTTGTATCCCTTGTGTGGACTTTGACTCTACAAATAGGTAGGTGTATTCCTATTCAATACCTGACATACAAAACCTTGTTATGTAATATGAGAGAATAAAGCCATCAAAGTAAGGATACTTATACACAAAAGGTATGAAGAACCTGATATGCACCAACTATTTTATTACTCGATACCATCCCTACACACACAAGAAAAGTATTCGCCATGGTCGTATTACAACATCCAACAAACATGACATACAAAATCAATGATCAAAAGACAAAATATTAAAATAGACTAATAAAGTTGTCATATCAATTGCCAAGGATATTTGTAGTTTAGGGATGCTATCCATTATGGGAATCATATATCTGTTAAGGCTCATACTAGGATGTTGATTTTGATGATGATACCAATAGGTAAGGCAATTGATATTTAGGCATTGTTTGGTCTGATATTGATCAAGTTTTTTCATGTTTTTTTCTTGAACGTTTCTGATTTTGAATAGCTACCATGTTTTGTTTGATTATGTTGTCAAAGTATGAGGGTGATGATATCTTTATTATGGATGGATAGTTTAGTACAGATAGGTGATGATGGAAATGGGATTTTTTGAATGATTTTTTTGCTCTTTTTGAGATTGTTTGAGGTTGTTTTTGTTGTTTGTTGATATTTTAATTTTTTGATATTTTGAAGATATTTGAACCTAGATAGAGGGGACCTAAGGGGACTAACCTAATTCCTTAGGGGCCCAACAATGATTGCCTTGCCTACGTGATAACACAGAGGCTACGCAGTTTGATTATTGGACTAGGCTATCAGCTCATACATCGATGGATAATATTGTTTTTTATTTTTTTGACCTTTTATGAATATTTTTGGAATTTGATAAATGATTTGGATGTTTTTTATTTTTGAATTTTATTTGGATGTTTTTTATTTTTCAATATATCTAGATGTTTTTTTTTTCAAGATTTGTGCAAGTTGAGATATGAACAAGGATCCAATCTGTATACCAGGTTTAAGAAGATGCCCCCAATTAAGTGCATGATTACATTTATTATGGAAAAATGTGATGATGCGAATAGAGGATGGTCATGGTGCAACAAGATCAGACATTTTACAAGTGATCAAGTCATGGTTGGATGTACATTTATTATGGAATGGATGGAATGGAATGGTTGAAAGCATGATCGTGATAATGGATGGATGGAATGGATGTGAGCCTTGATAGATAATGAGGCAGAGCCTATTAAAATGTAGTGCTTGTTTTCCAAGTTTTAAATAAGGTACTTATCCTAAAAGCGCCACAAAAGTGGTTTTCACTTAAAGGACGATTTATTTCTCTTTACTATTTTTGACATTTTTCCATTTTTTTTATTTTTTCAATTTTTATTCTAGGATATTTTGATGGGCTAGGTGTAGAACTTTTAAAGATGGTTGTTGTTGAGAGGTTACGCCAAAGGTTCTCCTTTAGGTTTTTCTAATTGATAAGCGCCAGAGTCATATTTTGTGGTGATTACAAAGGGGCCTAACCAATTCAGCTCAAATTTTCCTTTGCCTTCTTGATTTAGCTGAATCTTTTGATTTTATTTCAAGACCAATTCACGCACCTAGAAGCTTCTTTTCTTGGTTCTTTTATTGTAACTATATTTGAGGTGGTTCTGATAGGCTTGGAGATGGTTTAGAGTGCTCAAACACCTTTCATCTAACAACTCAAGCTCCTAGAGTCTAGATACTCAATACTCTTCATTGTTAACCAGGTTTTGCAAGGATACCCTTAAGGAAGGGATCTCAACCTCTACAAGAAAGATAGATTTTTTTCCATATACAAGGGAGAAAGGGGTAGTGCTAGTGGGTGTACGGATTCTCATCCAGTAGGCCCACAAAGCAGGATTTAGTTGTAGGTTCCAATCATGATTGGTGTCATTAACAGTCTTCTTAAGGATTTTTACTATAATTTTGTTTAATTCTTTTGCCTAATTATTTCACTAGGGGTAATACAAGGTAGAAAAGCAGTGTTGGATATGGAATTTAGAGCATAGGTCACAGACATCATGATTCTTAAATAGAGTTTCATTATTAATGACAATGGTCTAGGGTATGCCATAACAATAAACTAAATAGTTCAAAATAAATTTCGCTATTTTTTTACCCTTGATATAATTCAGAGGTATGACTTCTATCCACTTTGTAAAATACTCTATGGTAGTTATGACAAACTTATGTTCATTGGATGAAGTGGGGGATATCTTTCCTATAAGGTCAAGTCCCCACTATGAAAAGGGTCACAATGTAGTAACTAAATGTAATTCTTGTGTAGGTGCATGAATAAGATCACCGTGTTGTTTTCATTGATGACACTTCTTTGTGAATTAATTTCCTTCTTGTTCCATCGAGGGCCAGTAGTATCTCATTCTCAATAGCTTCTTAACTAGATTAGGTCGGCTAGAATGAGCCACAAACACCTTCATGCACCTCTTGTAAGGCGGTTAATGCCTCTTTCGAGTTAAGACATTGAAGTAATGCTCCATTGAGGCTACGTCTATATAAAATATCACCAAGTATGGTGAATCATGAAGTTCAACAAATGAAGGATTTCTTTTGATTGGTACTAAGGTTAGGGGGTGTGATTTCGTGTTGGATATAGGTGTTAATTTTGTGATACCAAGGTGAGTTGGAACCAACAACGTCACACAAAAGTTGAGACTTTGGGACATAAAATGTGGGTATAATTAATTTTTCCACAATAAACTCATACTTAGCACTATTTTGTGGCATGTCAAGAAGAGAACCAATGTTAGCCATAACATCAATAGCTCTGTTATTTATCCTCGAGATTTTCTCAAAGAGAATGACTAAGAAGTATTGCTTAAAACTGTTTACAATTATTTTATAAGGAATCAATTTATCATCCTTAGTTTGGTACTTTTCATTCACTTGTATGATCACCAATTGTAAGTATCCATAGACTTGTAGTTCCTTGACCTATCATTCAACTTCCATTCTTAACCCAGTTATCAATGCTTCATATTCTACTATATTATTAGTATAGGGAAAAGTGATCCTATATGCTTTGGATATACTATCTCCTTGTGGTGTAACAAAGAGAATGCTAGCTCATGATCCATGTAGGGTGTGAGAACCGTTAAAACATAGTTTCCATTAGCTTACTTGAGTTGTCAGCAAGATTCCTTCATCAAGTAATTCTGATATCAAGGGATGGCCATCATCAAGAGTGACTTGAACAACTAGTCAAATATCATTGTCCCTTAATGGCTTTTCTGTCAACATATTCTATATCAAAATTTAGTAAGGATCGTGACCCACTTTGCCATCTGGCCTGTTAGAGCTACCTTTACCAAGAGATATTTTAAAGGGTCTACCTTAGAGATGATTTTGATCTGTCGATTAAGCATGTAGGTCCTAAGTTTCTGTGATGCAAAAACAATAGCTAAACAAGCTTGCTCCACAAGTGTACGATTGATATAGTGCACTACTCTTTCTTTTATTTTCTCATCATGTTGTCCTAACAGGGTGCCTAAGTTATGTAGAGTAGGGTGGTGGACCTCATACTAACTCAAACAAACCTTTACCAAAATATCCAAACACCAAAAAAGGTGAATTTGTACATAAACTGCCTTTAAATCTTGTAGCATGACAAACTAGGTTTTACAAGCATAAGTTTCAAACTTGACACCACACCCAAAAACCAATTACATATTTAGATACCCATTTTCCTCTTTCACAACATATATCAAATGTAGGTGGGGTTGTTTTGCAACTCAAGCCTCTAAAATTAACTGTCTTGTTTTGGAAAAAGCCTAATTAGGCTTGTTTCCACTAGGAAACTATTGGTTCTACCATCTCCAACCCTCAACTCTGCATTCCAAAGTCATCCACATGTCATATTAGGTCTGCACAAAAAATTCCCACTACCTAGAATGGGTTCCAATCACCTTTTCTATAAAACCCTACTCCTATGCAACCTCTTTTTCCCAAAACAAGAGGATTTTACACCTAGGGCATCACTCAATCTTCATCAAACCACCTCCCCTGCTCCTTCCAACACCATGAAATCAAAATAAACCCTATCTAACCCCATTCCACCAATTATCAAGCATTTTCATCAATGTAATGGGTCACAAATCATTATTCTTGCACTCAAAATCTCAAAACCAGGGTTTCTGAACTAGTTTTAGTAAATCTCCTATAAAATCCTCAATAATTGATGAAAACTTATGATAAGAAAACCAAAATGAAGCTAATTCAACATTCCATCAATTCTAATTCATAAAATTCCACTCCAACGTCGTATTAGGCCGTACCAAATGTTGTAGCATCAATTTTGCTTCCAAAACGTAGGAAAATGGTGAATTCTTATTGCTCAAACTTCAAAAATGTACATCAGAAACTTGAATCAACCCCTCCATGATGTATTTAAACATTATCCACCAGAAACAACTGAATACAACCACATTTTGAGTCTCATGACTATTTAACTTCCTCAAATTGCAAAAAATGCAAAAATGCTTGACAACTTTGCAACTTTGTTTGCAACTTTTACAAATTTGATCTTATAGACTCCAAGTTGACTCCTAACCATCTAAATTGACTTTAAAACACCACAAGTGGTCTTTAATACCTTATTACAAACCAAAATTGAATGAACAACCTAAAAACCAACATTTAGCAACTTTTTACCACTATGACCTATGGTACCCTGCACCACTAAGGCTATTAATGTTGTTGATATATAAAGGATCAATGGTTTATTTGGTAGAGGAGGCATCAATACATGGATTGATGCCAAATAGTCTTTGATCTACTAGAATTCTTTTTGACACTTCTCTTCCCACTTAAAGGTAACATCCTTATGGAGTAGATGTGTGAAAGGATGACATTTATCTACTAACTGGGCTATGAACCTTTGAATGGACTACAACTTACCTTGAAGGCTTCGTAGTTGTTTCAAAGTATTCGGGGGAGGAATTTCCATGATTTTATTAACCTTATTTGGATCCACTTTTATACCTCTATGGGATACAATGTATCCTAGGAGCTTTCCTAATTTGATGTTAAAAAGATACTTCTTTACATTAAGGCATAGACTATACTCTTTTAACTTGTCAAATATGTGTGCCAAGATATCCAAGTGACTTAGTCTTGTTATGGATTTTTCTAGATCATCTACATAGTCTTCCATAGTGATGTGGAACATATCATGAAATATTGCAATCATCGCCCTCTGATAGGTGGCTCCTGTGTTCTTAAACCTTCTTGGTGAAAGACCTTGAATAGTTAATGCATGCTTTGTATATTTCCTCAAATGGCACACTTAAGAGATATCTCTTGCTCCAATGAGGTTAATTGCATCCATGCAATCCTCATTAATCCCTCTTAAGAATACCGACTTTAAAGACTCATTAAAGAGTCTTTTTTGGTGGGATTTCTTAAGGAAAAACTGAAACCTCTCCATATAGTCTTCCAAGGATTCATCTTCCTTTTGTGACATCCCAAAGATGTCATCTCTCTTTTTGTCTATGCGTTTGCAATAATCCTAGTACTTTTCTAGGAATTTGGTCTTCATGGAATTCCAATTTGAAACATCTCTTCCCAAACCCATAAACCATCTTACATCAAAATCCTTTAGTGTTGTTGGGAATAATTTGAGCCCATGTGCATTTGAGGTATAATCATAAATTCTATATAGCACATCAAACTCAAAAATTAAGGTATTTGGATCCTCCATGACCAACCCATAGAAGATAGGTAATGCTGAAGGAGGTATGTTCTTCAAAGAATTTGTTCTCTCCTAGTTGGCAATGGGGAACTCAAAGGTTACATGCTCTGGTGGGTCTTCCATTGCTACATCATCCATAATGTTAATGTTTATGTGGGAATCCTCCTCTATGTCTGGTGTGGGTACTAGTGTTAGGGACGATTCTTCTTTAGGAATACCCTCACTCTATTCACTTTGATCACCAATATCCTCTAAAGCTATGTGTGTTAAGGGGAGAAATCTTCCCAGAGTGTCTCACTTCCTCTACATACAATGGTTGTGAATCTTTGGATTAATGGTTGATGCATATTATTAGTAAAAAAAAATTGTATTGATGACTAAAACCTAATTACCCTAATACTGAAAGAAAAAAATAAAAGTATGAAAGCTTGAAATTACATAGGAGAATCCTAAATGTAGCACCATCCTCAGCAACAGTGCCAAAAATGTAAGGCCTTTTTAATGTTCAATCAACTTGATGTATGAGTAGACACGCAATTTAGATGATAGGTTCCTAACTGAATAATTCACCAAACCGTCACAAAAGGCTCCATTTAATTATCAACTAGGAATTTGTAATCTTTTGATGATGTTGGCATTGTATGTACACTCATGGACTCTACACGGCCTATATCCATGAGTATATGTAGTTTACACATGTACAAAAAACAGTAAAGGATGAAAAAAGGAAATAAAGTGTTAACTTGTAAAATAGAGTAAATAACTTAATTTGTTACTTATGCTATAACTGTTAACTATTAAATTTGAACTACTGACTTTAACTCCTAACTTCTTAACTTCTTAACTTCTCTGAAGAATGAATCAAGGAAACATTACAAAACGTAATTCATGATACAATATATCATTCACATACATATAATTAAAAGTTATCTGAATAAAATGTAGTAATATAATTTAGTCTAATAACAAAAAACAAGGTGCATGAATAGTACCTCCAGTGACCCTTGCTTGAGTTGTTGTGCCCACAGGGGAAATCAAATATACACTACTAGATCAACCAATCATGATAATAAATTGAAACTCCTTTATTGTATAGAAACTTAACTTATTATAGTATGAAAAGAATTTTCAACAGATTTCCATTCATAAGTACATATCCATTGCAACTTAATTAACAAAAAAAACTAACAATGAAGTATTATCTGATAAAAAAAAACTAGAATTAGTAGCTATATCTTGAACTAGATTTACTCCTCAACCACCGATCCCAATATATAGGCGCGGGACGTGTTTTATCCACACAAGTACTAAAAATAGAATTTAAATGCATATGTACACTCTCCCTCAATAACAGGAAGAGGACTAGTTTGTGCAACTAAAAACTATAATTGAAATAGATAGAAGAAGAGAAGTAAAACTAAAACTCTACCCTAACGATTCGACAAAGACATGCTCCTTGAAAACTATCACATCATGGCTTTCCTTATCAAAGTAGACTCCTTCTTTCTCCTGTTTTCTTGGTGATCTAGTGACTCATGGTTGACCATTTCAATGGTTCACCTTCATTACTTTATGAAACTTTCATATTTTTAGCATTCTAGATTATCCCTTGCAATTTTCCTATGATCCTTTTGTTGTGGGTTGGGCACTCCAGTTGTTGCAGGCTATAGTTCTTTTGGATGCAAGAGGTTAGCTTCATTTAAAGTACACATATCATTAAAAACCATGAATTAAACATGGAATCATACTAAATTTTATAAACATTCACACATCCATACATACAAATACCATCACATCATAATTATATTTCCACATATTAAAGTCTAGTTTAGGATGCATGAAAGAAATAAAAGATGTATAAGGTTCAAGATTTTCTATGAACTTAGTAGAATAAAATGTTAAAATTTATAAACTAAATGGAAGAAAACTAGCTATTATACAAGTAAATCACCCACTCAATTACAAGTAGTGGAAATTTTACTAAGAAAAACACTTAATATAAATCCACAATTAATCACCACACAAATCAATGATTTGATTTCTATGTTAAGAATTCATAAAATATTTTTTGGATGGGAATATCAAGATAGGAATGGTATACATCCAAACACTTGTACTCACCATATTTATATGGAGGAGCATAATCATCTAATAAGACAACCACAATAAAGATTGAATGCATCTTACTTAAAATTGTTAAGGAAGAATTGAAAAAATATTCAATGTAGGGTTTATTTATCCAATTTCAAATAGCCAACGAGTTTCACCATTAGTGGTGGTGCATAAGAAAAGTGGTAATTGTTGTATTTGTGTTGATTATAGAGCTCTTAAAAAGGAGCTAAAAAGGATATTTTCCATTTCCTTTTATTGATCAAGTGCTTGACACTCTTGTTGGGAAAAGTTATATTCTTTCTTGGATGGTTTCAGTGGATATAAGTAGACTAGAATAACACTTGAAGATCGAGATAAAACTACTTTTACTTGTCCTTGGAGAACATTTGCATATAATGTTTTACCTTTTGGGATATGTAATTCCCCAAAAACTTTTCAAAGAGTTGTTTTGAGTTTTTTTGTTGATCTTAATCATGATTTTGATGAAGTCTATATGAATGATTTTACTATTTATGGTAATACTTATGAGGAAGTTAAGAATAATCTTTAAAAATTTCTTCAGAGATGTGAAGATACTAACCTTCTCTTAGTCATGAAAAATATCATATTCTAATGACAAAGAGTATAGTGTTGGGTCATTACATTTCTTCCAAAGGTATTCTGGTTGATCTAAAGAAGGTACAAATTATCCAAGATGTTTGTAGTTTCTTAGGAAATGTAGGATATTATAGAAGATTCATCCAATATTTCAAAAAAATTGACTCTGCCCTTTTTTCTTTACTAGGAAAAGAAAATGATTTTTCTTGGACCAAGGATTGTCAACATGATTTTGCAACAATTAACACAAAACTCATTACTATGCCAATACTACAAGGGCCTAATTAGGAGATACCATTCCACATTCACATTGATGCCTCTAATACTTCAATGGGAGTAATATTAGTATAAAAATATGATACACTCTTTTATTATATTTATTACATAAGCAAAAATTTCATTGGTGTTGAGATAGATTATAAAATAACTAAAAAATAATTCCAAGTTGTTCTATATGGAATTAATAAATTTTGTCATTAGATCACAGGATATTAAGTGTTTTTTCATACTGATCATTCTCTAATTTATTTTTTATGAATAAACATATTGTTACTCAAAGAGATATTAGATGGCTATTATTATTATAAGAATTTGAGATTACTATACTTGATAAATTTGGTCGTGAGAATGTTGTTGAAAATTTCTTGTCTAGATTACAAAATGGTGATGAATTTATTCCAGTTTATGACACATTGCTTGATAAACATCTCTTCAAAATATTTGTTTAAAGTCCTTGCTTTGCTATAGCCAACTAGTTGGTTACTTGCAACTTTCCCTCTGTAATTTCCCCTTCTCAATCCTAATCTATTCAATGGTTGTTAGCCTATTTCTAGAGTGTCGAAGGCTAAATAGAGGAGTTAAGGGGATTCCTTGATCCTTGGAGGATTCATGTCAGCATGTTTAGAAGAGTATATTATTATTTCCAGTGCACTTTTTTGGGTTTTTTTTAGCCTTGGAATGTAGTATTGCTATTTTTAGTAAGTTTTAGTGTGATTCAATTTGAGCTAGTTTGTAGATTTGACTCACTTACCATTTTTAGCATTTTTCTATTTTTAGCACCTAGTCCTTGCAGTAGTATAGTGTAGGGTTTCTAGTTTCAATAGTGGTGAGTTCAGATGTTTTTGGAGTAATATTTATTTTCCATTTACTTAATTCTTCTAAAAAGGTTAACTTTATGACTTAAGAAAATCATTTGTGACCCCCTTGTGCTCAACATGTAGGAAATGGCCACTTAAGTTGTTTTTAATAAGCAATTATTTATTCCTAAGGTGGACACCAAGTTTGAGGATTAAGTGAAGATAAAAGATAAATTAAAAATTTTCTCTTGGAGATGGGCATCCCTTTTTGGAGGGAAAATGAATTCAAAATTTGGTGCCTAATTTCTATATAAGCTCACCTTGTGCTCTCATTTTGGCTATATTGAATGAAGATAACAAAGTGTTGTCGAATTGGGGATCAAATCCTTCAAGGGCTTTGAAGATGAAAACCTTCAAAGTTGCTCTAGTTTTGGAGTTGAGAGATACTCCCTAACTGGACGTTGGATTGGCTTTATTGGAGGAGTCACCATTGAGCTTTGGTGAATATTTTAGTTTGTTTCCATGATGATTTTCTTTGATGTTTTCTAATATATACATACATATTTTGGCATGGTTATTTATTTTGCAGAGCTTTTGGGAGTGATTTGGAGTGGTTTTCCTTAGTTCCATGCTTGTTGGTTGTACCATTTCATGCCCAAGTCGTACCATATTTTCATTGTTGCAGAATGAAGCACTAAAGACCTTGTTTTGGGTATTGACTTGATCTTTTCCATGGCATTGGATGACCCCTTTGGTAATGTTGCAAAAATTTTGGTGAAGGAATGAAATTTTAGGAGTTGGTCACCCCTTTCAATAGGTCGTATAGTTTGGTTTGAAGTGTTTGGTTGTGGTGTGGGGGATGTTCATGATTTCAAAGGTCAATCATCCCATGATTATTGCATTATTTATCCTCATGATGGTGTATAGGCTCCACTAGGCCATTGTTGGTTATTACATGGTGTTCTTGGTGGATTTGAGAGCTATCCTAAGAAGTTGTGCTAGTGTTATGCTTGCTATTTTGGTGTATCAAACTATTGCAACAACATATCAAACCTACAAACAATCTCATTTAGTCATTTTATGGAGTGTATTTTCTAATATGTTGTAGGGTTGACTTACTTTCTTAGTGGTTTTTCATGTGGGGTAGTTCATTTCATGTTTTAGCCATACATTTCAACTACATAGCAAATTTTGTAATTGATAGTATCAATTTGTACTGAGCTCTCATTGTAACACTATTTTGATAGTACCATTTAGTGATTTAGCTCTTGTTTAGTTTTGGATACTAGCCCCACTAAATAAATAGGAACTCTATTTTCTCACTGAATAAGTGGTGTGATTCCCTATTCCATTGAAGAAGTGGTTGCTAGTACTTACCGCATTGCAAAGTGGTATTTGTTGCACTCACTACTGAAAAGCGGAAGAGTTCTTTACTTTCATTTGTACCCACTACACAAGTGATTTCTTTCAGTACTACTCGCCCCACTTAAAAAAAAGTGGTTTCTTTTGAACATTGCAATGTAAACCTTTCCATCGTATGCTCTCACCTTGCCTACATCAGGATTTGGGTGATTAGAAAGTTGAAGGTAGTTGATTTACAATTGTTTATCTTAATTATATTTATAATGCTAACAAGTTGTAGAAAATGAAAATTTTGGGGTGGTACATTATACTGGTATCAAAGTTGATCATCCTTCTAGCATTGCCTAACACTTGCTTGCAGTTGCTCAAACCTATCTATGAGTGATAGGGGAATCAAATACTATAATCGAGAGAGAAAAAAAAAGGCAATTGTATCAAATTCCTCAAACTCCAATTGAGGAGACCTTTTTTAGAAGTTCTCAGAGCCTTCCAACAACCAGAAGTTGACAATGACAGTTCAATTGAGATTATGATAGATAAGGGGAAGGTACCAGGCCAACCTGACAGTCTAGATGCTAGAACAATGAGAAAATTTGACATTATGTTGGATATGATATCACAATTGTTGGTAAAGATGAATCCAATTGTGCCCCAAATGCCCTAAGTTCAAAGTGGAGAAGTCAGTGCATCAAATGTCAATAATCATAGAGGGGGAAGCAATGGAATCACTATTGGCACTCATTTTGGGTTTAACCCAAGACCACTTCAACCTATCTTCACTTGTAGAGAAGAGCCCTTGAAGTATCCCACCCCAAATGGACACTTGTTAACTAAATTTCTACCTTGTTTGTTTTGTTTAATTTTTCTTGAGTTTTTGCTTTTTTGTGATTTTTACAAAATGATGCTAGGAAATGCAAATAGCATATATATATGAATGCAAAGAAGGGAAATAGAAGCAAATATAAATATGTTTTCAAATTCATATTTATTGATGAAAGCTTTTACAATGTTTCATACATGGATAGCCATAACATAAGAAGTTGCAAATCTGGAAATTTATAATAGCAACAAGAAAACCCTTACCATGGATGCCTAGCATTAAATAATGTGTTCTCCACTTTGAAAATGTATTAGATTTATTGCTATGGTCTAGCCACCCTTAATGAAGGTAGAATGAAGCGCAAGACTTAGGCGTTTCAACCTAGACACCAAACGCCACACTTTAGAAACTGTATGGCCCAGTTGTTAGTGACTTGTACAGCCCAATAAATGATATAGTATGGCCCAGAAAAAAGCAATCAGCAATTAAAATAATCAACAATAGGTATACTTCTGATGTCAGACAATAATCTTCTCAAAACCCTTAAATAAACTCTTCAATACATAAAATGTGACTTTTGATGTAAATCCACCTGATGATTGCAACCTTTGGTGATATTTCACACCTGTGGGATGCAAGAATCTGAGAGAATGAACATTCTCCAAGACTGGATTGCAACAACAAGAAACCCTTGTTTCTCCACTAAACAAAGCTCTTGAAATTTCACAAGTTTCAATAATAATCAATAATCAATGAAGTGCATTTTTAAGTGCTTTTATACTTCCTCAAGAAAAGCATGACCCCCTTGGCTTTTTCAAATATTTAATATACTAAAATATATTTTCCTTTTGTTGTATTGTAATATCTTTTCATTTGGGTACCCATATCAAAGACTAAGTGATTTTACTTTATGTTACAAAATAGGCCAACTATTATAAAGTCAAATATATCATTAATGATGGGTACACTTTACTATTTAGTTATTATTAAAGTAATGACTTTACTAATAATTAATTATATCTTAACTCCATTAAAAATCACCATTAATCAATTTTAACAACACCACAAGCTAACCCACTATTCACTTTTCCCAACTGGATGCCTTACTAAAAATAGTAAATTTGGCCCCCAACATCCAACTGACTTACTAAAAATAGTAAGTGTATATAAATGGAGCTAGAAAACCATGGAGATGATCTCCTTAGAATATGCCAAGGAACTGGAGAAGAAAACACTACCAACTACCATCTGGATAACCAATTAACTCCCCCACAAGGCCCTCTAATCACCAATATTAGCCTACAAGGACTTGATGATAGGCTAATTCGTCAAACACTGACCCAAGATAAAAAGGGGACATTACGGTTTGCCATCCCCAAAATTGCTTGACCCCAAGCAACCTCAACTGAAGATAGAACTCAACACCACCTAGGTCCCATGGGAAGTACTATAGTTTATCCTTCTTTTCTCCACATAATTCCTGTAGCACCAGTATCAGCACAACTGACACAACACAATGACCAAGGTCAACCCCTGTATCATGTGTCCCAAAAGTATCACCATGAAAAAAAAACTCTAGATACGAGCAGGGTTTGCTTCCCTCATCTGCACAAGGAAATACCTCATAGCAACTATCCAACTCATGCACATGAGATTTGTGCATTGAAAATAAATCATGTACAAGTGGGTCAAAGGTAAAACTATATGCACTCCTCACAATGTACACACTATGAAACTCATCTGTAAGCCCTATCTGGAATCTTGATGCACAAGAAGGATCCCAAACTCTAAGATCATTGCTCAATTCCACACTAGGCTCAAGAGGGAGATCATCATCCAACTCAATGAGTGGATTGTCATAAACCAAACTAGCATCACTCTCAAGTAGAGGATTATTAAAAAATTGCACATTAACCCCCTGCTGATCTAAATTACCCTCCTCTGAACCATTGGAGCAATGAATAGAATCATACTCCTAAAATTGCTCATGCTCCTCAATCACCTATTCAATTTCTTCCTTCTTCCTTCTACTCTTATCTCCACTGAGGGTGATGGCACGTAAACTCCCCTCAGCTATTCCCCTCAACACATACTTCCTCCCATTTGCCTCAAACTTAATTTACATTTTTTGCAAGTTGAGGGAAAATTCTCCAATGGCATGAAGCCACGTCATGCCCAACACAATTTCCATCTCACCCATGTTGACGACATAAAAATAATCTTGAAATTCATAATCGTTCAACAACAAAGTGAGACAAAGGATCCTCCTGGTACAAGTAAGAGTGAAACCATTTGTTACTCTTACCCGAAATCCCTCGAAGTTCTCTGCCTGAAGACCATGCCTAATAGCCAATCCCTCATCAATAAAATTGTGCATAGCTCCAATATCAATCAAAGTGATACAACACTACCCATTCACGACTGTTATGATTCTGAATGATCCCTAATTGTGAAGGCTCGAGTACAATGCTAAAGGAGATAGCTTAGCATCTTTTCCTGACCCTGTGGATGCTCTACCTACCTCATTATCCTCTAGATCAACTCATCATTCTAAAATTTCAGAATCAAAATCATCAACATAATACCATTGTATATGATTTTATTTTCCCTTAACAAGATAATTATGATCCCTACTATAAGGCCCTTTGCACTAGTAACAATTTTTTTTTTCTCGGTTCATTAAGGGTCTCATCATCAAGCTTAACT
Source organism: Sequoia sempervirens (assembly GCA_007258455.2). Taxonomy (NCBI): domain Eukaryota; kingdom Viridiplantae; phylum Streptophyta; class Pinopsida; order Cupressales; family Cupressaceae; genus Sequoia; species Sequoia sempervirens. The sequence goes on along the minus strand of VDFB02270651.1, from coordinate 162,808,316 downwards.
GTTGATTTATTTTTTTGATCTACAACTTGATGATGGTTCTCATCCTCTTGAGGAGTCAAGGTTTTAGGTAGAGACTAATTTTTTGGGGTAGTGAGCTCCATGCTTCGTTCCTTCTTCATAGCATCCTATAGAGTAGGTGGGTCAAATGCCTTGATCCAACCTCGCAATACTCAAGCAATCCCTCACAAAATAAAATAACCAACCTCCTCTCTAAAATGCTAAGAACCATCACTAACAATATTTGAAACTCACCAATGTATGACTCCAAACTTCCCACCTGTTTGAGCTGAGCTAGCTCTCTAAAATATAACTCCAGATCCTTATGGTCGAAGCACTCAATGTGTCTATTAGTGAACTCATGGTAAGTAGTGATAAGATGGTGTTGTAGTGTAACCATGTCATGATACCACCACTTGTGTGATAATCCATCTAAGTGTAGAGTGTCAAAATTAATCACTTCATCCTCTAGCATCGGTCTTAGTGGCAAATAGTTGTCCAATTTCTAGACCCATGATCTCACAGTGCATTTATCACTGTCGTCAAAGTGTGGAAAGGTTACCTTGCTCACAACTTGCTATAAATCATGCGTGCCCTGTGGTGCCTAGGGTGCCTTGTGCTTTGTCCTAACTACTCCTCACCCTCTACGCCTCTTCAAATCCAAGAACTGATTTAGTGTCAACAATTCCCTGATCTCAGCTGGTAAGGTCATATACTTAGCATAATGGCGTGTGATATCATCAATTGTGATAATATTAGGCTCCTGCATTGGGACCTCGGGTGCGTGCAACACCTCCCTAGGAGTGAAGGTAGGTTGTATGGGTTTGAGTACTAAACCAATGGAAGTAGTAGACCCTATAACTAGCACATTAGGCTGACCAACTCCACTAGTCCCGCCAAGATTACCCATGTGTTGTGATTGGGTAAATTGCCTCATTGTGCCCATAAGTTGAGACATCATGTCCATCATATTCTCAAACTGCCTTTTGGCTCTAGATTCAAGACTAACTAAATTTCCTTGTCTCTTCTCCCTATCAACCATGACACTTGTAATACTCCCTATGTCACTGTCACTGGCAGTATTGTGAATACCTATAATACCTAAAATTGATTCACCTTTTGGAACTGGAGGTGGTTCCCACTGTGTTGCACCTTTGGCGTACTGAATATGCTCTTTACTCATAAAATATAATTACCAACACAAGATGGCAGGAAGAGTATGCTCTAATACCACTGAAGTATCCCACCCCAAATGGACACTTGCTAATTGAATTTTTTCCTTGTTTATTTTGTTTGGTTTTTCCTGAGTTTTTTCTTTTTTGTGTTTTTTGCAAAATGATGCCAGGAAATGCAAATGACATATATATATGAATGCAAAGAAGGGAAATAAAAGCAAATACAATAGCTTTTCAAATTCAGATTTATTGATGAAATCTTTTACAATGTTTCATATCCAAATAGCCATAGCATAAGAAGTTGCAAATCTAGAAATTTATAATAGCAACAGGAAAACCCTTGCCATGGATTCCTAACATCAGATGATGTATTCTCCACCTTGAAAATGCATCATATTTATTGCTATGGTCTAGCCACCCTTAATGAAGGTAGAATGAAGCACAATAATTAGGTGTTTCATCCTAGACACCAAATGCTACACCTTAGAAACTGTACGACCTAGCTGTTAGTTACTTGTATGACCCAACAAATGACATAGTACAGCCCAGCAAAAATCAATCAGCAATTAAAACAATCAACAATAGGTATACTTCTGATTTCAGACAATAATCTTCTCAAAACCCTTAAATAAACTCTTCAATATGCACAATGTGACTTTTGATGTAAATCCACCTGATGATTGCAACCTTTGGGTGATATTTCACACTTGTGGGATGCAAGAATCTAAGAGAATGAACGTTCTCCAAGACTAGATTGTATTAGCAAGAAACCCTTGTTTCTCCACTAAACAAAGCTCTTGAAATTTCACAAGTTTTAATAATAATCAATGAAGTGCTTTTATACTTCCTCAAGAAAAGCGTGCTCCCTTGGCTTTTTTAAATATTTAATATAATAAAATATATTTTATTTTTGTTGCATTGTAATGTCTTTTCATTTGGGCACCCATATCAAAGATTAAGTGATTTGACTTTATGTTATAAAATAGGCCAACTATTATAAAGTCAAATATATCATTAATGATGGTTACACTTTATTATTTAATTATTATTAAAGTAATGACTTTAATAATAATTAATTATATCTTAACTCCATTAAACTCATCATTAATAAATTTTGACAACACCACAGGCTAACCCATGGTTCACTCTGCCCAACTGGATGCCTTACTAAAAATAGTAAGGTTGGCCCCCAACATCCAACTAACTTACTGAAAATAGTAAGTGTATATAAACAAAGCTAGAAAATCATGGAGATGATCACCTCATAATATGCCAAGGAACTGGAGAAGAAAACACTACCAACTGCCATCTGGAGAACCAATTAACTCCCCCACAAGGCCCTCTAATCACCAATATTAGCCCAAGAGGACCTGATGATAAGATAATTTGTCAAACACTAAACCAAGATAAAAAGGGGACATTACAACCGCCAACTAAGCAAGAAGCTCCAATCCCTATGGCAGAAGATGTAAGGATTAGCTATGTGGAGTATGTGACTCTCCCACTTGAAAACTGACAGATCTTCACCTTGGAGAAATTCATGAATAAAGAGAAGAAAAAGGGAGGTGGAAGGTGTGACAATAGAGGCCCAATGATGCCAAGACACTATTAACAATCATTAAGGAAGACCTTGGCTCATTTCGATGGCAGTGACAAGTGTTCATCCAGAGCCTACATCTAAAAGCTAGACAATTATTTATCTTTGAAGCCAATGTCAGAGATAGATGCCATCAAGTTTACTAATTTTCACCTTGAAGAAGCATCCCACAAATGGTGGTATCATGTCCTTGTCACACTTGGCCATAACATGATTAACTCTTATGATGAGTTCACCAATAAACTCATTGAGAGGTTTGATTGTAAGGATGTCGAGATGCAATTTAGAGAGCTTTCCTAGTTAATACAACACAACTCTCTTGATACTTTCATTTCAGAGTTCTAGAGACTTTATATGATGGTACCCAACATCACTGAAAGGATGTTAGTGGTCCTTCTCACTGAAGGACTGATGGAACCATTGAAGGGATGGGTGAAGGACTTTGACCCACCAACTCTACAAGAGGCTATCAGAAAGGAAAGAAGCATGGAGTTGGTTTCCCCTAGGCATAAATTTCAATCCAAGATATTTTCAAGTAAAAAGACAAAAGGCCCTTTCACAAAGATTCAAATTAGACAAAGAATTCCCCATCTCAGATAGATGATGACCACAAAAATGAGCTTCAAAGGAATAAAATGTTCTTCACTTGCAAAGAGTTGTGGGCCCCAAGACATAAGTGCTTCGAAAGAGGAAAAGTGCATCATTTGAAGGTGTATTATGTTAATGAATCAACATCAAAAATATTTGAACAATAATCATATTTTTATGAAAAAGATGAAGAAGAGGCCCTAAAAGAGGTGGAAGAAGACTAGGAAAGTGCAGGTGCATTTTCCCAACTTTCCAATTTTTAAAAGAATGAGTCTTTTCTAGTCCAAGTAGTTTTGTGTGGGAAGTGAATCATTGCTCTTATAGACACTGGAGAAACTCATAACTTCATAGATGAAGGGGTTGTGGCCAAGAGAGGACTCAAGACTGAAGATTTCAAAGGTTTTAGAGCCATGGTAGTTGATGTCTTCATAATCACTTGCACCAGAAATATTTCAAACATGTCTATTCAATTGGGCAACTATGAAATTAAATATGACTTCTATGTTGTAAGAATTGGTGACACCAATGTACTTATAGGCATTCCATGGCTTTGATCTCTAGGAGAGATCACTCTAAACCTTCAGACCATGGATTTGAAGTGCACATATGATGGGAAGAAGGTAGTTTTAAGAGAGATGTCCAATGGTGGTCCTCGCATTTTTTCATTCAAGCGAATGGAATGGTTGATTTGATATGATTTAGTGGAGTGAGCAAAAAAATGTGTGGCCATGCCTACCAATTCTCTAGAAGAGAAAAGAAGTTATCATCCTGATGTGCAAGCTTTTCTCTACAAGAGAAACAAGGTGTTTGGTGGTATTCCAGATGGGAGACCTCCTAAAAGGGGGATTATGCATATGATTGAAATTGAAGAGGATGCCAAGCCAGGCATCATTACCCCATAGCGGCATCCAAAAAGGCATAATGATGAGATTGAGAAGGCCATAAAAAAACTCTTGTACATGGGACATATTCACCCAAGCAAGAGTCCTTTTACTTCATTAATAGTTTTGGTAAAGAAGAAGGATGACACTATGCGCATGTGTATAGACTACTAGGCTCTCAACAAGAAAAATATCAAGAACTAATATCCAATTCTAAGGATCAATGAGCTCATTGATAAGCTACATGGAGCAATTTACTTCTCCAAGATAGACCTCAAATCCGATCATCATCAAATTAGAATGTGGGAGGAGGATATTGAGAAGACTGCTTTCAGATACCATTTTGGGCATTATGAGTTTTTAGTTATGCCTTTTGTCTTAACTAGTGCACTTGCAAATTTTCAGTCTTATATGAATCAGGTGTTCAACAAGAAGCTAAGGAAGTTTGTTCTAATCTTCTTTGATGACATCCTGATCTACAACAAGTCATGGGAAGAGCATCTAAAACATTTGGAGGAGGTTCTAAGTATTTTGGAGGCTAAATCTTTGTTTGCCAAAGAATCCAAATGTGAGTTTGGAATGGTCGAAATCCTATATATTGGTCATGTGATTAGTTCAAAGGGAGTTAGAATGGACCAAGAGAAGAGAAAGGCCAATTTAGATTGGTCACCACTAGAAAACCTCACTCAATTGAAGGGGTTTTGGGGTCTTTATGGTTTTTATAGAAGGTTCATGAAGGGCTATTCATAGTTGGCTACTCCTCTAATGGAACTTACAAAAAAGGGGGCATTCACATGATTAGATGTAGCACAAAATTCTTTTGATCAATTTAAGCACATCATGAGTTCATTTCCCATTTTTCCTATACCAGACTTCTCCAAGCCATTAGAGCTATAGTGTGATGCTTCGGGAGAACACATTGGTGTTGTTCTAATGTAGGAAAAGCACCAATTGTGTTTGAAAGAAAAAAATTGAGGGGTGTGGAAAGGACCTATTTCGTTTATGATAAGGAGATTCTTGCAATCATGCACACTTTGGCCAAGTTTAGGCAGTGTTTAGTGGGTGGCAAGTTCATTGTGAAGATTGACTATAATAGTCTCAAGCACTTCTTGCATCAGAAAGACCTCAATGACAGACAACAAAAGTGGGTTAGTAAGCTCCAAGCTTACGATTTTGACATAGAATATGTAAAAGGGAAGAACAAAATAGTGGTCAATACCTTGTCAAGAAGGCCACATTTGAGCTCTCTAATGGAGATTATAGATGATTGGAAGGAGGAGATCCTTGTAGAGTATTGTAAGAACTCTTTTGCCACCAACATAGTTGAAGGTCCCTTACATGATGAAAGGTGCAAGTTGGTGAATGATTTGATCTTTGTACAAGGAAAGAATATTTTTGGTGCCCAAATCAAAGCTTAAGTTGAAGGTGCTTCAAATATTCCATGACATTCTCTTGGTTGGTCACGAAGGTTACTTCAAAACTTACATAAATATTCGGGAGAGGTTTTCATGGAATGGGCTCAAGGATGAGGTCCTTTGCCATGTCAAAGAATGTCAAATATATCAGTTGAACAAGAATGAGCATTCTTTTCTTGTAGGCTTGTTGCCACCCTTTCCCATTCCTAACCAAAAGTGGGAAAGTACCTCCATGGACTTCATTACGAGGTTGTCGAAGGTGCTAGGAAGAGAATGTATTTTGGTCATTATTGACAGACTAACGAAGTTTGTGCACTTCTTTGCCATTTCTACAACATTCACAACAGTTGAGGTTGTTGATTTACTGTTTAGAGAGGTATTCAAATTGTATGGATTACCTAAGAATATTGTGAGTGATAGGCACAACAAGTTCCTAAACATTTTTTGGCAAGAAAATTTTAGATTGAGTGGTACTATGCTCACCCCAAGTACCATTTATCACCCATAAACTGATGGGAAAACTAAAATTGTTAATAAATGGCTAAAATGGTATCTCAAGAATTATGTTTTTTGACAGTAGAAATCTTGGGTGAGATGGCTCCATTTGGGAAAATATTGCTATAATTCTTCATATCACATGTTTATTAAGATATCTCCGTTCATGGCTTTATATGGATACGAAGCCCCCAATTTCTTTGACTTGATTTTTTGTGACTATAGAGCTCCCCAAGCTAAAGATTTGTTACAACAAATCCAAGACATTTTGAAATCCTTGAAGGAAAATCTCCAACATGTCTAAAATCAACAAAAAATTTATGTTAATCAACACCATATTGAGCGTGTGTTTGAGGTTGGAGATATGTTTTATTTGAGACTTCAGCCATATCACCAGTCTACTCTCAAGAAGAGTGGAGTAGAGAAGTTCAAGCCATGTTTCTATGGGCCATTCAAGATCTCCAAAAAGGTTGGAGAAGTGGCTTATGAGCTAGAGCTACTAGAGAGTAGCACAATGCACAATGTCTTCCATGTGTCATGCTTAAAAAAGTCACTTGGGCACAATGTTGTTGCTTGTATAGAGTTACCTTTGTTGGATGAGGAAGGGAAGCTTGTATTAGTTCTTGAAGCAACAATTGATTATAGAGAGTGCACATTGAGGAGGAGAACCATCAAAGAGTATCTAGTGAAGTGGAAGAATCTACTAGTTGAGGATGCAACTTGGGAGGATTAGTAGATTTTGCAGCATCCAGACATGCATTTTCTTGGGGATAAGCAATCTTGGAAAGAGAAGACTATAATGTCTCCTTCTCAATCCTAAGATATTAAGTGGTTGTTAGCTTATCTCTAGAGTCTCGTAGGCTAAATGGAGGAGTTAAGGGGATTTTGTGATCCTTAGAGGATTCGTGTCAGTATGTTCAGAAGAGTATACTATCATTGCTAGTGAGATTTTATGGGTTTTTTTTGTGTTTTTTCTGGGCCTTGGATTGCAATATTACTATTTTTAGTAGTAGCTAATTTTAGTAACTTATTATTTTTAGTAAATTGGTATTTTTAGTAAGTTTCAATGTGATTCAGTTTGAGCCAATTTGGAGATTTGAATCACTTACTATTTTTTAGCAACCGGTCTTGGTAGTAGTACAGTGCAGGGTTTCCAGTTTTGACAGTAGTGAGTTTAGATATTTTTGGAGTAATATTTATTTTCATTTACTTAAGTCTTCTAAAAAGGTAATTTTATGACTTAAGTAAAAATCATTTGTGAGCCCCTTGTGCTCAAGACTTAGGCAATGGTCACTTAAGTTGTTTTTAAAAAGTAAATATTTATTCCTAAGGTGGATGCCAAGTTTGAGGATTAAGTGAAGATAAAAGATAAATTAAATATTTTCTCTTGGAGATGGGCATCCCTTTTTGGAGGGAAAATGAATTTGAATTTTGGTGCCCTAATTTTTATATAAGCTCACCTTATGCTCTCATTTTTTCTATGTTGAATGAAGATAATGAAGTTTTGTCGAATTGGGGAATGAATCATGTAAGGGATTTGAAGATAAAAACCTTCAAAGTTGATCTAGTTTCAAAGTTGAGAGATACTCCATAGCTGGACATTGGATTGGCTTCACTACATGAGTCACCATTGAGCTTTGGTGAAGATTTCCTTTGATGTTTTCTATTATATGCATATTTTGGTGTGTTTATTGATTTTGCAGAGCTTTTGGAAGTGTTTTTTCTTAATTTCATGCTTGTTGGTTGTACCATTTCATGCCTAGGTCATACCACATTTTTATTTCTTCAGGATGAAGCATTGAAGACCTCATTTTAGGTATTGACTTGATATTTTCCTTGGAATTGGGTGACTCCTTTGGAAAATTTTAGAATTTTTGGTGAAGGAATGGATTTTTAGGAGTTGGTCGCCTCTTTTAGTAGACCATACAAATTGGCCTAAGGTGTGGTGTGGGGGATGTGGTGATTTTAGAGGTCAATCACCCCATTTTTGTTGCATTATTTGTCCTCATGATGGTGCCTAAGCTCCACTAGGCCATAGTTGGTTATTACATGGTGTTCTTGGTGGATTTGGGAGGTATCCTAGGGAGTTGTGCCAATCTTATGCTTACTGGTTTGGTGTATCAGACTGTTGCAACAATTATCAGACCTACAAACAATCTCATTTAGTCATTTTATGGAGTGTATTTGCTAATATGTTGTAGGGTTGACTTACTTTCTAAGTGCTTTTTCATGTGGGATAGTTCATTCACATTTTAGCCATACATTGCAACTACATAACAGATTTTGTAATTGTTAGTATCAATTTATACTGAGCTTTCATTGTAACATTGATTTGGTAGTACCATTCATTGATTTAGCTCTAGTTTATTTTGTATACTAACCCCACTGAATAAGTGGTGTGAATTCCTATTCCACTAAAGTGGTTGCTAGTACTTACGCCATTACAAAGTGGTCTTTGTTGCACTCACCACTAAAAAGTAGAAGAATTCTTTAATTTCATTTGTACCCACTACACAAGTGGTTTCTTTCAATACTACTCACCCCACTAAACTAGTAGTTTCTTTCTAGAATTGCATGTAAACCTTTCCATTGTATACTCTCACCTTTCCCACATTGGTATCTAGTTGATCAAAAAGTGGAAGTTACTTGATTTACAATTACTTATCTTGATTATATTTCTAATACTAACAAGTTACAAAAAATGAAAAATTTGGGGTGCTACATTATAGTGGTATCAAAGTCGCTCATCCTACTAGCACGTGCCTAACACTTTCTTGCAAGTGCTAAAACTTATCTATGAGTGATAGTGAAATCAGATACTACAATTGAGAGTAAAAATTTGGTTGTATTAGATTCCTCAAACTCCAGTTGAGGAGACCTTTTTAGAAGTTCTTAGAGCCCACTGAAGTTCATAGTGACAGTTCAGTTGAGATTATGGCAGATAAGGGGAACGCACCAGGCCAACTCGATAGTCTAGATGCTAGAATAGAGAGAAAATCTGACATTATGTTGGACATGATGTCATAGTTGTTGGGAAAGATGAATCAAACTATGCCCAAAATGCCCTGAGTTCAAAGTGGAGAAGTGCATGAAATGTCAATGATCATAAAGAGGGAAGTAATGGAATCACTATTGGCACTCCTTTTGGGTCTAACCCGAGACCACTTCAACCTATCTTCACTTGTAGAGGAGAGCCTCCAACTGAGCAAGAAGCTCCAATCCCTATGGCAGATGAAGTAAGGACTAGCTATGCTGAGTATGTGACTCTTGCACCTGAAATTCAAAAGATCTTGACTTTGGAGTAATTCATGAACCAAAAGAAGAAAATGGGAGGTGGAAGGTTTGACAATAGAGGTCTAATGATGCCAAAAGATTATCGATAAGTATTGGGGAAAGTGACCTTGACTCATTTTGATGGGAGTGACAATTTTTCAGCCAAATCCTGGGTCCAAAAGCTAGATAATTATTTATCTTTGAAGCCAATTCCATAGATATATGTCATCAATTTTTCTAGTTTTCACCTTGACGGAGTAGCCCACAAATGGTGGTATCATGGCCTTGTCACACTCGGCCATAACATGATTACCTCTTATGATGAGTTCACCAATAAACTCATTGAGAAGTTTGATCGTAAGGATCCTGAGATGCAATTTCAAGAGCTTACCCAATTAAGACAACACATCTCTCTTGATACTTTCATTTTTGAGTTCCAAATAGTTTCTATGGTGGTACCCAACATCACCAAAAAGAGGACTGATGGAACCATTGAAGGGATGGGTGAAGGCCTTTGACCCACCAACTCTACAGGAGGCTATCAAAAATGAAAGAAGCATGGAGTTGGTTGCCCATAGGAATAAATTTCAATCCAAAACCTTTTCAAGCAAAAAATAAAAAAATCTCTTTCACAAAGATTCAAATCAAACCAATAAGTTCCCATCTCAAATAAATGATGACCTCATAAATGAACTCTAAAGGAAGAAACTATGCTGCACTTGCAAAGGGCCATGGGCCCCAAGACACAAGTGCTTCGAAAGAGGAAAAGTGCATCATTTGGAGGTGTATTCTGCTAATGAATCAACATCATAAATGTCTGAACAAAAATCAAATTTTGATGGAAAAAAGGAAGAAGAGGCCCTAGAAGAGGTGGAAGAAGATTGGGAATGTGGGGGTGCATTTCCCAACTTTCTAGTTTTCAAAAGAACAAGTCTTTTCAAGTCTGAGAAGTTCTATGTGGGTAGAAAATTGTTGATCTTATAGACACTTGAGCAACTCATAACTTCATAGAAAAATGGATTGTGTCCAAGAGAGGACTCAAGACTAAAAAGTTTGAAGGTTTCAAAGTCATGATGGTTGATGGCTTCACAATTACTTGCACCAAAAAGATTCCAAACATGTTTATTCAATTGGGAAACTATGAAGTTAAAGATGACTTATACGTTGTAAGCGTTGGTGACACCGATGTAGTTCTGGGAATTCAATGGCTTCGATCTCTAGGAGAGATCACTCTAAACATTTAGACCATGGAGTTGAAGTTCACATATGATGGGAAGAAGGTGGTTTTTGAGAGGGATGTCCAATGGTAGTCCTTGTATTGTTTCATTCAATCGAATAAAATGGTTGATCCAACATGATTTAGTGGAGTGGGCAGTAGAATGTGTGGTCATGCCTACGAATCCTCCAGAAGAGAAAAGAAGTTATCATTCTTGATGTGAAATCCTTTCTCTTGAAATAAAACAAGGTGGTTGGCAACATTCCACTTGGGAGACCTCTTGAAATGGGGATTAAGCATGTGATTGAACTTGAAGAGGGTGCCAAGCTAGTCATCACTACCTCGTATCAGCATCCAAAAAGGCACAAGGATGAGATTGAGAAGGCCATCAAAGAAATCTTGGACATGGGACACATTCACCCAAGCAAGAGTCATTTTGCTTCATTAGTAGTTTTGGTAAAGAAGGATGGAACTATACACATGTGCATAGACTACTGAATTATCAACGAGAAGACTATCAATAATCGATATCCAATTTCGAGGATCGATGAGCTCAATGATGAGCTACATTGAGCAATTTACTTCTCCAAGATAAACCTCGGATTTGGTTATCATCATACTAGAATGTGGGAGGAGGATATTAAAAATACCACTTTTAAATGCCAATTTAGGCTTTATGATTTTTTAGTTATGCCTTTTGGCTTAACTAATGCGCCTACAAATTTTCAATATTGTATGAATTGGGTGTTCAACAAGTAGCTAAGAAAGTTTGTTCTAATAATCTTTGATGACATCCTAATCTACAACAAGTCGTGGGAAGAGCATCTAAAACATTTGGAGGAGGTTCTAAGTATTTTGTAGGTTGAATCTCTATTTCCCAAAGAATCCAAATGTGAGTTTGGAATGACCGAACTCTTATATCTTGGTCATGTGATTAGTTGAAAGGAAGTTAGCAGGGGCCAAGAGAAGATCAAGGTCATTTTGGATTGGTCACCACCAGAAAACCTCACTCAATTCAAGGGGGTTTTGGGTATTTGTGGTTTCTATAGAAAGTTTGTGAAGGGTTATTCATAATTGGTTTCTCCTCTCATGGATCTTAAGGGGGCATTCACGTGGTTATAGGTAGCACAAAAGGATTTTGATCAGTTTAAGCACATCATGAGTTCATTTCCAGTTTTTCCTATATCATACTTCTCCAATCCATTTGAGCTATATATAGTGTGATGCTTCGAGAGAAGGGATTGGTGTTGTTCTAATGCATGACAAGCACCTAATTATGTTTGAAAGTAGAAAATTGAGGTGTGTGAAAAGGACCTATTCCATTTGTGACAAGGAGATGCTTGTAATCATGCATGCTTTGTCCAAGTTTAGCCAGTATTTGGTGGGTGGAAAGTTCATTATGAAGACTAAACATAAGAGTCTCAAGCACTTCTTACATTAGAAAGACCTCAATGACAGAAAAGAAGAGTGGGTTAGTAATCTTCAAGCTTACGATTTTGACATAGAATATGTCAAAGGGAAGAACAACATAGTGGTTGATTCCTTGTCAAGAAGGAAAAATTTGAGCTCTTTGATGGAGATTACAGTTGATTGGAAGGAGCAGATCCTTGTAGAGTATGCCAAGAACTCCTTTTCCACTAGCAGAGTTGAAGGTATCTTGCATGATGAAAGGTACAAGTTGGTGAATGATTTGATCTTGTACAAGGAAAGATTCTTTTTGGTGCCCAAATCAAATCTCAAGATCAAGGTGCTTCAAACATTCTATGACATTCCCTTGGCTGGTCACCAAGATTACTTCAAAAATTACATAAATATTTGGGAGAGGTTTTCATTGAAGGGGCTCAAGAATGAGGTCCTTTGTTATGTCAAAGAATTTCAAATCTATCAGCAGAACAAGAATGAGCATTCTTTTCATGCAAGCTTGTTGTAGGCCCTACCCATTCCCAACTAAAAATGGGAAATTATCTCAATGGACTTCATTACGAGGTTACCAAAGGTGCTAGGAAGGGACTATATTTTGGTTATTGTTGATAGATTGATGAAATTTGCACGCTTATTTGTTATTTCTACAACATTCACATCAGCTCAAGTTGTTGATTTATTCTTTAGAGATGTGTTTAGATTATACAAATTTCCTAAGAATATTGTGAGTGATAGGGACAACAAGCTCCTAAGCATATTTTGGCAAGAAATTTTCAGATTGAGTGGTATTGTACTCACCACAAGCACTAGTATCACCTACAAATTGATGGGAAAACTAAAATTGTTAACAAATGGCTAGAAGGGTATCTCAAGAATTATGTTTCTGAAAAATAAAAAGCTTTGGTCATATGGCTCTTTTTAGGTGAATATTGCTACAATTCTTAATATCACATGTCTATTAAGATGTCTCCATTCATGGATTTGTATGGATACGAAGCCCCCAATTTCTTTGACTTGCTTTTTGGTGACAGTAGAGCTCCCCAAGCTAAGGATTTGTTGTAGAAAAGCCAAGAAATTTTGAAATCCTTGAAGGAAAATCTCCAACATGCCCAAAATTAGCAAAATTTGTATGTTGATCAACACCATATTGAGTGTGTGTTCGAGGTTGGAGACATGGTTTATCTAAGACTTTAGCCATATCGATAGTCTACTCTCAAGAAGAGTGGAGTGGAGAAGTTCAAGCCATATTTCTATGGGCCATACAAGATCTCTAAAAGGGTTGGAGAAGTGGCTTACGAGCTAGAGCTACTAGAGTAGCAAAGTGCACAATGTCTTCCATGTGTCACACCTAAAAAGGCACTTGGGCACAATGTTGTTGCTTGTATAGAGTTACCTTTGTTGGATGAGGAAGGGAATCTTGTATTAGTTCCTGAAATAGTAATTGATTATAGAGAGTGCACATTGAGGAGGAGAACCATAAAAGAGTATCTAGTGAAGTGGAAGAATCTACCAGTCGGGGATGCAACTTGGGAGGATGAGTAGATTTTGCAACATCCTAGCTTGTGATTTCTTGGAGACAAGAAATCTTGGGGAGGGAGGACTACAATGTCCCCTTCTCAATCCTAAGCTATTCAATGGCTATTAGCCTATTTTCAGAGTCCCATAGGATAAATGGAGGGGTTAAGGGGATTCCATGATCCTTGGAGAATTTTTGCTAGCATGTTAAGACAAATTTACTATTGTTGCTAGTGAGCTTTTTGGGTTTTTTGGGTTTTTTTTGGGCCTTAGACTATAGTATTGCTATTTTTAGTAAGTTTTAGTGTGATTCAGTTTGAGCCAGTTTGGAGATTTGTCTGACTTGTTATTTTTAGCACCTAGTCCTTGCAACAGTACAGTGCAGGGTTTCCAGTTTTGACAGTGGTAAGTTTAGATTTTTTGGACTAATATTTATTTTCCATTTACTTAAGTCTTCTAAAAAGGTAACTTTATGACTTAAGTAAAAATCATTTGTGTCCCCCTTGTGCTCAATGCCTAGGAAATGGTCACTTAAGTTGTTTTTAAAAAGAAAATATTTATTCCTAAGATGGATGCTAAGTTTGAGCATTAAGTGAAGATAAAAGATAAATTAAATATTTTCTCTTGGAAATAGTGTCCCTTTTTGGAGGGAAAAGGAATTCAAATTTGGGTGCCTAATTTCTATATAAGCTCACCTTGTGCTCTCATTTTGGCTTTGTTGAATGAAGATAATGAAGTGTTGTCGAATTAGGGATTGAATCATTTAAGGGCTTTGAAGACGAAAAACCTTCAAAGTTACTCTAGTTTTGGAGATGAGAGATACTCCCTAGTTGGACATTGGATTAGCTTCACTACAAGAGTCACCATTGAGCTTTGGAAAAGAATTCAGTTTTTTTCCATGATGATTTGCTTTGATTTTTTCTAGTATATGCATATTTTGGTGTGGTTACTAATTTTGTAGAGCTTTTGGGATTGATTTGGAGTGGTTTTCCTTAGTTTCATGCTTGTTGTCCATACCATTTCATGCCTAGGTCCTACCACATTTTCATTATTGTGGAATGAAGCATTGAAGACCTTGTTTTGGGTATCAACTTGATCTTTCCCTTTGTATTGGGCAACCCCTTTGGAAAAGTTGCAAAAAAAATTGTGAAGAAATGGATTTTTAGGAGCTGGTCACCCCTTTCAACAGGTCATATAGTTTAGCCTAAGGTGTTTGGCTTGTGGTGTGGAGGACATGGTGATTTTAGAGGTTAATCACCCCATGTTTGTTGCATTATTTGTCCTCATGGTGGCACATAGGCTCCACTAGGCTATTGTTGGTTATTACACGGTGCTCTTGGTGGATTTGGGAGGCATCCTAGGGAGTTGTGCTAGTGTTATGCTTGCTATTTTAGTGTATCAAACTACTACAACAATATATCAGACTTGCAAGCAATCTCATTTAGTCATTTTATGGAGTGTATTTGCTAATATGTTTCATGGTTGACTTACTTTCTTAGTGGTTTTTCATATGGAATATTTCATTTCATGTTTTAGCCATACATTGTAGCTACATAGAAAATTTTGTAATTTTTAGCATCAACTTATACTAAGATCTCATTGTAACATTAATTTGGTAGTACCATTCAGTGATTTAGCTCTTGTTTGGTTTTGGATACTAACCCCATTGAATGAGTAGCATCTCTATTTTCCCACTGAATAATTGGTGTGATTTCCTATTCCATTGAAGAAGTGGCTACTAGTACTTACCTCACTACAAAGTGGTCTTTCTTGCACTCACCACTGAAAAGCAAAAGAGTTCTTTACTTTCATTTGTACCCACTACACAAGTGGTTTCTTTCAGTACTGCTCATCCCACTGAACAAGTGGTTTCTTTTCAATATTGCATGTAAACTGTTGGTGTTTTTTCTAGCTGAACCTTGAAAATCCTCTAAAGGATAACCAGTCCTTATGCTTAAGAACTTCAATATTCATGGCCAACGAACGAGAAATGGATTCTACACTTTTCTCCCCTACACTTCAGGTTCTGCAAAACCTAGGAGGGTAATCCCACACAATGTACCTATGAATTTATACATCCAAATGATCATGTACATTGCAAATAACAGATGAATTCTCATGTAATTGCTCAATAAATGGAATATTTCAAGGGGTTGGCTACTCCTTTACAACACTCAACATTTAGAGCATGAGAATACGGAAGTACATTGCACTTCCAGAAACAAAACCTCAACTGAAAAAGAAATTTGACATTTGTTTTTTGATTGGGGGTGATCTTAGAACTTATAATCACAAACACAAATTCAAGTCTAGTGCCTTATCTCAAGGCATGGAGTCAAACCTACTGCAAACCATGATGCATGACAATGTTTAATTCTAACATGAAAGAGCTATTGCAATATTGCATTACAATGTTAACTCTCAATATTTTGAATCCAGAACTACTTATCAAATCCAAGCATGACTTGCACAAATCTGTGTTCCTATTAAGGTGATTTAACCAATTCCTTGAATCAAATCCTTAATAAAAAACACACGCCATTAGAAATACAATGGAGACTAGATGAAATATCCTTGATCATTTTCATTGAAAATTTGTGCAAATAATACAATGGAGAGAAGTGGCTTCAAAAAATTTCCATCCTATTCAAACTATGCTAGCATCATCATACAACATTAAAGCTTTCAAAAATTACAGATTGAACAACCTAAAAAAAGACTTCAACTTAAATTTTTTTCCTTGCATTACAAATTCCCTTTGGAGATCAAAAACCAACCAACAGATTGGCAACTCTGTTGGGTAATACTATTGTAAAGAATATTCATATCCTAGTATGCTTTGTCCAAGAAAATTAGAGTCATACATATTTACAGATGGGGTGTAAAATTTTGAAAATATTTGTCAAATTCTCCCGCCATTTATGATTTTGAGGTGACTTGCATAAATTTATGTTAAGAACTTGTGTTTCCTTGTAAATCTTCCACTTAGAGTGTTGAGGGTTGCTTAGGAGTTCTCTATGCTTCCAAATCCTTGCAATTCTCTAAAAGATCCACATAATTGTTATCCAATTATGCTTGTATTGATATTGAATCTGTTTCCTAGGTTAAGGCACTAGTCTGGGTTTTGTATTTGTGAAGTGATTCTTGGTCTTTCATCAACCAATATAAATTCATAAAGATATTTCCTACTGAATTTTAGGGTAAGTGCAAAAAGATGGGGGGCCAAAAAGTGGCCAATTTACTTTTTCATCCTGAAATAACGAAAAACACGAGCGCATTATATTAAAATGCGCTCACGTTATGGGTTGGTAGTGATCAAGCCTAGGCTCGGTCATTACCAAGCCATAAGCGAGCATGTTATAG
This sequence comes from Sequoia sempervirens, assembly GCA_007258455.2. Taxonomy (NCBI): domain Eukaryota; kingdom Viridiplantae; phylum Streptophyta; class Pinopsida; order Cupressales; family Cupressaceae; genus Sequoia; species Sequoia sempervirens. Next base: position 162,791,379 of record VDFB02270651.1, on the reverse strand, counting down.
CATTATCTTGCTCACATTATGGCTTAAATTTCAAAAAACGTGCATATTTAAGTTCAAAAAATGTGAATTTTTTGAAATAAAAAAAACATTTCCAAAATACAAATGCATTATAATGCACTCGCGTTTTGGTCTACATTGAATTTTTTTTCTTCTCTTTTTCTTGTCTCTTTCTTCTTGTTATCTTTCAGGGAAACTATATACATGAAATAAACCATATAAGTTGACATTTACATATGGACATTTACTTTCTTATACTTTAAGTTATATTTCATGTATATAGTTTCAAGATGTTTGAGAGTGGTTTTAGATCTCTAGGAGTTATAATTCAAATTCTAGTTTTTTGAAGATCTTATAATTTTTAAGACTTAGCCAAATTTCAATAATCAACATGTCAAATATTAGTAATCAGGAGGTCAAATTTCAATTCTCAACAAGTTTTATCATCTTTCTCACTCTATCTCACTCATTGTTTATCCCTTATGCTCTAGACCTCTATCTCACACGCTCTCCTTTCCTCTATACTTATATCTATCTCACCTCTCTCTCTCTCCCTCTTTCCCTCCCTCTATTCGTCCTTCCCTCCTTCCCTCTCTAATTTTCTCTCTCACCCTCTTTATCTCCCCCTCTCTCTCTTCCTCCCACCCACCTTCCCTCTCTACTTCACTCTATCTAACCTATCCCTCTACCTCTCTCTCCCTCCCTCCTCTCTCTCTGTCAATCTCTCCACCTTCCTCCTTCCCTCTCTCTCTTCTTGTATCCCACCCACCTTCCCTCTCTACTTCTCTTTATCTAACCTATCCCTCTCTATTTATCTCTCACCCTCCCTTCTCTCTCTCTTAATCTCTCCTCCTTCCTCCTTCCCCCCTCTTTGTATCATTCTCTCTGTCCACTTCTCTCTCCTTTGTCCTTCCTCCTTCCTTCTGCTTCTCTCTCTGTCTCTCCATCCCTCTCTCTCTGTCTCACCTCTCTCCCTCCTACCTCTCCTCTCTCTCTCTGCTCCTCCTCCCTCACTCCCCTCTCTATCTCTCCTTCCTATATAGTTCTCTCCTGGATCTCTCTCTCCATGTCTATCTCTCCTCCACGTTACCTCTCTGTCCTCACTCTCCTCTCAGCCTCAGACCTTCTCCTTCACTTTGTGTTTCTCTCTCACACGCTCTCTCCCTCCCTCCCCCATCTTGATCTCTAATTCTCCTTCCCTCTCTACTCTCTATCTCATCATTCTCTCTCTCCATCTCTCCCTCCCTCCCTCTCCCTCTCTCTACTTCTTCTTTATCTCTCATTCCCTATATACTTCTATGTCTCTCTCTCCATATCTCCCTCTCCCTCCCTCCTTCCCTCTCTCTCTCTCCCTCTCTCAATCTCCCCACCTTTCTCCTCTCTCTCTCTCCTTCCCTATATGCTTCTCTCTATCTCACCAATATCTCACTCCCTCCCTCCTTACCTCTTTAATTCTCTCTCTATATATATATCACCTATCTCTTCCTTCCTCTCACCCACCTTCCCTCTCTACTTCTCTCTATCTAACCTATCCCTCTCTACCTCACTCTCTCTCCCTCCCTCCTCTCTCTTAATCTCTCCACATTCCTCCTTCCCCCCTCTCTCCATCTCTCTCGTTCTCTCAGTCTCATTTCCTCCTCCTCTCTCTATATCTATCTCTAGTTCTCCTCCATCCTCCCTCTTCTATGTCTCTCATTCCCTATGTATGCTTATCTCTATCTCTTTCTCTCAATCTCTGTCTCCTCCTCCTTCCCTCTCTCCCTCTCTCTCTTGGTCTCCTCCCTCTCAGTCTCCTAATCGTCCTCTCTCACTCTCTTCTTTCCTCTCTACTCTTTATCTCACCATTCTCTCTATCTACTTCTCCCTCACTATCTATCCTTCCCTATATACTTCTCTCTATATCCCTTTCTCCATCTCTACCTCTCCCTCCCTCCTCCCCTCTTCCTCCCCACCTTCCTCCTCTCTCTCTCATATCTTTCTCTCTCACTCTCTCCTTCCCTCTCCTCTCTTCAAGCTCCATCTCTCTCTCCCTCCCTCCCTCCTTCCCTTTCTAGTATTATCTATCTCCCCCTTTCCCTCCTTTCCTTCCTCCCACCCAACTTCCCTCTCTACTTCTCTCTATCTAACCTATCCCTATCTACCTCTCTCTCCCCCCTCCCTCATTTCTCTCTCAATCTCTCCACCTTCCTCCTTTGCTCTCTACTTCTCTCTCTATCACCTCTCTCTCCTTCCCTCTTTACATCTCCCTATCTCTCTCTCCATCTCACCCTCTCTCTTAATCTCCCAAACCCTATATCGAATATCATAAATCCTACACCCTCAAACCTCATCCCTATACCCTCAACCTTATAACCTATACCCTGAACATTATCCCTTAACCATAAGAATAAACCCTAAACCCTCATTGTATGAAAAAATACCTCAAAGAAATGGGGTCTCACAATGATGTACATCACCGTGAGACCCCATTTCTTTGAGGAATTTTTTCATACAACAAGCACTACCTTGTTAATGTTACCACATTGACACATTAACAAGGTAGTGAGCTTAGTGCTCATTGTTCAGACCCCATTTCTATGAAGGAATTTTTCATACAATGAGCACTAAGCTCACTACCTTGTCAATGAGTCAATGTGGTAGCATTGACAAGGTAGTGGTCGCTGTATGAAAAAATGCCTCAAAGAAATGGGGTCTCAGGGTGATGTACACCACCTTGAGACCTCAAAGAAATGGGGTCTCAGGGTGATGTACATCACCTTGAGACCCCATTTCTTTGAGGTCTCAATGGGGTCTCAGAGTTATGTACATCACCTTGAGACCTCAAAGAAATGGGGTCTCAGGGTGATTTACATCACCCTTAGACCCCATTTCTTTGAGGCATTTTTTCATACAATGAGCACTACCTCGTCAATGTGTTATTGCAAACACATTGACAAGGTAGTGCTCGTTGTACGAAAAAATTCCTCAAAGAAATGGGATTGATAGTATAGGGTTGAGGGATTAGGTTTAGGGTTTTTAAGGTTTGAGGGATTATAAGGGTTTAAGGGTTGAGGAATTAAGTGTTTAAGGGTTGAGGGTTTAAGGGTCGAGGGATTAAGTCTTTAAGGGTTGAGGGTATAGGGTCCAATGTATAGAGCAAAGGTATGAGAATTGAGGGTTGACTTGGTTTAATGTATAGGTTAGAGGGTTGAGGGGTTAAGGGTTTGAGGGTCTAAGGGTTGAGGGTTGAAGGTATAAAGTTGAGGATAAAGGGTTGAGGGTAAAGGGTTGAGGGTTGAGGGTATAGGGTTGATAGTATAGGGTTGAGGGTCCAATGTATAGGGTAGAGGTTTGAGAATTGAGGGTTGACCTGGTTTAATATACAGGTTAGAGGGTTGAGGGATTAAAGGTTTAAGGGTTGAGGGTTTAGGGGTCAAGGGATTAAAGGTTTAAATGTTTAAGGGTTTAAGGGTTGAGGAATTAAGGGTTTAAGGATTGAGAGATGAGGATTGAGGGTATAAGGTATAGGGTTGAGAGAGAGAGGAGAGAGGGAGGGAAAGACTTGAGAGAGAGAGAGAGAGAGAGAGAGAGAGAGAGAGAGAGAGAGAGAGAGAGAGAGAGAGAGAGAGAGAGAGAGAGAGAGAGAGAGAGAGAGAGAGAGAGAGAGAGAGAGAGAGAGAGAGAGAGAGACCAAATATGGAAGGAGGGAGAAAGAGAGAAATTCCTAAGAGGGAGATGGAGAGTGAGAGAGAGAGGGAGAGAGGTAGAAAGAGAGATAGGGGAAAGAGAGGTGTGAAAGAGGTATAGAGGTGAGAGATAGAGAGATGGGGGGAGAGATACAATGAAATGAGAGAGATAAGTTCACAACTTGAGGGAAAGGCCTGAGAGGGAGATGGAGAGTGTGAGAGAGGGAGAGAGGGAGAGAGAGAGGGAGGGAGAGAGAGATACCTAGATGGCTAAGGAGGGATGGAGAGCTAGACAAGGGGTGATTACGAGACATAGAGATGGGAGAGGTAGATATGAAGGGAAATAACTAGAGATGAGTGAGAGATATAAGGTTGTTAAAAAATAATGACATGCAATCAAATACAATTCATTTTCAATACTTGGGAAATAAAGGGAGTACATGTTGTTACCTTCCCTTTGAAGATGTAATTATAATGTTTTCATTCTGCAAAAATGCAGACACCCTTTGGAAGCTTTCCTGGTCTTCAAAACAAACAATGCCTCTTGTAAACTTTTAGAAACTTTGAGGTGGTAAGACATATATTACCTTTACAAAATCCACACCTGCTTGGTGAATGATACTTAATACATCTGATGGGTTCACATCTTTGTCCAAGTTCTCTAGCAAGATAACATGTGAGGAAACAAATAACTTATGTTGGTCCTGCAACTCTTCTTCCCTTATCGGTTGACAAGTAACATTCATACAAATTTGTCCCACAACCTGCTCCAAGATATTGCATTTTCCTTTGTTATTAACAATTTCCATACCCTCGCAATGCAATTTTCTACATGACTTTGATGGCTGGTGAGTGGAATGTTTTAAATTTCCAACATGTCTGAGTTTACTTTGTGACTTGTAATTAGTAAATTCATTTTTAATGGTTCTAAGAAATCATTGCCATCTTCAATATGATCAAATGAGCTAGAAACTAACTCTTTACACACTGAGAAGCATCTAGTGCATACCACTTGGCTACAATAATAAGGAGCTTTACCAGCCACATCTCAAATATATCTGCCACATTCTACATAGTATTCATGGCTTAGCAGAAAGTGGTTATGGGAAATAATTCCCAAAGCATCATTGTTTTTACCCACATCTCCTTGCTCCTTTCCACAAGAAATATTCCCTTTTATTGGATTCTTGACTGAATTTCTCTCATCATCTCTGGGTTGTTTTCCTTGGGACTTCCCCATAGAATCTGAAATGCAAAAATGTATGCCCACACCAGCTTTATTCTCTCTATTATAGGTAACATCTTCTTCAGTATAAAAGTCTGATAAGAAGAGATACTTCCTCTTTTTAGGTGACACGCATGGTGTTTTCAATACATCTAAAGGTTGTTCACATCCAGTGTTTTTGCCACGGATTTGAATATAACTATTATTAGCAAACTCAACTGTGGCCTTAGGTTCTTTGCTTCTGCACTCTAAGAAAATAGTGGAAGCATTCATGACCCCCTCATTCTTGGTTACATCCCAATTATTCTGTACTTTTGTGTTTGGAGGAAACACAATTACAATATTATTTTTTTGCATGTCTCCACTCTCATATCTTCAATTATCACATGAGATGGACTTTTATTACAATTTCCTAACCTTGCTAATCAATCTTCTGAGAATTCTTTATTTCTATAATTTAATATTTGCATCCCCCATCCTAGAGAAATAGGGACGGTCATTATCACTATTGCCTACTACATTGCCATCAATACCACAATTCTTCCCTAACTTGGGGGAGCCATCATCAATCCAGCCTCCACAAATTCCATCTACAAAGAAATTGGTACCATTTCTCAAAACAAACCCATCCTTGGCATCTCCCATAAGAATGGGTATACACACAAGTGAATCCTTTCTATTTTCTAAATATTTTACAACATCCTTAATTAGAGGGTGCCTTTAAATTTTCTTAGACTATACTAAATAGATGTTCTCACAGTATATGGGTGTCCTTTCTCTTTCATATGGACCATAAAACTTCATAGATACAGTTACACTGCTCCTCACCATCCATAAAGATATGTTTGACTTTTGACCTACTCACTTTCAACCAGCTGCCTTTTGTTAACCATGAATTATTGATACTGAATTCTTACTACTTCAATTATGGATGCGTACTGCCCAAAGACATGTACCTAGTGATTTTATGTATAGCATGTATTGCACTATGCACCATATGACAACAACTCATATAAATCATCGGGAGACCCCATTTCTTGGACCCATTTTTTGAAACAACCCACTAGATTTCCAATTTCGCCGAATTGGCAAGCTAGTGGGCTAAATAGCTTGCCAATTTCACCGAATTGGCAAGCTAGTGAGCCCACTAGATTTCCAATTCAATGAAATTGGCAACCTAGTGGCATGTTTGGAAAAATGGATACAAGAAATGGGGTACATAACCGAGAGACCCCATTTCTTGGACCCATTTTTTCAAACAGGCCAAGTTAGGTTGTTAATTTCACCAAATTGGCAAGCTAGTGGGCCCACTAGCTTGCATATTCAGTAAAATTGGCAGGCCAAGTTAGGTTGCCAATTCGGTGAAATTGGCAACCTAACTTGGCCTGTTTGAAAAACTAGGTCCAAGAAATGGGGTCTCCCAATGATGTATCACTAGGAGACCCCATTTCTTGGACCCATTTTTTCAAATAGGCCACTATGTTCTCGATTTCACCGAATTGGAAAGCTAGTGTATCACCAAGAGACCCCATTTCTTGGACCTATTTTTTCAAATAGGCCGCTACATTCCCAATTTCACCAAATTGGCAAGTTAGTGGGCCCACTAGCTTGCCAATTCGGTGAAATTGGCAACCTAACTTGGCCTGTTTGAAAAAATGGGTCCAAGAAATAGGCTCTCTTGGTGAGTTACATCACCAAGAGACCCCATTTCTTGGACGCATTTTTTTAAAACAAGTCAAGTTAGGTTGCCAATTTCACTGAATTGGCAAGCTAGTGGACCCACTAGCTTACCAATTTGGTGAAATTGGAAACCTAACTTGGCTTGGCAAGCTAGTGGGCCCACTAGCTTGCCAATTCGGTGAAACTGGGAACATAGTGGCCTATTTGAAAAAATGGATCCAAGAAATGGGGTCTCCCAGTGATTTACCAAGAAATGGGGTCTCTCGGTGATGTAAATCACCGGGAGACCCCATTTCTTGGAACTATTTTTTCAAACATGCCACTATGTTCCCAATTTCACCAAATTGGCAAGCTAGTGGACCCATTAGCTTGCCAATTCAGTGAAATTGGCAACCTAACTTGGCCATCTTGAAACAATCACCGGGAGACCCCATTTCTTGGACCCATTTTTTCAAACAAGCCAAGTTAGGTTGCCAATTTCACCAAACTGGCAAGCACTAGCTTGCCAATTTGGTGAAATTGGCAACGTAGTGGCCTGTTTGAAAAAATGGGTCCAAGAAATGGGGTCTCTCAGTAATGTACCCCATTTCTTGGACCTATTTTTTCAAACAGGCCAACTAGCTTTCCAATTCAGTGAAATTGGAAATGTAGTCTATGGATATAAAATCCTTCGAGCTCCCTTCGGGTTGATTATATTTTGCTAAAGTCTAGCCTACACCCTATACATTTGAATATCCCCAGGCCCCTTTTCGAAGAGCTTCGCCCGCTATTGCCACGTGTCCACCGCGCGCTCCTCACAAGGATTTCCTCCCTTCTCTACCAAGCCCTGCCATGCTTCCACATGTCAGTAGTGTGGGCCTTTGAAGGCCTACTTCCCTTCACTTCTCTACCAAGCCCCGCCCGTGTGCCACATAGCATCATTCCGCATACACTTTTTGGCAGACCCCATAGTCAGCACCAGTAGCAAAGACTTCTCCACATGTTTTCTCCACATGGGTTTTTTGTCGCAAGGAGGGAAGAATAAACAATAGGCCTCGACCTATTGCCACAATTCCTAACTGACTTCATGGGTGAGTGACACATGTCTGCATGGAATTCTTTTGCTTCTACAGTGGGACCACCACCATCATTTATAGGGGATGCATCTAGCTCAAAGGCGACTGCATTTTGTGGCTCAAAATCTTTTTTGTTGCAACGTCCTTGGGAAATCATTGCTATGGACATCATTGCTCATGATGAAGGAATCTTTTATGTCATTGGCTTTTAAGCAATGGGATTATTTTCTATAAATACTTCTCCTTCTTTCCGAAAATGAGTTCGAAACATACACAAAAAAATAGGGGAAAGACACCAGGCCTTTTGTATTGTTGTATTAAGACTCGTAGACTATGCCATTGTTGTTCGTCCTTTTTGTTTCTTAGCTATTTGACAAAACATTATACTGTGCCATTATTGTACCGAGTAGTTTATTTGCAGAACTTTTATGATTTCAATATAAGTTTGCTAATTTAGACTATGACTTGGACTCTTCTTTTTAGTAAATGTGTATGGGAGTTATTATATGTTATTGAATAGATTATTTGGGTTTTCATCTATGATTTATGTTATTCTAGGACATGCAGATTATTGAACGGGCCATTAAATCCCATTCGAAAGGGAGATTTATTGTGCCCACACCTACATCTTGGTGCATCACCTTAGATTAGATCTTTATTTATATTTGCTTCCTTTTCCCATTTCAAAACCCCAAATTATAAAAGGAGTTGACTTCTTTAAAAACTCAGAGGTCACTCAATTCAGCGCAATTGGTCCCCCATTAATTGAGTTTCCCATAAGGTTGTTGCTTGTCAAATTTTGGCATCAACAGTTTATTTTTCTTGCATGCCCGGTGGGACTTGTTTTGAATGTATCTAAATTCAAAGTGGGTGTATGTGCCATAGGCCTATTACTAGATCCCAAACAGCGGACAACCCTGGTCTACTAGTGCCACCATTAGTAACAGTGTGAACAAGGACCTGACCAGTAAATGTTTTGATCCCTCCACCAGCCATGTTGCCAATTGCTAACATAAATTACGTGGCATGGGACGTCGAAAGCCCTCTCATAGCACCAGGATCACCAGTTGTATGGGCTCCTATCTCAACCTCTACTTTAAAAGTTGTACCAAAATTTACCGGGGAAGGCTCGACAACACCATTTGAACACCTACAAGATGTGGCGGACATGTGTTTGGTGCATGGTGTTACCAACTAGAATGTCATGCTAAGGTTGCTCACAACCTCTTTCAAAGGCAGAGCGCTAGTGTATAAGAGTGAATTTGCACCCCATGTGCAAATCCTCTTTTTTCCTTTATCCACCTTAGAAAACCAAGTTCAGAGGCTCAATTCCACCTAAGCCCGCTGCTTGCATCCCACTTGGTGCATGTTTTGAGCGTCAGTGGAGGTGTTTCTGTCAGGGACACTTGCACAACATGCAGACATCCGCGCAGCGCGCTTACGTCCCGAGTAGATTCCTATGACTGAACCTGTAGAGGTGTTACTCTTCTCATTGGAGGTGAAGTTGTAACACCCCCTTTGGCCGACCAACCCAAATATGGTCATTTTTCTCCATTCCTCCTTCAAATTCATCCCTTCAACATGCATTCTAACTTCTTGACTTCACTCTCAAACCCACTTTCACTCACTCCAAGCATTCAAGCATTCCATTGAAGCCAAATCAACACTCCATCACTTCGGTAGAGCAAGTTTGGGACCACACCATTGCAACAGAGGCTCGAGTACTCTCATATTCTCCCCCAAGTAGCCTTGAGTGTTCTTGGTGGAGGTGGTAAGCTTCCCTCTCCTCTCCTCTATCACTTGGTTGAGTAGCATAACACTGTTTTATAGTGCTTCTTTGCTCTTTACTACATTATTTCCTTTATCTCATTTCCTTGGTTGTCTGTGGAGGTGGAAACACCTAAATGGGGGTCTGACTGAGGCAGACCCCTATACAACCACCCAACATTCTCCTCTCTATCTATGTGTAGGAGTACGTGCTTCTCGAGGGATTAGCTGGCGAACGAATTCCTCGGTGAGATTCTCCTTACTCTCTTTACTCTTGTGTATTTTCTTTATAATATTAGAGAGTATTTCATTTACTTAATCACATCATTCTGGCCCTTTAGTTAATCAATTGGCTATTTTTATTGATTTGACCTCATCTTCACTGTTGTCTAGCCGTACGGACTCCAGTGCACTTTTGAGACACTAGCGCATCGTGTTGACATCCAGAGACCGTGCTTTCATCCTCAAATAAAGAACTTCCTGAGGCATAGCATTAGACCTAAAAACTGGCTCGCCTAGCCCTTTCCTATGTTTCAGGTCTACAGAGTAATTGAGAGGCCTCACGGTCCTTGTTACTCTTGCCTCGCATTTCCTTACATTACACTTAGTTGAGGTAAGTTAGGGAAGCCTCTCGCATCTTGACCCTCCATGACCTAGGGTCTTGCACGCAGTGGTCCCCCTCTCTTACATTTTTGGTGAACCGGACGTGAACCATTTTGGTTTCATTCTTACGATCCTGATAATTCCTTTCCTTGTACTCTAGGAGTGTTGTAGGTGAGAGTGTTGTGAGGCTATCACCTTACAACCTAGCCTACAACCCCTAGTTGGCATAGTTGGAAGGTTCCAAAGGTATTGCATGGCGAAACCTTAATTGGGTCATCGTCTTATCCATTAACCTTTAGGGACTCTGTGAAAGTGTTGTCTAGTGTGTGTAATGGCTTCCTTCTTGCACCCACCCATCCCCTCTACGCAGCCTATAGATAGTGGTACTGGTATAACTTTCACTTCACAGGACCTGTCAATGGGCTATAACAAGGAACCGTCTCCTCTTTACATTCCTGCACAAGTCAATGGAAACATCGTAGCAGGTGTTCTCGTTGATCCGACATCACAAGTGAACATAATAACAGAGGAGATTATGCTAATAAAATTCTTACACAAGGATGGGTACAATGCTCATGTGAGTACCATCCTCACACATGATGGGATTTTTGTACCCCCTTTGGGTAGTATTGTCATGTCGGTCTTAGTTGGACCTAAGTTTGTGAAACTCCTGTTTGATATCATCCCTGGGTCTGAACTCTTTAGGGTGAAATTGGGTATCCCTTGGTTAGTGGCGATGAACACAGTACCCTTCGTCGTGCATAAATGTCTGAAATTTATCCACAAGGGCTTTGTGCATGTAATCCACGACACCAGTTATAGACCGCCAGTTGCATGTGGTAGCTACTCCTTGGACCACTCTTGGCTTGCGCCCATTGGTCCTCTCTCGCCTAGAATGGACCTTCTGCACCAAACATATCAAAACTATAAGAAAGGGCGTCTAAGGCCGAAAGTGAGATACCCTCACTCGCCTTATGTTGTTTCACATAGGGCTTGCTTAAAAGCTTATAGTGATGTTGCTAAGGCACAAAAGAAGGAAGAAGAGAAGTGGTCTCATGATCCTCCTTCTTCCTCTTTCACTGGTTAGTCTAGGGCTTCTTCTCACTCCGCTAAGGTACCATTGGGTCCTGCTCCCCGTCTACAAGAGAACCCTATGGTGCCCACTTGACAAAAGCCTAAGCATCATGCTTTTGAACTTCCTATTCTACCGACAGAACCTAGACCCGTTCGGTACAACAAGAAGAAGGTCTCCTAGGGAGAGTCCTCATTGTCTCGACCTCCACGACCTCCTACTACCCCTGCTCCTAAGGAAACAAGTAGAAAGAGGCCTGCTATTGAGGCTCTCGAGTCGACTCCTCCTATCGCTCCTCAACCTATTCCTCCTACTCCCGTGCAGGAACCTGTCCCTCTGCCAGAAACAACTAAGGTGGACATTCTCATGGTTGAGTAGCAACCTTTTGTCCCTTCACAAATCCCGACCTCTAACTTGAAGAACCGTAGAAACCACCTCACGTGTGAATGCAAGCACCCACAAAAGGCTCTCTTGGCTGAGCAGACCGCCTCACAAAGAAAGGAGGAAGAAACAATCACCCCTGCTTCAGGGCCTCTTGTAGCATCTTCTTTCTCCCTTCCTTCTGCTTCTCTCCAGTCTGCTCCTATACTACTCCTTGCTTTCGTTGCGAGTACGAATACACCTAACCCTAAATGGGTATAGGTGTTTATTGCTCCTTCAATGGAGTTGCCTTTGCTGATGTCCATTTTGGATATCCAACCTTTGTTGAAGCCCATGGATATGATTAATACTTTGGTTGTATTTGTTGCAGTTCTTTCTTCCTCTTCATCCGCACCTTTGGCCTCGTCTGTGGAGAGTTCATCTCCTTCGATGAAACAGGAGGTAGAGGATGGTCCCTCTAGAAACGAAGGACATAGGATGACCCCACCTTCTCCACACGATGACCTCGCGTTGACTTGTTTTGTCTTGGTGACGAAATCGGTCCCATCTTCCCCTGAGTTTGTCATCGCTCCCAAGTCATTCAGCGAAATTAGTGGTGAACCTCAGTCACAACATGTCCCATCCACTGAAATTAGGCATGGTACCCCTATGGGGTGCATGTTTAATTCTGTGGATGAAGTCCCAGCCCTGTCAGTGATCTTCACAAAATCGCTGACCTTAGCTCCACAAGAGCTTGGTGAAGAAGACCTTGTGAGGGCTTCTTCCTTATCCCTTGTTGTGAGAGGGTCAGATGCTCCTCCTCTTAACATCCCACCATTGCAGGCTCATCCTCCTTCCCCTTCTGAGGATTTATATTGGGAAGCGGATGACCTCTTGGCTAATCAATGTTACGAGGAGGCCCCTTTTCTTGATCTTGTGTGTGTTTGTGTGTGTTTTGTAATGTGTTCCCCCATGCTTGTGCTATGTCTGCCTAGATGACCCTCATCACCCCTGATGGTGCTTGGATACAGGTGTGTTTTTTGTGTCATAAACCTTCTTCTATTTTTATCATCATTCTTCCATGTTTGTGCTTGATTTTTGATAAATTGGGGATGATACAAAGTGTTGGGAGAATTTAGGCTTCCCTTCCATGTTGACCCATTTTTTAAGTTTTACATTGTTTTCTATGCATTCTTCTTGATCTAGTTGGGGATTGATGATCTTTCACCTTGCATTGTGGTTACCTATTATTATGAGCTCAGACAAATCTGACCCCAATAAACTAGATCCCCCTGTGCCCTTTGTCTATATTTTTCTCTTTATTTTGTTATCCCTTTATCTTTCTCTCTTCTTTGCTTGAGTTGTCCCTTTCATGTGTGACAATGCCTTCTCTTTAACATTTCAATTTTCAAAAAATGCATTCGTTGTCAATGAATATTTTCTTGAAAATCCACACAAACTTTTCTTTGGAATCGCATTCTCAACCTAGAACCCTAACAGAATGTGTTTCCTTCATCACAGGTTCGTAAAGAAAGGACTTGAAGACCTTCCTCTGAAGCGGGAACAACTTTGACCTTCCCCACGCGTAGGGGCATATCCTTCATTTTGATTTCCTTGATGAAGTGAACATCTTTCGAAAGGATTCCTTAATGATTGATCGCTCTGAGAAGAGAACATCTGCTTTCGAACTGTGTGTCCCTTGAGTGGACCCCTTTTTCTTCATGGCGGGTTCCCAAGGGACCCTTTTTTGAAAGTCTTTACCTTGAATGGATTCCTTCACGTATAGCCTAGGGCTAGCCCAACTAGACTTATTCCATTCCCCTTTTCACGTCTAGCTTGGGGGCAACCCGACTAGACCCGTTCCATATTTTCTCGTCTAGCTTGGGGGCAACCTGACTAGACCTTACCTTTCAAATAGTGTGTCCCTTGAGTGAACCCCTCTCCTTTTGAAGGGTTCCCAAGGGACCCCTTTGAAAGACTTCTGAATCATCAACGGTTTGCATGACTATCCACCTACCTGCCTATTTGGCCGCTTCTTGACTCCACAAAGTCCACTTCCTCAGGGTTTCCTTCATGCTAGAATTTTTGGGGGATACCTTCCTTGCAGGTCTGTGGACCTGTGAGGCGCTTACTTCACGGTGCTTCCTTCATGCGAGAGATCTTGGGGGTTGCCTCCTTGCAGGTCCGCAGGCCTGTAAGACGCTTTGTTTTTCCAACTTTATAGTTCTGAGCAGCTATGGAGTCTTTTGTTTTCCTTGCACCTTCAAGTTTGCCAGATCACGATCTGCTTCCTCGACAATTCAAGTATACGTTTCTAACCCTACTCTTTCTTGATCTACTTTACTGAGCACTCATCAGTATTTGTGCTCGCTAAAGTGGGGAAAAAATGTATAAGAGTGAATTTGCAACCCATGTGCAAATCCTCTTTTTGCCTTTATCCACTTTAGAAAACCAAGTTCAAAGCCTTAATTCCACCTAAGCATGTTGCTTGCATCCCACTTGGCACCTGTTTTAAGTGTCAGTGGAGGCGTTTCTGTCAAGGACGCCCGCATGGTGCACTTACGTCCCTAGCAGATTCCTGCGACTAAACCTATAGAGGTGTTACTCTTCTCATTGGAGGTGAAGTTGTAACGCCCCCTTCGGTCGACCGACCCGAATATGGCTATTTTTCTCCATTCCTTCTTCAAAGTCATCCCTTCAACATGTATTCTAACTTCTTAACTTCACTCTCAAGCTCACTTTCACTCACTCCAACCATTCAAGCATTCCATTGCAGCCAAAGCAACACTCCATCACTTTGGTAAAGCAAGTTTGGGACCACGCCATTGCAGCAGAGGCTCGAGTACTCTCATATTCTCCCCCAAGCAGCCTTGAGTACTCTTGGTGGAGGTGGTAAGCTTCCCTCTCCTCTCCTCTATCACTTGGTTGAGCAGTATAACACTGTTTTGTAGTGCTTATTTGCTCTTTACTACATTATTTCCTTTATCTCATTTCCTTGGTTGTCTGTGGAGGTGGAAACACCTAAACAGGGTTATGACTGAGGCAGACCCCTATACAGCCACCCAACATTCTCCTCTTTGTCTGTGTGTAGGAGTACATGCTTCTCGAGGGATTAGTTGGTGAACGAATTCCTCAGTGAGATTCTCCTTACTCTCTTTACTCTTGTGTATTTGCTTTATAATATTAGAGAGTATTTCATTTACTTAATCACATCATTTTGGCCCTTTAGTTAATTAGCTGGGTCGTTAGCTAGTTTTATTGGTTTGACCTCGTCTTCACTATTGTCTGGCTATACGGACTCCAGCACACTTTTGAGACGCCAGCGCACCATGTTGACATCTAGAGACCGCGCTTTTGTCCTCAAACAAAGAGCTTCCTGAGGAATAGCGTTAAACCTAAAAACTGGCTCGCCTAGCCCTTTCCTATGTTTTGGGTCTACAGAGTAATTGAGAGGCCTCATGGTCTCGTTACTCTCACCTCGCATTTCCTTATATTACATTTAGCTAAGGAAAGTTAGGGCAGCCTCTTGCATCTTGACCCTCTATGACCTGGGGTCTTGCATGCGGTGGTCCCCCTCTCTTACAACTAGATTGGTATTGGACTTTGGGAGCCAATACCATTAGTACCTGGGATCTGCTTGGAGACCCTTTCTACGAGATATTTTCAAATAACGAAGATCGGTCTTCACTATACCATCAGCTGGAAACCACAAAGCGGGCACCTCAGGAGGCCATGACTGACTTCAACACCTAGTTCAACATGACTTGGTAAAGGATCTAGGTTGCTATCCATTTTCCAGTCGAGTTGGCATTCATGTTCTACTTGAAATCCATCAATGTCGAAATCTCGATGATGATCCAGTCTCTTGGCGGAACCACTCTACCAGATGCATACACCATTGCTATCAATGCAAAGAACAATCTGATAGATGTTGAAAAGTTACCACCTCAGCCCGTTATGCCTATATTCCTTGAGATCTCAGTTCCCGCCCAGGAAATAGTATCTGCCAGTGCACCCGCTCCTCCCCAATCCATGTACACAAATCTGGGCACACCATAGAACATTGCTTCTACATCTAGCTCTTCAAAAGATGAAATGAGCAATGTCAAGGAGTTGTTGCAAACCATCTCAAACAAAATAACTACCATCAAGTGGAACCAGTCTATGCCTTCGAAGCCAACCTACCAAAATTATCAAGGTGGAAGATCTTCCTACCAAAAAAATTAGTTCCAAGGAGGCCCGCACACAAATCCGTAGACTCAAACCTCCCCTTGACTCTATTCTTAAGGCCTCCTATTAGTTCCAAGGAGGCCTGCACACAAATCCATAGACTTGGCTATGAACACTTAAAAAGAGGGGTTATGCAACTTGATGGGAACAAGGTCGAAATAGTAGGTGTCATTAAGAACCTCCCCTTGACTCTATTCTCCTGCCCGAGTATCATAGTTCCACGAGATACCATGATCATAGACATTCCCCCCATGTTTGGTCTTTGCTTATCCTAGGAATTTACTTCCAAGATAGGTGGATATATTTCCTTAGAATGGTCACACTTGATCCTCATGACCAAGCATGGACCTAAAATGAAAATAATATGCAAACCTCTACATTCGGAACATGTGGCAGATGAAGCCATGATCAAATTTGAGGCCACTCATACATCTATCACCAAAGAGGAAAAGTATTGTACCGAGCTACTAGAGGATGAAAAGATGACTAGAGAGCGAACTAATTCAAAAGAGGTCCTCTTGAGCGAATATAGTCACTGATCCTTTTGGAAACTATCATGCTACTAGGTTAGGTACCTATGGCATCTACGATGAAGATCAAGTGCTTTCAAAGGTCATGAAGGAACTTGAGAGTTTTCAAGCCTCATAGCTATGGACGTTGGATTTTGATAGAGTGAGATGCAAAGTTGGTGCAGGAACTAGGATATGTTTGACATCCCCATCCAATGAAAAGATGCTCAAGTATTTTTGCTTCCAATTTGCCTGTTCAAACAATGAAGTTGAATATGAAGGCCTAGTGCAAGGTCTAAGTCTTGCAGAGCGGATGGGCATTAAGCAAATAATGGTGTTTGGAGACTCTGAGCTAGTGGTCAATCAAGTCCGAGGGATCTTTGCAGCCAAGAATTTCTGCATGAGATCCTATAGACATAAAGTTTGGGACTTGATTGAAAGCTTTGAAGCCTTCAATAGCCAGGCAGTGCCTAGAGAGAAAAATGCAGATGCGGATCGCATGGCATCAATCATATCTCAGTTTGATCTTGCTTTAGACCTGATTCATAATATACACTCTATATGAGTGATCGTCTGATCGGCAATCCCAGATAATAATAAAAGTTGGCAAGTGTTCGAAAGTGATGAACACATCGCATCATTCATCCAACACTCGAGAGAGTTCGTTGAGAAACTCCAACCGAAGATTGTCGAGGCCTATGGAGGACAAATTATTCAGATAAGGTCCAACAAGCTTCCAAAAGGATTGGTCACTCTCAAAAACCTATTTGATTGTAATGATGCAAGAAATGACAAGACAAAGTTTGTAGCAGACAAAAGTGACTATGTAGACCTTCAGGTCAGAGATGGAGGGAAGCTTAAAGTCGGAAAAGATGTCTTGCAACACGATAAAGAAAGACTCATCCATTTCTTCGAGAAATATGAAGGAGTAGTGGCCTGGTCATATGATGACCTCAAGGGATATGATCTTGAAATCATCTAGCATAATGGAAGGAGCAAAACCTGTCCACTAGAATTAGAGGCCAGTAAATCCAAAGATTGAAGCCTTGATGGCGCAAGAGTTGACAAAGCTAATTCAGTCTTGGATCGTCTTCTCAATCAAACACAGTACATGGGTATCTAACCTTGTTCCAGTCTGAAAGAAGAATAGAGATATTCGCCTATGTGTTGATTTATGGGACCTGAACAGAGCATCCCTAAAGGACCACTACCCCTTGCCTTCTATGGAGTCAATCTTACAAATAGTGGCAGGATCAAAGATGTTTTCTCTATTGGATGGTTTCTCTAGTTACAACTAGATCTGGGTAAAAGAGTAGGACCAACACAAAACAACGTTCACTACCAAGTGGGGAACGTTTGCATTTGCAAAAATGCCCTTTGGCCTCTCAAATGCGGGAGCTACCTTCCAATGGGAAATGGATATTTCTTTTAGGGATTTGATCAATAAAGTCATCTTGATCTACCTGGATGATCTTACAATATTCTCCAAACATAAGGATGACCATTTTAATTACCTTGAAATGGTTTTTAAATTTTTTTAGGAGTTCGGGATATCCTTGAACCCGAAAAAATGTGTTTTCAAAGTGTCGCAAGGAAAACTATTGGGACATTTAGTGTCCAAAGATGGAATTGCAATTGATCCAGAGCGGGTGAAGGCAATCAGATAGGTCCCCCTACTAGTCAATAAGAAGGGAGTTCAGTCCTTTCTGGGAAAGGTAAATTTTGTGAGCAAGTTCATTTCTGATTTTGTAGAAATAATTAGACCTATCACCCTAATGCTCAAAAAGGATCAATTGTTCAAATGGACAAAGGAAGCTAGAGAAGCCTTTGAAAAGGTTAAGGACGCTATTTCTTCAGCTCTTGTGCTGGTGAATCCAAACCTATCAAAGGACTTCATAATGTATGTATTCAATAGAAAATCCAACATCGCTACTGTTTTGACCCAAAAGGATGATGAAGGAAAGGGAGAACATCTGATAGCATTTCACTCTCGGACCTTAAAAGATTATGAGATGAAATAAAACTTCGTCGAAAGGAAAGAATTTGTCATTGTTAAGGGACTCAAGAAATTTTGACACCTCATATCTTGCAACAAGGTGATTGTATATGTTGCACATTCCAGTGTGCGTGAGTACATCATGGAAGGAGAAATCACCGAAAAAGGGCCAATTGGATCACTAAGATCCTCAAATATGATATTGAGGTCAAGCCCACAAAGACCATCTGAGGAAGAGGATTGTGCCAGTATTTGGCACATGACGAAGAAATGGCAGCCAAAGAGGAACAATCCGAACTTGTTCTAACAAATGAACCCTAGTCTAAAGGTTGTTGGCTAACAGACAGAGTAAGATTCATGCATACCGAAAAACATCCATCGGGCCTTCCTTCTCAGAAGAGAAGATTCTATAGATTGCAGAATAGCAGATATGCACTTATTGAAGGGATCCTCTTCAAAAGGAACTTCAATGGCATTCTACTATGATCTATCACCACAGAACAGGTGAGGAGAATTCTTGACACTTTCCACGGTAGTCCCACAGGTGGACATTTCTCTGCAAAGACCACCGCTATCAAAATTATGTGCCAGATATTTCTAGCCTACACTATTCAATCACTCGCACTCTTTGGTTAAGGCCTGCAAGGAATGCCAATTCTTCACCAGAAGAAGGGGAAACTCAGCAATGCCCCTAATCCAATAGTGACCGAGGAACCTTTTGCACAATGGGGCCTTGAATTTTTTGAGATGATTAATCCCACTTTTGGTGTAGGACACAAATGGATCCTCACAGCTACAGACTACTTTACCAGATGGACTGAGGCCATGCCCTTGAAGAATGCAACGGAGACGAAGATTGTGAACTTTCTCGAGGAATTGGTAATGAGATTCGGCCCACTAAAGACCATCATCTTCGACAATGCTAAGGCTTTCCTAGGCTCAAAGGTATGCCAATTTGTACTCAATTATGGAATATTCTTAAAAACATCTTCAAATTACTACCCGCAGGGAAATGGTCTGAGCGAGTTGACCAATAAAAATTTAGTCTGACTCATTAAAAGAATCGAGTCAGAACATCAAAGAGAATGGCACAAGAACCTTCGGGCAGTGCTTTGGGTAGACTACATAATTCCTAAGCAAGTCCTCAAGACTTCACCATATGAGTTAGTATATGGGAAGGAAGCGCTATTTCCCATCTCCATGGAAATTCCTGCATTACAACTGCTCAAGTCCCTAGAGGTGGAACAAAATAGAGCCATGGAGTTCTGGTTGGCCGAGTTGTTGTAAGTACAAGAAAAAAGAGAAAAGGCCCTAATAGCCATGAATAGGTGATTAAAAGGTGGTTTGACAAGAAAACCTCATACTAGGGTCTAAAATGTTGAGACCTAGTGCTAAAATTCAACGAGAGGGCCGCAAAGCCTGGCCAGCATGGAAAATTCGATAGTCTGTGGGAAGGCCCTTTTAGAATAATTCAATGCAAGCAACATAATGCATTCAAATAAGAAAATATGGAGAAAGAAGCATTGGGGATTCCAGTTAATGAAATCCACCTCAAATTGTTCAATTAAGCTTTATTAATTGTTCTACCTGTGTAAATATCTAATTATTGCAAATTTTCCTTTGTGTTCTTTTGTTTGGCCAGTCTTTCCAAAAGCAACCCCTATGCAAAAAATTGAAAATGAACCCATATGCCAAATTTGAAAAGGAACTTAGAAAAGTAGAGAATGGAACCATAATGCAGAAACAGAGAAGCAAAAGAGACAGAAATTTAATAAAAGTTGTATATTCATTAGATGGTATTATATACTTCAGTATTACACTTCCAAAATGGCTTTGAGGCCATACTTTAAATGTATATCTATATATACTATGCAGTTTTTTCAAATATATACGAAAAAGCCCTTTCTAGGCATATATACAAAAAACAGATGAAAAGTGTCAATTCTTAAACGGCAGCAAGAGTGTCATCAACAGTGGCATCTCGAACAACTTCATCAACAGGATCATTAGCATGAGCAATAGGAGAATTAGCAGGAACAAAAGCGTCAACAACATCAATGGCAAGTGGTGGAGGAAACATTAGGTTCCTGAAATCAGTATACCAGTCGATGTCATAAAACAACACTACATTATAGCAGCATAGCAAGAAATGGTATGCATGGGTGACCCTCTCGCAGTGCTCTCCAATTGACCGAATGCAGAACCTACTCAGAAATGGTACCTACGACACCATTGCATCTTCTTCTTTGTGTCGGCAGAGGTCCCTCGTTGTAGGGAGACCAAGGCCATAGACTGCGTTTGTCACGACCTCATCAAGGCCACCAAGGTAGTGCTTTGGAAAGATCTCCATTGTCAGGCACATAATCATCTACTTAGGGACCTGAATATCAAGCAAATAAGCAACAAAATGTGAGCAAACGTCAATATTGACCCTATACTTGTCTTCGTACTCTATAAAGTCCCTACCTAGTATCCACTTCATTGCTATGATGGCCAATGAGTGCTTGTTCTTTATCATTCATTTCAAATGCCTATTAGAGATTTCACCTAAGAAAGTTGTCTGAGACTTATTGCTAGTGAGCCTAATTGGAGTATTCATGACCTAATTCGTCCCAATCACTAAGTGCAATTTTGTTGTTGTCCTAGGGTCTATTTATATAAATATCTGAGGTACCTGCATGCCATAAGCATGATGCTAATCGAGTGTTAACTCAAAAATCCCACCAAAAGCCAACTCAAATTTCCCACCCAGTTGCATCTGCCATGTATGAATTCCTACATGCGAAGTTAAGAAGTAGTAATTAAGTGGCCAAAACCGGTGGCAGTCCCAGGTGGTAGTCTGCATGGCCAAGTGTTGATTTGTCACGTCGCAAGCATTTTTCCAAATTCCGAGGAGCTCAAATATTTTTGAGTACTCATTGCATCCTTTTCTTAATCATTCTTTTTAGGATATTAATTGCAAAGCATGCGAAAGGTTTTGTATTCCTTCAATCGCCTGCTCAATTTCCCAAGAAAATCGCGCAGTAGGACATGATTACTAACTATCATTATGAATTCTTGTCTTTTCAAAAGGGCAATAAATTCATTTCGCATGAGCAAAGGAGCTAACGGTACATGCCGAATTTAATGCAGAAATCAAACCATTGTCTACCACTCTAAGTTGAGAAAAAACTAAGTGTTGCATGCAAAAGAATAAACATTGTGAAAAGCTTCTTGAGTACGCTATCCAGTACAAAGAGTTTTGAGTGCAGAATTTCTAAAGAACACAAGTGAATTGCAGAAGGTTTGAGCATCGCAGAAATCCACAACACCCTAAAATGGCTCAAAATTCTCAAATGGAAGCGCAAGGAGAGGCAATGCAAAGCTTGTTTGATGCCATGCGTGCAACACCCATAGCCAATATTTTCAGTGATACCTCTTACACTTCACCTTGGATACTAGAAAATCCAAAGTGGATTTGCACGTGGGCCGTAGAAAAGTAGAAAGCTCACAAGGACCAGTCCCAGATAATGGAAGAAATCCCATCCTCAAAACCAACCCTAAGAGTCTTAGGGAAGCAACTTGCAAAAGAATGAAAGTGGCCACTAGCGAATGTCAATTGGCGTACAAGAAATGGTTTTGTGGACTCTCGCAATATATGGTCCCTTTTATGCATTATTTCTCAGAGCTAGTTCATGAGGGCATTCAACATTTCAACCCAGATACCTATGACATTGAAGGCTGGGAGATAAGGGTTATAATCAGTGAGGACGCTATCAGGGACATGTTGTGCATCCCAAAAAGAGGCTCTAGAGCAGAAAGAATGGATTCATTTACTCCATAAAAGGGGGACAACTATTGGAGAGGTAGAGATCTTGCTATGGATTTTTATAACAAAGAAACCCAAAGGCTTTTGGAAGATTGGACAAAGCTGCCATAAATTCCAGTCGCGTACAATGATTTTAAACAGGCTATACAGGAGGCCTTCTTTATGATGGCTTTTGTTTGCAGCATGGATGAGGACAAGTTCATGCAAGAGTTCCAACTAGGTCTAGGTTTTCAGCTAAGGAAACAACATTCCTTATTCTAGTATGACTTTGCAGAAGTCATTGTCCGAGAAATGATGAACCAAATCAAGGAATATAAAACACAGCATACGTTCAGCTTTCCTTCTCTCCTTGCTCATATATTTTTACACCAGAACCCTGACTTCTTTAAAAAACATGAGGTTAGCCATTTTTGATGAAAAGGGAGTAAGAAGGCCAATTTCTGTATGGACTCCCCTCCTTTTTGTAACATATGACTATTATGCATTCTCAGATTATTTCTTGACTCCAATTCTGCAAGACTTAAGTGAGGATGGCAATCTTTATTGGCTTTCTTCAGACTAAACAAGGTGGATGCAGAGTTTCACTCCTAAATGTGATTGGTTTCTTGGAGAATATTTTACCTTCATTTGGCTATGTGGCTTTATCGATGAGCCGCTCTAGCTCCCGTCATGCATCACAAATAGGGTGTTGGCCCTCGAGATGTTCCAGAAAGTTTCAGTTATTGACAATAACTTTTGCAGAGGAAATAAGCAGAAAGGTTTTTTCTATTGCCCACTAAGCTTCAAAATGGTGGTTATGGCAAAGAAGCAGACACATAAGCTACTAGAAGCAAAGCTAGCTCATTTTGGGCTAGTATTGATTTGAGACAAATGGCAATATAACCCCGAAAATGACTTAGCAAGCATAAACGTTTGGGTGACTCACAACCCCCGGCCTTACTAGGAAAAGTGGCAGAATCCCCTGTTAGAATAGGATGATCTATTTGTAGACCTGGTTCACATTCCTACAGAGGATAGGAGACCGACATGGCTCAATTTCTATTTTCCTTCAATGAAGTTTAATAAGAAGCGCCAAATGGGGGCCACCCTTCACAATGATTTGGCCAAGTATTGGAATTGGAGTGAGGAAAAGATTAGAGATTTTTGGATTTATCGTCAGGAGATTCAATGCCCTGATGCCCCGTTCCAAGAGGTAGACAAGGATAAAAGATTCGATACTCTGTGGAACAGAGTGCATGATGATACCGACACAAGTGATGATGAGGATATTGACCTAGATGAAGCTAGAAAATATACAGGGAAGGGGAAGGAGAAGGAGAAAGAGGTAAAACATGCCACAATGCAGGAGAAAGGAAAGTCGGCAAAGTAGCCTAGCAAAACTACTCCGCAGGTGCAGGTGAATATATCACATTTGGGAGCCTCACAAACATGCACATGGGCTGCGAAAAGAGCCAAGGTAACCCAACAACACCCGTCGGAGGTCATAGAGGTGGACAATTCCCCACCTGACAAAAGATAGCGCACAGATGCAACTTCTGGAGAAGGTTCACAGGAACTTGCAATGAGCTAGGGATCAGAGTCCTCTGCAGCTCAGGTATCTTTCTCTCCCCCTCTTCTTGATTTACAATCTTTGGTTTCTCCTGCTATCTTTGCGTTGCCCATCACTTCAAGTGTCGTACTTTCCTTCTCTACTTTTGTTGCAATGGTTGCAGGAGGTTTCTCCCAATTATCCCAAGCGGGACAATTCACTTTTACTCCCCCTGGGTTACTCCACCTTTCATCGGAGCACAGTCTGCATCCGCTATTGCAACCCCTTTTTCTACCACTACATTGGCTCCAACTTAGCTTTCCCAACAAATGGAGTTCGGTGTATCTCCGCTACCGCCATCGCTCCCCATGAGTCCTTCTGCCACTTCATAGACTGGGCCTTGGTATATTCCCCCATTCTCCCCACTGACGCTCTCTCTTCCAAAGAAGAAATCACCCAGGACCACTACTCTCTCATTCCCTTTTGCTCTTCCTCCAGAGGCACCCTTTGTAGACAAGCTGATTAGATCACCCGTAGAGTTTATGTCAGAGGGAAAAAAAACAAAAGCAACATGAGCTCTCAGGCTCTAGAAGCAAAGGGACAAAGATGCTAAAAAGTCGGCTGAACCATAGGTACAAACCCTTTTCAATGAGGCTCACCAGTCATTGCATTTTGCAACGATGCATCCAAACGTCATCAAACCATAGGAGAGATGTAACTCAAAGATTACACCATCCAAGAAATGGGACTCGATTTGTGTGCAGCCCGACCGCAAGATAAAGTTGAGCTCATGGAGGAGACCCAACATGTGGTGACCACCGACTTTCTCAAGTTCGGTCGCCAACTGAAGAAGAAAGAAGATGAGCTAAAAAATGTCAAGGAGAGGATAGAGGTCCTACTGAAGAAGGACAAGGCAAGGGACGCCAAATTTCCATGCTTGTCATAGAAAGCGCAGGAAGAATAGGCTAGACTCCAAGGGGAACTTGCAAAGTTCTAGTCCATTGATCCCAACTTGGTCATTGAGTTGCAGCAGAAAAACCAAGAATTATATGACCGGTTGGCACGGGCAAAGGATGAGATGCAACAAAAGGATGAAGAGTTTCAACATCAACGTGCTCAATTGGAGCAGAGAATGCAACAAAATGACATGAACTTCCAGGGTCGATAGGCTCAATTCGAGAAGGAAATCCAAGAGGTAAGGCTCTCCTTGGATAGGGAATCTGCAACTAGAAGCCAGGTTGAGGAAAAATGGCTTGCCGAGTTAAGAACCCTGTAGGAACAACTCTTTGTAGTAGACAAGAGGATTGCAGAGCCAACGCAGAACGTCAGGTCAAGGGAAGCAAAAATTAGTCTTTTGAAGAATCTTTCCCAACCCCTTGCTACCCAGTCGGACCTCCTCTTAGTGGCCCAACAACTATATATTTCATATTGGGAAAAGGTCAAGGCCTTATGTCTGACTCTTCATCCCATGCTTCAGTTCATGGTGGAGGCAGCAAGTTTAAGCAAGGAGGTTCGCAGAACGATTGAGCAATTCCCATAGTTCATTGCAGAGATGGTTCCAAAGGTGGAAAAGTTGCTATATAAGTTGTACACGATGCCAAATGAGGACTTAGTGAGCACAGGGATTGAGTTATGGAGGCCAGCTGCCAAGAAAGCAAAAGAATTCATTCGTTTCCATGTAGCCATCCTCCATGCTAGCGATTGCTTGACAACACTGGGTCGAACTATGAACAACATATGGGAAAAATTATCCCAACTAACTTAGATGGGCTTACCCTCCCTATTTCTTTTTGATGATTCGGTGGCCACAGTGGAGAAAATTGCAACAAAGATTGAGGAGAAGCAGCAGGACATATCCGCTTTTCAGAGCTTCAGTCAACCCCTACTACTGAGGATATTGAGGGTGTCACTCATTAGATAGAGCAACTGCTCTTTCAACTCAAGTCTAGGACCGACATATCCATGAAGTTGTCATTCAAAGAAGTAGAGGTAGAGAGAGAGGAGAGATAGAGAGAAATAGAGAGTGGTGGAAGGAGAGGTAGGTAGATAAAGGGAGAGAGGAGATAAAGATAAGTAGAGGGAAGGAGAGGTAGAGAGAGGAGAGATAGAGAGAAATAGAGACATAATGAGGGAGGGAGGGAGAGCTAGGGAGGGAGAGAAAGGTGAGATAGAGAGGTGTAGAGAGAGAGTGGTAGGGTGTGATGGATGCAAAGGTAGGTAGAGAGAGGGAGGTGAGAGAGAGGTGAGGTAGAAAGAAATAGAGAGTGGTAGGTAGAGAGAGAGGGGAGAGAGAGGGAGGTGAGAGAGAGGTGAGGTAGAAAGAAATAGAGAGAGTGGTAGGTAGAGAGAGAGAGAGAGAGAGGGGGAGGGAGATAGAGATAAGTAGAGAGGGAAGGAGGGAGGGAGTGAGAGAGAAGTGAGATAGAGAGAGAGAGGGGGGAAGAGAGAGAGAGAGAGAGAGTTCTTGAGATCAAGGGAGAGAGAGTTAGATAAAGGGATGGAGATAGTGAGAGAGAGGTCTAGCATGTAAGGGGTAAAAAATGAGTGAGATAGAGATAGAAATAATACAACTTGCTGATTACTGAAATTTGACATGTTGATTACTAAAATTTGACTAAGTCTAAAATTTGTGAGATCTTCCAAAAACTAGAATTTGCATTATAACTCCTAAAGATCTGAAACCACTCTCAAACATCTTGAAACTATATACATGAAATATAATTTAAAGTATAAAAAAGTAAAACGTCCATATGTAACAAGATAACAAGAAGAAAGATAACAAAAAGAGAAGAAAAATAAATTCAATCTAGACCAAAACGTGAGCACATTATAATGCATTTGTGTTTTGTCAATGCATTCACAAAACGCGAGCACGTTATTTTTCATGTATATAATTTCCCTCAAAGATAACAAGAAGAAAGAAAAAAAAGAGAAGAAAAATAAATTCAATGTAGACCAAAACATGAGCTTGTTATAATGCACTCATGTTTTGTCAATGCATTCACAAAACGTGAGCGCGTTATAATGTACTCACATTTTGTCAATGCATTCAAATAACATGAGTGTGTTATAATGTGCTCGTGTTTTGTCTTGCTTTGGGAATCCCCAAGCCTTTGGCTTGGATTTGCTTTGGATTTCCATCCCAAAGGCTTGGAGGGCCTTCCCAACATCCAAAGATGTGTTTTTGCATATTCTACAAAATTTCACATAATCTCGTTCGTGCTCACTGTCAGGTTTGCACATGTTTCAAGGTCAAACAAATCAAACACCTGGGTAATGTTAGGCTCTCTCTTAGATATCTAATGATGTAATTTTTTTCACATTTTAAAATTTTTAAGCCTTTGATCTATAATTTCTTTTGTTTGTGTTTGTTTTTTGGCAAAAACTAATGGTGTTTTTTTCATTATAAATTAACCATTCATCAAAATTTCAAATAAATTACATTTTTAGAAACTAGACTCCATTCTACACATATTTAAAAATAAATAAAAAATTCAAGTAGTTTCCAAAATTTATAGGGGTAGCATGGCCAAAATTCTATTTTTCAGGAAGTTTCCACTTTGAAAATTAGTAAAAAATCAAATATTCATTAAAAAATTATTAGAAAAATTGAGCATAAACTACATACTGTTAGCTAATTTCTCAGTGAAGCGATTTTAAAAAATACTAAATTTTTTTTCACCATGTTAGGTACCCACAAAAGTTGCTATGTTATGTTTTTCTAACAAAAACAGTACCAATTTTTGTGGTCCACTCTTTTGAACCCCTTAATCTCAACCATTTTCAAAATAAATTAGTAGTTTAGAAAGTAGACTTAGAGCACTACGATCCTTTTTTTTGTTGCATCTCAAAATTTTGAGTGTAACTATCCTCAATTTCACGTCCAAGGTCAGTATTTCCTGATTTCAAAAAAAAAGTGACCACTTAAGCCCCCTTTTTGGCCCCCCATCTTTTTGCACTTACCCTGTAATTATTATTATTTCATATCAAGCTCTTCATTCTCTACTCTAAATGTTAAATGTGTAAAGGATCTTCCAAATTCTTGAAATTTTTCATTTATTGAACTATGGTTAAGAGAATGCATCTGTTATTTGCAATGTACTTGGTCTTGAAGTGCATAAGTCTTTAGGTACATTGTGGGATTACCCTCCCAGGTTTTGTAGAGCCCGAAGTGTAGGAGGAAAGCATTTCTGCTTTCACTCATTTGTTGGCAATGGAAAAATCCATAGGCTTCATGGATTTTGCCATTGCCAACAATTCTTCAAGTTGCTAAGAATTGGAACTGGAAAAATCCATAGGCTTCCTTGAAGATTAGCTTGGTTCTTAAAAAATAACCAACACAAACCTTTCCACCATATGCTCTCACCTTGCCCACATTGGGATCTAGGTGATCAAAAAGTGGAAGGTATTTGATTTACAATTGCTTATCTTGATTATATTTCTAATGCTAACAAGTTGCAAAAATTGAAAAATTTGGGGTGGTGCATTACACCCCCACACTTCTCCCTTAGGGAATAAAGGAAATTTATTTGAATTAGTGGTAAATATACTTAGATTGATGGGATTTTCTTCCACATCGAGATTGATAATGTCATGTGTCAATGTGTAGTTGAAGATGATGTCTCTGATATACTTAAAACATGTCATGTAGAACCATGTGGAGATATTTCATTGCCAAACACACTACACAAATAATCATTACTTCCAAATATTATTTCCCTACACTTCATAAAGATTATAAGGAGTATGATCGCCATTGTGATAAATGTCAATGTATAGGTCGACCTACACATTTTGATGAAATGTCACTTCAACCATAATTATCCATCAAACCTTTTGAGAAATGGGGGTTAAATTTTGTGGGACATATCAATCCTCTATCTATACATAAGGACTATATTTTGGTTTGCATAGATTACGTTAATAAGTGGGTCGATGTTGTGACATTGAAGCATGCAAGAAACACTAAAGTAGTTAAATTTCTATATACCAAGATCTTCATGAGATTCAATGTACCAAAATATATTGTGATTGATCAAGGGTTGCAATTCAACTTTAATCTAGTTGTTGCATTAATCCATGAGTATGAGATTTGGCATCACAAGTCTTCTCCATGTCATCCAAATGGTCAAGTTGAAGTCACCAATAGGGAACTTGAAAATATTCTCACCAAGACAATTACACTTCATTGAAAGGATTGGGTATATCGACTTCTCAATGCAGTATGGGCTTATCAAACAATGTGGAAGACCACCATTGGTCTTACACCTTACGAGCTTTTCTATGGTAAGAAAGTTGTATTGCCTATTGAGTTTTAAATTAAGACTTCGCGTATTGCTTTGGAATTGGGCTTAAACCTTTTAAATTCCCAAAAATTAAGGATTAACCAACTCCATTCTTTAAATGAAATGCAACAAGAGGATTTGTTGTTGTAGATGGTCAGCGCTCCCATTGAGATTCACGACATGGACTAACCACCTCCCATGGATCCGTTAACTCTGGCAGTTGTATCGGGCATTAACAGGTCAACCTTTTGGTGCAATGGCAATCGTGGGGCCAACAATTGGTATCAGAGCCAAAGGTGTTGGGTTCGAATCTCCTCAAATAATGTTGAGGGGGAGATTTTTGGTAGATGGGCAACACTCCCCTTGAGATTTGTGACATGGACTAACTGCCTCCCGTGGATCCGTTAACTCTGGCAGTTGTATTGAGCATTAATAGGTTGAAATTTTGGTGCAACGACAACCGTGGGTCCAACATTTGTTTCATGCAAAATGAATTCAACAACAATGTGCTCTTTGACATGATCATTTCATTCACAAATGATTGTTTCAACCAATAAATTGGGCTCTTTTATATAACTCCACATTTCAAGACTTCAAAGGTGAATTTCATACTAGATGGTTTGGACCTTATATAATTGAAGTTTTCTAGGATAATGGTGCCATCAAAATTCAAATAGTAGACTCCAATTACATAGATCTCATTGTTAATGACCATCATTTGAAGCTCTACAAGCAGCATCTTACAAAGGAAAGTTTCATCTCTAGTCTCAAGAAGGAGATCCATGTGTTTGATAGAGTTCTTGTCACCTTCTCAAGTGTATTTTAGGCACTCTTAAAAAAATAAAGAAAAATAAAAGAAATAACATCTAACAATGAAAACCTTTGGATGTTAAATGATTACAATTTGAAAATTGGATTTTTGACAAATTATAATTGGAATAAGATTCTTAGAGGTGGAAATCATTTTTTTGTGCCTTTAAGTGGCAAATGGTTGAAAACTGGGTCTCTAGTAGTCGTTTTCCATTATCAAGATTTAATAATAATAATCCTAAATAAATAATTCTATTATAGTTTCTTTCTTTTATTCCATTTATTGTCTTTGTACCTTTGTTGTTCTTATAGGAGATCTACTCACCAACTCATCTAGTTGCAAGTCACTTTGTTCCTATGTTCCTATGTTTTGATTGGACCGACCCCTGGTCCTTGGTGTGTTCCATAGTGGAACAATATATTTTTATTTTGAGTATGTTGGTCACCTTCAAATGATTTTGTTTCCACTTAGTAGTCGATTAGTGTCGCCCACGTTGGATTATAATTATCATTGGTATCTCTTAGGTTTTGATTTTATTATTTTAATTATTATTATGCATTATTTGTTTCATATATAACTAATCTAGGTAAAGCACTATTGTCATCATTGAACGACATGGCAAGTCAATAAGTCTACTAAATTTAGCCTAGAAAATAGAAAATTTGTTATCTTTTCTATTATTTCCTTTTTAACTCACTATCATCACCATTCTTACATCCTCCTATTGTAACCTTTTTACTTCTTGTTGTCAATTCACTATGTTCACCATCACTCTATCAACAAAGAATTTCCACCACAATAGCTATGGGTCGCACCCACACTAGATGCAAGCCCAAATATATAACCATTCTAAAAGAGAACAAGGATTTTTTTAGGATTTTCTAGAAATCCAGATGGAATGTATTCTTTAAACAACCATGTGGCTTTGATGATCACGTTACAATGGATTTTTCCATGGGCTATACAAATGGTTGCTTTACATTGCGCAAAATTTCTTTTTTGGTTACGATCCAAACTATTGCTACTGCCACTAGTTTACCTTAGACAAAGGAAGTTTTTTCCCTAAAACCTTCATCTATTTTGCTATTTTAAAGAATTTGTGGAAGCAATTCTTAAGGCATGGTGAATCGATATAGATGGTTCAAGGTCAGTGAACCTTGCAAACCTCTCTTGTACAACCATGGGATGCTATTTCTAAGTTCATCATTTAGTATATTACTTGCGAAGGCAAGTATGCTTATGCATTTTTTGAAATTTTTGATTGACTGAAATGTTAAAAAAATCACTTGTTAATTATTACATGGTCATTATAGTTTCTTGGCATAGGAATGAATACCACAATTATGTGAATTCACATTTACGCATTCATGGAATATAAAAAAAAGTTAACATCCAGGGTTGTGAGTTGATGGAACCAAAAGGAAACATATCATATGTTTGGAAGCACATGAATTTACTACAATATAAGTTAGAGTTTTAAACCTAAAATAACTCTAATGATCTAGTAAGATGAGTGCTAAGGACAATGTTAGATGATCAATATAGTTGCTCTAGATTAGACATACCAAGGACAAGAGCTAGGGGCACTAAAACCACATATGAAGTAGGGAAAATCCTCTTTTGTGGTTACTATTGCAATTCAATCCTTCACCTTTTCTTATGTTGTTTAGGCTCACCTAATCAATATTTAGATCTTATATCATATTTTGGAAGAAAGTACCCAAAAAAATCTACATCATCCAAAGTTAGATTGGTTTTTATAGATATAAGTTATCTTTGCAATAATAATGTGAGAGTCACCATAAATGGCACATGCTCCTTTTGGAAAACTACCCACAATTTTAGTTCAAATGAGATTTTGACATAATTGCAATTGAGAAAGTTGGTTGGTATGACTGAGATCATTTATTTTTTTGACATGCATATGTGTGATCAATAAAGTTAAATTACTAGTTATGTTAGAAACTAAATTGGTAAATTTCACATCACTATGATTATCCTTTCTTATTGAAAAATAGAAACAACTAGAAAATTAGATTGCATGTAGAGTTATCTTGTGTCTTACTATTTTTCCTTGCAAATCTATAATACCCCTCCATTTTGGATCTTTGGATCGGCAGTGTTTTCTTTGTAATGCTTTGTTTTGTTTACGCTGTGACTTTGGAACTTGGTTACTTTTGATCGCAATTGTTAAACGATGTGAATGTTATATTTTGGTGTGATGTTATTTCATTCTAATGTTATCCTTATAGCATGTTTTGGATTAACTTAGAAGATATTTGATTTAATGATGTTTTATGTTGTTGATCATATTATTAATGTTAGAATCGTTAGTTAATAATTGTGTATTGGTGAAGGGGACAGGATTGTATCACTCGCTTGCGAGTGCCCTACGATTCTGAGATTTCCTCTTCACAGTGTGTTTGACCATATTATATATGTATGCATGTTCAATGTACTCTTTGTTCGTAGGTTGACAGGTACATGACATCGACTCCACCTGGTTCACAGGTTTGAGTGTGTCCATTGACCAACGGTAATTGATTGGGAGATAGTAGCTAGGTTTTCCATGCCAAGTCGTCACCCTAGTCATAGTGTGTCATCGGGTTTGAGTCGGGTTAAGTTGCTTCTTTGTTATTCTCTCTCCTTGTTTTCATTTAAATTTTAGGTGAAAAAAGGTAGGCAAGTGGTGTATGTATTTAAAGTCGTTTATTAAGTTTATCTGGTTCAATGTTATAAATGTTGCTTAATTTATTCATTAATTTAATTTAATTAATAAAATGATCTAATATGAGATTAGATTTATTTTATTGATTAATTAAATTAATTGTGTTGAAATAAATCAAGTTATTCTTTTGGAGATTATGAAGTTAAAGTCCTTTGGAAATAAAATTGTTAAAAGCATTTAAATGGATTTGAAATGGAAATTTCAAAATAGGTAATAAAGCCTTGTTGAAAACAATTTTGTTTTAATTTTTTAAAAAAAAATGGAAATATCTCCAAATTGTTCAATAAATTTAGTTGGTGGGGATATTTTAGGGGTTTGACCAATTTGGGGAAAAAACTCTATTTGAGTAAATAGAATTTGATATATTTTTCAATTTGCAATTTGCGGAAGAAGTTTTTTGGCTGTGGCTTGCTTGGATTTGTGAAGGAGATTGAAATTCTTGCTTGAGCTGGATTCAAAACAGGAATTGAAAACACCATTGTTAAAGTCTTCAAGCTTTGGAGAAAAACCAAGTTCCTCCTTTATTTATGTTTTCATTTTGAAATAAGTTTCAAGTTTTCAATATGCTATTGGTAGAATCTTTGAAATGCTGATTGAAATTTCAATTAAAACCCATGAGAATTTGTTTTAAAACTAGCAATAGAAAACTTGGAAGGATTCAAATGAAAAGTTTTAACTTCTCTGTCAATTTGGGGAATACCCAGAAATTTACATCATATTATTGTGCTTTAAATTCTTCTTCTCAATCTTCTCCTCAAGAAAATTTGCCCAATCTATGTATAAAATGGAAAAATATAAATATATATGTATATAGGAAGTATGTATATATACATGTATTTGTTCATGTATGGAAATTAATTTTCTTTTTGTGAAAACTGTGAAATTTATAAAGTAAAATAAAAAAAATAAAAAAAAATTGTGTCTTGTTCTTTCTGGTTTGTTTTCCTGTAACAGGGGAGTATTTTTTTAGTTTTAAATTAAATATAATTTATATTTGAGGTTGGGCGCTGCCCACAGCCACCCCCCATCCATGGAGGCATTGGCTGTGCAGCGCTCCCCATGGTTGGGGAGGGGTTGCGTAGCAACCACCACAAGGGTTCATCCCCTGTTGGGGGCTGCGTGGCAGCCAAAAGGCTTTTGTTTTTTATTATATATTTTATTTTTATAATTTAGTTTTATTTTTTATATATATTATATTATATATTCAATATAATATATATATATTATATGTATATATACTATAATATTTATAATTATTTAATTATATATATAATGAATATATATTATGCTTTTTCTATTTTAATAATTTGTAATATGGAAATTTTTAATTAGCTGATTTAAAATATGTTTAAATAATTATATATTTAAACAAATATATATTTATATTTGTATATATATACATTAAGTATATATCTACATTTATATGTATATTTAATATATTGTTAGATTTAAATATAGATTATCTTAAGGCAATTTTTGGTTAGGTTAGTAGAGGCAAAAAGTGAATATTAGATAATTTAATGTTTATTTTAAAAGTTGATTTTATAATCAAATATCTTTATTTAGAAATTTCATTTTTGATTATTATGAATAATCAGGAAATCTTAGAATATAAAAATAATGTTTTAGAGGCATATGTTTAAATGATGTGAACTTTGAAATGATTATCTCATTTGTATAGATGAAATGAAATTAAATCGTTAGTTCTTAAATCCCTTAATGTTGCCAAGGTGGTTGGTTTACTTAGAGCATGTGCAAATAATGCTACTTATTTAATTAATTTCATACAATACGTCATTGCTTGCCTTGGGTTTAGGAAACCCTAACATTAGTTAATTGAGTTGCTTGAAATGCCTTTTTAAGTGATGTTTTCATTCATTTTCTATGTTGGGCCTTTGAATCATTTGTTATGTAAGTCTTCCAGATGAGGCTTTTCTGTGATTGGTGTGGGTTGTTGTAAAATGTTGCCAACGTTTGGATTGTCTTGGGTTTTGTGCCTCCTTTGGATTAGGAGTGGGTTTTGAGTTTTGTGCCTCCTTTGGAAGGAGTGGGCTTTGTATTTTGGTTTCCTCCAGTGTTTGGAGAGGGTTTTGACCTTGTTGCCTCCAGTGCTTGGAGAGGGTTTGACCTTTGTTTCCT
The DNA here is from genome assembly GCA_007258455.2 of Sequoia sempervirens. Taxonomy (NCBI): domain Eukaryota; kingdom Viridiplantae; phylum Streptophyta; class Pinopsida; order Cupressales; family Cupressaceae; genus Sequoia; species Sequoia sempervirens. The sequence continues at coordinate 162,756,921 of VDFB02270651.1, read as the reverse complement.
CCAGTGTTTGGAGAGGGTTTTGACCTTTGTAGCCTCCAGTGTTTGGAGATGGTTTTGTACTTTTGTTTCCTCCAGTGTTTGGAGTAAGTTTCCTTTATTTGTTGCCTCCTTGGTTTGGAGAGGTCATCTTATCCGGTTACTCATTGTGGTTTATACCGTGTAAGTTGTCGATAGGAGAGTGGCTCTTTGTGGGGGTCTGGCACACAAAGGGGCGCCAAGGTAACTCACATAGGGTTTAAGTAAGTGATAACTTAAAAAGAACTAATGAAAAACTCTTAAACTAATTAAGATAATTAATGCCTCTCTCATAACTCATTCGCTTTTAAGGTTTGAGATGAGACGAGAAGTGCAGTTGGTATGCGGGTTTGGTGGTTGGTAGAGTTGAGCCTGGATAGCCTAAGATGTGGGTTCGATTGCCTTAGACAGTTGAGCCAGGGTAACTCATAGCAAATGTCGTGTGACACTCTCTCTATGTCAACCAGAAGTTAGTTTGTTGTACTGCGTAAATGATCCTTGTTCTCTGGAAGCATTGTAACCTTTGTGTTAGGTGTTTTGGTATTTGTATTTGTTTCAGTTCAGCTTTGTTTTAGCCTGTGTCTAAAGGTAGATGGTCTTGTGATGGATTCCTTGTTACTATCTCCTAGCACGGGGGGTGAGCCTTCGGGTATCACATGGTTGGGTGGAACGTGCACCTTAATCCGTTGGGTTGTCTTCTTGTTCGTGTGGACGAGATTTCTAGTTGGAGAGCTCGTGGGATCCAGTTTCTCTTCTTGTTGTATTCTTTCTGAAATTATTGTAATTTTTTTACCCCTCATTTGTTATCGAGGTGGAATTTGTAATATGTAATCATACTTATTGGATTTATCTCATTCGGGGAATGAGTGTTGTAATCATGTGGTAAATTTATTATTGGAATCAAGTGGTATCTCATATTCTTTGATGTAAATTATTATGTATAGAATGTATGTGAACCTAAATTGTTAAGTAATTAAATGTTATGGTTTTGTTTCATGCTTCTTGTTTGGGTTTAAGTAACTCAGTCTTGTAACCTTAAGGGTTGTTGGCAATTGGTTAGTGATCTTGCATGTTAATTGTTCTTTAAAAAAAAAAAAAAATTAGTTCGTTTGTGTAGTAAATTGCAACTTCCCCTAGGGTTGCGTGGCAGGGCGTTACAAAATCTATAATTATATTCTTTGACATCAATGGATTTATATAACAATAGTAGACTGAAATTAAGTCTATACAACAATAGAGAATTGAAGTTATGGAGGATGGATGCCATCTATACCATGATGCATTTTGATGGTTGGATAAATAGTGTGTAGAGAGCACTACCTAACAAAAGAGGATAAATACCTACTAAATTCACTTTGAAAAGAGAAAGTTAATTTTTTTTGTACTTATCATGTGATATGCATGTTCAATAGCATTATTCATAAAATATTAAAAAACTAAAATAGCTTGAGAAAATATCCTACTTATCATGTGATATGCTCATTAGTCAATAGGCTATATAGTGTGAAGTTTCAGCCTAAAACCTATCTCACTCCAGTATATAGTCTTCTTCTGTTAGTATATAGTTCTTTTCTACCTATACACTAGTTTCTTTCATTGGTATAAAACTCATTTCCACTCGTAAAAAAGTTTCACCTCTATTTAAGGCATTTTTCACAACAAATGAATCATGTTTATTAACTGGCCAATCTTGCACGCCGCACGATTTTTTCTTACCGTAAGTTATATTAGGGAAGTTGTGATGTGATAGTTATATTGGAATTTATAATGTAGGTAGAAAGGAGGTTCGTGGGCATAATTATTGCTAACTAATTCACTTCATTTCTTGCTTATTTCATGAGTTTGTTGGTAGAGTTGGAAGTAAATACATGACTGCCAACTTAAAAAAGTCCTTGCTCAATATTTGAAGCTCCACAATCTATTCTTGTCATCAATTTAGTATCTCACCACTCAAAAACAATAACACAAGTGGCCCAAGTAGCCCAAGACTAGGGTTCTTCCAAGTTTGTACCCTGACACCATTAAAACATACATACCCCAATTAGATATTTTGAATATTTTCTATCAAGTTCCAATTTATTGAAAATTACTTGGATGGAAGTGTGAGCATTGAAATACTACAACTACTAGATCATTGTTACATCATTTGCTTTAGAAGACCCTCCTGCATAATCAATTATTGATCTCATTGCAAGGAATGCCTTGTTCTCACTCTCACACACCTGAACACGAAGAAATTTTATTAGAATCAAGGAAAATATCAATTTGTAATGAGTAGCTCATATAGTTCTATGGAAATCTCTCATAATCATTCCATTATAATTGTTGCATTTTCAGTGTCAATAGAGGTGGCACTTAACCAGGTGTGGAGGAAGTTTTTGAAATCTACATTAGTCACATATAAGTCTACACTGCTTCCCTTGCTAAACCTCTTAATCTTTGGTTGTTGTTGTAGACATGGAAGGGAATCACCCAAAAATTGGTTTGGCTCTAAATCCTACAATTCCACTAAACTCAACTTACAATGCCATTAAAATTACAGTAACCATTTAAGTAGTACAAAATTAGGAATTTTCTTCTTAAAGTATAGCATGTTACGTGGTGATACCTCAATCTTCTCTATCATGACCAACAAATTGGCATTCATATTAAACAAAAATTTGTCTCTTCCCACTTTTTTCTTTCCTTTCACTAAATAACTTGTTTTTGGTTGAAAATATATGCTCTATAGTTTATTAGCAACATTTTCTTTAACATTGTAATTCAAAAACATAAGGTTGGAAATCTTGGGAGTGAAATTATCATCATCTCGATCAAATTTTTGATTATCAAAATTTGTTACAAAAAAGAGATATTCTCCTTTGATGCTCACATGTCTACTTTTGTGTTTGTTCGCAATAAATGTGCCTCCATTGGAATGCTACTTGTGTGGAGTGTTGAATGTACCTTCACATAGTCGATATCCTTTTTTGTTTTGTGTTGTTTTGGGTAAACAAAGAGCAAATGACATAAATCACAACTTGATCTATTTTTATTCCTTTTAACCTTCATCAATGTTAAGTTGTGGACTAAAGAACTTTTCCTCTTCAAACTCAACACATAGAGTAGAAAAATCTTATTTTTCTTTTCTCTACTCTTTCAATGTTCCATGACATGATTATTTTTAATGAATGAAACTCTCAAGGGAGCATCAAGATCTCTTTTCACTTTCTCATTTCCATTTTATTGTAGGCTTAGACAATTTTTAGTGTTGTATGTTGAGTGTGACACCAACTTTTATTCAATTTCTCATCATAAACACTTGTCACTCCATTAGAAAAATAACCACCCCTATGAGTGAATCGAAGGAGAACCCAAACTTCTAGCTATAAAAACAAAAGACTTATTAATGATTTAGTTCTAAATGATATATGATAGTTATGCTCCATTAGTACAATTGTCCAATAATTATTCAAATATAGTTATTAGTACTTGCCTTAGGCATAGTATTTTGGCTTTTTTAAGTTAACTAGTTATTAATAATTTAGTTTTCAACCAATCAAAAACAATATTTAAACAAAAACTAAAATAAAATTCAATTTTGTAAAGTCAACTTGTAAAATATTTAACTTTATAAATTATAAAAATTAGTTTTTGTGCATATCATTGGTTAAAAAAGTTTTGTGTGTTATTGGCAGATAAAGCAAATTAAACATTTCTTTAAGGAATGATTTTTCATTTTTTGCTTTATAAAATCATTTCATTAAATCTTTCTAAAATAAATAAATGTTATTTATTTTGACATTTTTTTAAGAATGATTTTTTAATGTATGTAATTATTATTATTTTTATTAAAGAAAATCTTACAAAAATCAATTAACTATTTTATAGAGATTTGGATTCATACTATTAAAAAATAAAAATAAAAAAAATTGTATTATTCATTCCATTAAACTAATATTTTTATCTATGTTTTTAATATTTTATGGTATAATTTGATTATATATGTGTTCCTTCTTCTTTCCATTAATAATATTTTTTCATCATGTATATTTTTATATTAATTTATATTAATATATATATATATATATATATATATATATATAGTTTCTTAAAAAAAATTATAACCTATAATATATAGGTATATAAGATAATATATAATCTAATGTAGGTTTTATATATATATATATATATATATATAATTTATATATACTATTTCTATTTATATCTTATATTACTACAGGTAATAATTTGTAGGTAAATAAGTTAACCTATATTATATGTAATATTAATTTATATTATATATTTATATATAATATAATATAGGTTATTTTATTTTGTAGGTTCTCCTTTCATATATTTATATATATTAATAAACTATCTTAATTGACTACTATGTTAATTATAATATTAATATTATTATACTTTTTTTTGGACGGTAAAATATATGTTTTATTTTATATTATAATGTGAAAATACAAAAATGTGAAAAGTTTGTTCTTGAGTGGTTAAGAGCCAACCCAGCCATATTTTAGCAGTAAACACAACAAAAAAAACCCCAGCCTAGAGATTTACAGTCACCAACTGAGTGCATAAACACACTATCCAAAACAAAATTTACAAGCTACACTACTTGAAACACCCATAAAGCAAAATTTATAAATTTGAAAGTATTTTCATGTCCACAGACAACCAGTAGTCAAACCAACAAAAGAAGCAAAGAGAACAAAACAAAGGGCACTGAACTTCCCCACTTCATACCCTGCGACCACGCCCATGATCAAAACCGCGACCACGAGCCCTGCCATTGCCTCGCACAACACCACGACCCCTCCCACGCAGCCTACCATGACCAATTGCCCTCCTCTGCTCCTCCATGTCCATCCACACACCAGCTAGCTTGAACCGAAAGAGATTTGGATTCATTTGTTCTCTGGGAATCCCAACAACAATCACCAATTCCCAATCATGCACATAATCCGGAATAAAAGCCCAGTATTTTTTTGCCTCCACCTTCCTTTCTAGGATGTTGCCAAGAGCTCTATGCAAAAGAAAGGGGCGCCATTGATGAGGCGCACCCGGGAAGCCAATCCAGTCACCATGAGCGACGATGAAACCACGCCCTGGCACAACACAAGTCATGATCTCCTCCAAACCAACCTGCCACTTTGGCTTGATACATCTTTCCATAACCATTCGAACCTCCTCCCATGAGTTGAAATGGAGGCCCCATGCAGAAAACAAAGAAGAGATATCTGTATTTATGCGGTGACAAAATTTGGAGACCAAAAAATCAATTCCCAAGAGAGCCTGAACCAAACTGAGGAAGAAAGGGTCACTTGTAGCGAGCACATTCTTCAATCTTTCATCCGAGACAAGTCCCCGGAAAGCCATTTGTTGCTTCGACGCACTGACAGAGAAATTTGCTTCCATTTTCCTGCAGACACCAACCTTTGGCGTGCACCAACGAAAGTCTGTAGAAACAAAGAGATAGCACATTGAAAATGGGATAGAGTAAATATGCCTTGATTGCTCCCAGCATTCAAAGCCCTTGTACCAAAACAAAATGTAATAATACCACACCATGTCAATTGTCTGCTTCATTAATGAGGCTGACATCGGCCACCACCTTTTATCCCTCCTACCAAACCTCTGTTATATTTGAACCAAACTACTCAACCACTTTCACTACCATTTTGGATATTTGATCTAATAAAGTGTTGCCTTCACGGTAGATGTGAGAAATTTTAAAATTTTGGAAGTTGAGCTTGGTTCGGATTATATTGACTATTTTTTCAAGTTTCCAAACTTGTGCTTTGCCATTAGCAATCGCGTTGACAATCACTTGCAAGTCCCCTTCTAGATGCAGTCTTTCTACATGTAGCTTGTTTGCCAAATCCATTGCTAGGAGTGCAGCTTGCACCTCTACCTCGTTATTTGTGCCTTCTGCCAACTTCTTAGTCTCAATTGCTAAAATGTTACTGGTATCATCTCGGGCAACGCACCCAGCCCCCGAATGTCCTGGATACCCTTTGATGCCCCATCAGAATTGATTTTTATCCACCCCCTTTCAGGTTTACACCACTGAACTAAAGCCCTTGCACTGGCAGAGGGATGAACCCCCGAAAACCCATTGATGGGTGATTAATATTATTATATTATTACTATTAATATAATAGTAAATCACTATATTAATAATTATAACAATATTGTAAAATATATTAATATTATAATATTACCTATTTACTTAGTTTATATAATATAATTTATAAATTATTAATATTAAATTAGAATATAATATATTTATTATATTAATAGTATATTTAACTTCAACTATAATATGAAGATTTCACTATCAAATTCAAAATTAACTAGAATCAATCTAAGAATTATTTTTAATAATAAATCATTTGATTGTTTAATGTTTAGCAAATATATATTCTAAAGAACAAACTCAACTTCAACTTTATTATTCATAGTTATGTCTAGTACAAATAATTCATAAACTACTTCCTTCTCTCAATGAATGGGTTCATTATATAAATATTCAAATGTATTTAACTTTAATTTTTTTGAAAAAAATAACACCAAACAATAAACATTTATTCCAATTTATTTTATTTTCAAATATTTAACATCAAACAATATATTTACATTACATAACCAAAACATATAAAAAAACCAACGCTATTGATCAAACAAAACACAAAATACAAAAGTCAAAACTAAAATACAACAATTAAAAAAAAATTACATCTAATTTTATTCACATTAATTAAACTTACATATATTTTTATTCCAACTCTACAAATCTCTAATTAGAATACTACAAAGGCAAGTACTCGCCACTACGTGACACTTGTTTAATTTTGAGACATTATCTTAGATTAACATGCCATAAACATTTTTACGCCGAGAGGCATATTACAATGGCATCCAAAAATATTTGTTAAAAAAAACTAATCAAGTTAAATTTGACATGCAAGTGGCGGTCGTGTTGCAATTTAATTAAAAAAATAAATTAAAACTAAATACTTAGTGTCATGTAATAAATAAGTGGCGGTCATGTTGCTTTTTTCGATTTTAAAATCAATTTAATTAAAAAAATTAATTAAAACTAAATACTTAGTGTCATGTAATAAATAATGGCATCCAAAAATCTTTGTAAGGAAAAACTAATAAAGTTAAATTTGACATGCAAGTGGCGGTAATGTTGTTTTTTTAGATTTTAAAATCAATTTAATTAAAAAAATAAATTAAAACTAAATACTTAGTGTCATGTAATAAATTTTTAAGTTTTTAGGGTGAACATTTATTTATAGTAGTAACACAAATATTTTTGTTATAATTATAAAAAAATTCAATGTATTTATTCAATTAGGGTTAGGATTAGAGTTTTGATTAGAGAGAAAATTATGAAAATTTTAGGATTAGAGTTTTGATTTTAATTAATTATCTATATTCATTCTTAAATCTTATCTTCTTATCTTTTGAAAAAAAAAAAAACGCAGTCATTATTCTTTCTATGAAAGCTGTCAATTTTGTTTTGAGATTCTGTTTTTTAAAGTTTTTAAATATTTTCAATAAAACTTAAATATTATTTTAAAATGGTTACAATTTAAAATAGCATTCAATTAGGGTTAGGATTAGAGTTTTGATTAGAGAAAAAATGATGAAAATTTTAAGATTAGAGTTTTGATTTTATTTAATTCATTTGTATTATGATTTTTTTAAATGCATTTTTTAAGTATAATTTTATTTTATAATTATACTAAAAGAAAAAAAGAATAGAAATTTTAATTTTGTAGATACATAAAATGACAATCAATAGGTAATGGATAAATAAGTTTTAAAATTAAAAGGAAATTAGATTAACTTAGTTTTTAGTTTTTTGCTTTGTTTTTAAAGCATTTTAAAAGTTGTTTTATTCACATCTTTCTTTAGATGTTCTTATCTTCGAATTCATGAAGACCTCTCTTAAAAGAGGCTATTGTAACCTGTTTTAATCATCAGAAAATAAAGTTTATGTTTTGTTGTACCAGCAGTTAGTAGTTTTATGTTTTATTTTTCTTGTCTTTGCCTTACCAACAAAATAGGTGAGCAATTTTTTTTGAAAATAGATGTTGGCTTTTGACAGGCAGAAGAAAAATATTAGTGCTAACAATGTTGTGCTTTTCAGGTCATCCTCTGGCAGATCTTGGTGAAACGACTGAGTTTAAAGCATAGGAGAGTAGCGACTTTGAACCAACTCCAAATGACGGTGGTGAAAAAATCAGAAAGAAAAAAAGGTCAGAATTTTCGTGACATGCCACAAATAATTACAAATGCTTGTCTAATTTATTTTTGTTGCATTAGATTCAATAGTCTTCAACTTTTTCAGTTACCATGCTTCTTGCATTTGTGTCACCTCCAACCTTTGAAAATAGTTCAATGTCATATTAGCAAAAAAGTACACAATAGTTAAAAAGAAGGAAACGAGTTGATTATGTAACAAATTTTAAGAATCAAAAAGTTTATTGGAAAGAGTTTTACAACCAAAGAACTACTTATATAGAAATGAGAGGGACCACTCCATATAAAAAGGAATGTTCAAAACAATGTAGAAAAACCAGGAAAATAAGAGGAAAGAGAACTTACATAGTCATCATTACCCTTAGGGCCAACAACATACTATAATTAATTTGGAATACTTGGTTTAAAACAAGAATAAGCACTCACTGTACGTCTTCTTATGTGGTATACATAGCATTATTGGATAAATAGTAATAAAGAATGTTTTTTATGAGAGAGTATTAATTGTACTTAAAGGAGAAAAGGAACTTAGGATAAGGCATCATTTGATGCTTTTAGTAAAAGCATTTTTCCATCCAACTTTTCAAGGAAGTTGCATTCAAGTAGTGGAAAATATACTAAGAACATATGATAGAGCTTATTGAAGGTGAAATATGGTTATATTAGATCGATGACATGGATCAGTGATGGTAAAACCTAGATTATCAAATTCAATAAAATTTACCCTAGGATAAACTTGAGAAAGTTTTTGGTTGGACAATCTAAGAAAATTCTAAATGAAGCACGAAAAAATGGTTTATCAAAGGCCTGAATTAAAAAAGAAAAATAATGAAATTCAGAAGTTAATTAATTAGAATAGAAGTATTATCAAACTGAAAGCGATGAATAGATTAGGCATTTACAAAAACATAATCAAATGCTTTCAACTCATACTAAAAATTTGGAAGAAAGAGTTTATTGAAACATGAATTGGCATTGGTTGATAATCAAACAGATAAGGAAACTTGTAAATCAAAACGAATATTAAACCAGTTGTTGAAAAATAATTCAAACCAAATAAACAGTAGATAGCAATATTTAATAGTTACAACAATTATTGCAAAGATTAACAACATCAATTAACATTACTCAAAGGAATTTGAACCCTGACAACACTCACATGATCAAGGAAATGTTCAACTTAAATGTAAAATTTATTAGAATTGCAATTGCAATTATCCAAGATGTATGCAGATTTCTAATCTAATTTTTCAGAAAGAACTCTTGGTGTTCATGTCAACTATAATCAAGTAAAATAAATTTTGTGTTAGTTTGGAAGATATTTAAGACCTTTAAAGATCATTTTAGATGGATTGATACTGATTCCTAGCAACACTAAGCTAGAATTTATCATACTTAAATGTAAAATTTATTAGAATTTGATAAGCAATTATCCAAGATGTATGCAGATCTCTAACCCAATTTTTACGAAAAAAAATTCTAGTGTTCAGGTCGACAATAATTAAGTAATAGAAATTTTGTGTTAGTTTGAGAAGATATTTTAAGACCTACAAAAATCAATTTTAGATGGATTGATCTTGATTCCAAGCAACACTAAGCTAGAATTTATCATATTTGTATCAGTTACCATATTCCTCCTATGCTCCAAGGTCGAAGCCTTTTTAAAACTGAAGGGCATGTTACAAACCTGATTAATCTTGATAAGATATCAAGGGTTATGTTGTAATGCAATGACCTTCTGAATGATCATATACGAACAAGTGGTGTAGCTTCATACATAACTCTTGAATCATGTAGTATATACATTTTCTCAAGTATAGTTGCAATGTATGTTTCTTCATCTGCATTGATTTTCCTTCTCATCTTGATAGTCTTTGTGAGCCTTTTCTTTATGTAAGGGTATTGATTGCACTTAGCATAAGCCTTCAAAAAATTAGATTTGTCAAGTTTGATTTAAAAGATTGTATTAATTGTTAGCTGCTACAACCAGTGGAAAGCATAAATAGGTTAGATAAACCAGATGATGGGTGATATTCTTAAAGTGAGATTTTTCAAAACCTTAACCATTTCGCCAAAATTGTTGGATAGAGAACCATACAAATTAGAATCTTGGACCGCATCTCTTGGTCTTCTTCCAACTCTTCCAAAAGCTTTTCATAGTCCTGAACATCCTTTGAATCCTCTATTTTACCTTTAGAAGATGGCTCCACCTCCATAGGGAGATGATTAAGTTTCCACGGTCGAGGCTTGCCTCTCTTCTTCTGTCATTCCTCTTCATAACTTTTCTCCACCAAAACCACATCAGGAAGATTAAGCCCCTTATACTTGTCCATTTCCAAATCATTAGTATTTGCAGCATATAGATCAAAACCAAGAGCATAGTCTCCAGGATTCAGAAGATGACCCAAATGAGTTTTCACATTAAAAATTGTGTCATTCTTTCCAAAGTCTGAAACACGAGCAACCTGTGCATCTACCAATGAATACTTCATACCACCCATAGTAATCAAACTAACATTAACCTCAATATCCAAAACAATATACCCTACCAACTACCTGGCTGAGAGAAGAGGCCTAAAGGGCACTCTCCAATATTGATTTGCATCCATAAATGCATGCCTCAAGGTAAATAGATCAAGCAACATGAAATTAGTACTCACTTTGGTGCACAAAACAAGAGGACCCAAGTTTCCCAAACTAGAAGAAACTTTGGGAGGAAGGAAAATCAAATCCTCTTTGCGAATAGGAAAATTTTGAATAGAGAAAGTATACTTATAATTATAAGTACTACTCTTCACATCTTGTGATACAAGTTGCTTATCATTCTGATTAAATGTAGACACCACACTACACAAAAAGTTCACAAACTTAGAACCATGGCTCCTATTAGCAAAGACAAAGTTGACACCCTCATGAACTTGCTTAATATTAACTACCTAAGAAGTTGCCCCATGCTTGAGTATCAATTGTTGAGGGAGAGTAACAGTTTAACAACTTTAATGTTTATTTCTTTTTATTTATCGTTGTTTTATTATCGAGTGCAAAGTCTCCAAAGTTGAGCCAGGATTGACCCAGTATTGAGACTCACAAGTTGGTCCATATTTGGAGTTGGCCACTAAAAGGGCCAAAACTCTTGTAGAAATTGTTGAATTATATAAGTTAAAGCTTATTCCAAGTGACCAATTATTGATGAAAATCACAAAAGACTAAGTCCTTTATGCTCCAAATCATTTTTTTCCTCTTGACATGAGTACTGCAAAAACAAATTTAGATGTTCAAATGAGGGAGAGTAGCAGTTTAATAGCTCTAAGGTTTATTGCTTTTTATTTGTGGTTATTTTATTATTGAGTGGGATGGAAAGTCTCCCAAGTTGAGTCTATTGACTTGCTAGGGCTCACTTAGTTTGGAGCTTGGCAAGGTTACATTTTCTTAATATGCACCAAAATCAAAACTAGGGTTTGGTTACCTTATCTTGTATCTTTGTGAATAAAATACATAAATTTAATATTTAATATTATCTTAATTGACAATTGTATCACTTTTGTTTAAAGAAGAAATTGGATGTATATGTATTGAAAATCAAATTATAATTAAAATCAGTCAGTTCAAATTTCACGGGGAACTCAGAAGACAAGTAAGCATCTTTGTGTTTCACCTCTAATGTGCTATTGAGTCTTTTTTGGCTTTATTTCACTATTGAGTCCTTTCACCTATTTTATTTTGCTCATATATTATTTGATTGATTGAAACGGTGATAGCATATGGGCAGTTTACTGTTGTTTTGAATAAGTTTGTTGATCATGGTCATTTTGCACTTCCTATTAACTAGAATTTTTTAATGCATCAAGGATTTTAAATCAGGGTGGCACCCTTAGGAATGTATCCCATGTTAGAAAATGAAGGTAAACTACTACAATATGGAAATCTAAATATATGTTGGAAATTTGAAGTTTATAATATATGCTAGCAATGGAGATTTAAATCAGCAATAACAAAGAAATCAGCAACATAGGAGATTCATAAAACACAATGTTTACATGGAGAAAAATCCTTTTGGATAAAAAACTCCATAGGAAAAGAGGTCAAGTCTGTATTATCTTGAGAAAAGATTACAATACAAACACTTCCTTCAATCCTCCAGCCAATCCAACATGATATGTGTATTTGTGCAACTTCTCGTTAAGTTTTCATCTCAAGTCCTCAGTATATAGACTCATGATGGCTCAAAATACCACCATTAAAGCATTACCACAGGTCTATAAAGTATTTTTCTTCCTTTATTTCTATTTAAGTTTTTTGTATTTTTTCTCATTACTTATATTTCCTTTGCTTTTTTTATATCTTTTCAACTTTGTAGATTTTATTTCTTGGTCTTAATTGACAATTTATATAATTCTCTATTTTTTTCTTTATTAATTTTATATAGTAGTTGATTCTTGAATGATTTTGTTTCTTGCTTTTTAAACTAATTAAATATATGTTACTATTATAAGGTTTTTTTTTGTAATTAAATATTATTTTAATTAATTTGTGTTAAATATTATATGTTACCATTCTATCTTGCATCAATTGGTCCATCAAATAAATTATATATATATTACATAAAATTACTTCAATAACTACCCCTTATAAGGAAGAATTTCAATTAGTCCATTCACCAACATATTTATAATCTTTTTTTTTTCTACATTTATATTCTTCTAAATTTTTTTAATAGTAAATCTCATGAATTTTTTTATTTATGACTGTTAAATAAAATAATATTTATTTACATATATTTTCATATGTTTTTTTTTTTTAATCTTTTAAATAGATATTAATCTCAGTGGATTTTCTTATAGGTCATGGCAAATGTTGTGGAAGAAAGTAATCAAAATGATCTACAAACTACAGTATCAAAAGAATTTGTGTCAAGTCCTTTGATACCAAATGTGTCAGTTAGATCAAATGAATTTAATGAAACCCATATTAAAAGTCTTTGAAGATCTCTTTCAAATGATTGTGAAAAAATTGTCAAGAAACTTGAATTAACAAGCATGTATGCACGAAATATCAATTTTTGGGATATCGTATCAATGGAAGAAATTGCTAAAAAACTTCATGCTACTTCTGAAAAGGTGTTTGCATTTTGTAGCTTCCTAAAAGAGTTGTATTATGATGAACAATACAAGGAAGGTGATTCCTCTCGTATTGTTGAAGCTTTTAATGTGTACTTGGATAATGTGTAGAGAAATAATATTGTTGTAGGTCATCAAATATGAATTTTGTATCATTTAGATATCATATTTGAAGTCTAATTGAATAATGTCTACTACCATATATTAGCTATTTATTTGATCAAGAAGTAAATAAGTTGTGTTAAATTATGTATTAAACTGCTTTGCATACCTTTGGATATAAGGTGCTCTTTAAAATAACACATGAGTTGTACAACTGTTCCACTATTTTAAATAGTGTATAATCGCAATACTTATCTTTTGTCGTGTACTTTTTATTATTTTAATGTTTGTTTTCTCTTATAGAAATGGTTAAATTGTTTAAAAATATGCAAACTTTATTCTCTTCCATTTTTGTGGGCATGCTCTAATTCTATTGAATAATATTTTTCCTATTTTATGATGACTCAAGCATGAATCCTACCAAAAATCCATATGATCACCCAATTGTTGGAAAAAATGAACCTCCTACAAGAACCATTCTTATTGCAGCACTGAATCCGTACCAAAATAGATGGTCAATAAAGGCACGAGTCACTACAAAGAGTCAACTTTGTCATTTTAAAAATGCAAAAGGAGATGGAAAAGTTTCCAGTTTTGACTTGGTTGACTCAGATGGTGGTGAAATAAGAGTAACGTGTTTTAATACAGTTGTATAATAGTTTTATGATGGCATAGAAACTGGGAAAGTGTTTATCATCTCAAAAGGGAAACTCAAAACTGCACAAAAGAATTTCAACCATTTAAAGAATGAATGGGAAATTTTATTAGAAAGTAATTTGATAGTTGAGTTGTGTTTGGAGGAGGATAGCTTTATACCAAAACAACAATTCCATTTTACAACAATAAGTGAAATTGAGAAAATGAAAAGCAATTCTATGGTTGATATCATTGGTGTTGTTTTGTCAATCGACACACCAAACACAATATTCAGAAAGAATGCCACACAAACTCAAAAAAGAACCTTTCAACTGAAAGACATGTCAAGTTGTATGGTGGAATTAACAATGTGGGGTGGTTTTTGCAATAAGGAAGGCCAACAACTCCAAGAAATGTGTGATTTAAGAACTTTCCCCATTCTTGCTATAAAGGCTGGACGAATTAGTGATTTTAGTGGAAAATCTATGGGAACAATTACTACAACCCAACTTCTTATAAATCTAGATCTTCCAGAGTCACAACGATTGAGATTGTGGTTTGATACAGAAGGGAAGAATCTCAATTATCATTCTATTACAAAGGAAATCTCATTTGTAATAGAAGATAAAATATTAAAAAGTATCACACAAATTGAGGATGAGGAACTTGGTAAATCTGATAAACCTTATTGGATAGTGGTAAAAGCTACCTTATCTTTCATAAAGGTAGACATTTTTTGTTATACAACTTGCCCCTTGAAAATTGGAGTTAGGCAATGCAAAAAGAAGGTGAACACTAATGGAAATGGTAATTGGTATTGTGGAAGATGTGATAAAATTTTCCTTGAATGTGATTATAGATATATACTTCAATACAAAGTGCAAGACCATACTGCTTTCACTTGGATTACTGCTTTTGAAGAAGCAACATAAGAAATTATGGGTGTTACAACAAAAGAATTGAACATTTTAAAGCATGAAGAACATGATGATGTTAAGTTTGGACACATTATACAAAGGGTCCTTTTCAAAAAATACATATTTAAACTTCAAGTGAAAAGAGAGACTTATAATGATGAACAGAGGATTAAGTGCACTATCATAAAAGGAAAAAAGTTTGATTATTCATTTGAAAGCAAAGCTTTATTAGATTCAATTGCTAAGATCTAAGTTTCATTACATTCAAATACTTGAATGTATATCTTGTTAACAATATTTTCAAACATTCGAAATAAACTCAATGGATATGTCTAAGTTGATGTGATTTTTGGCTTTATATTGTTCTTAGTTGTTTTTAATAGTAAATATGATGATTTATTAAATTTATGAATTGAAAATAATACATGAGTTGTAAGATTGTTCCACTATTTTAAATAGTGCATAATGGCAATGGTTGCCTTTTGTGGTGTAGTTAGTATTATTGTAATAGATTTTTTATTATACACTCAAACTTTATGAATATAATTGATGTAATATTTTTTTTTTGTTCAAATTTGCTTCAATGGCTTTGATGCCAATGTGGTTTTCAACCATTGTAATTAATTGTTAACATTTTATATACCATTGTATGATTTCACGATGTCTATCGAAGAAAAGTAAATTATCACAAAATGTTACATATATGTAAGAAAGACATGTTTATTTATTTTCTTCCATTTCCACTATAACTTGCATTTTAAATGTACTTAATTTATTTTTTACGTACATTTTCCTAAAAGCACCTTATTTTTCCTTGTCTTGCATTTGTTCATTAAATTTTCCATTTGGAAGGCAATTTCGCTAGGTGGATTTAATAAAAAATATCCATAAAAATTGTTAACCTTTTAAAACTAAGTATTTTTCTTATATGGTAAAATGAATTTTCGTTTCTTATCTCGAAGAAAATACTGCTAGATGAATTTAATCACAATTGTGCATAAAAATAGATAACCTTTCATCTAGCATCATATGCTCTCATCTTGCCCTTCAAGGGATCTTGATGATTAGAAAGTGTTACAAGATAAGAGATGTTCCTTTTTTTGATGTTAGTTTAGATTATCTTTATTTTGTTCCAAATTTTGACCTCCAAGTTTTTTTGCTACAACAATGCTACTACAAATATAAATTGCATATTAAATATAATATATTTTGTAGCTATGGCTCGACCGAGATTGAATTTTCAATTGGAGGAGGAAAGGAGGCAATATCAAAGAGAACATCGAAGAGAATATCAAAGAGAATATTGAAGATGAAAATGACAACAAATGACAGATATTGAGAGGGAAGAGGAAAGAAGAAGGCTCAATGAAGCGCAAAGGAAAATATATGCTACACAAAGGGCAAAAGTGACAGTAGAAGAATTGGGATTTCAAAATAGAGAGGAAGTAAATATGATTAGGAATACTCTCCAATGAACATCTAATACACTTTCTCATTCTCAAAGAGAAGAAAGGCAACAAATTGATACACAGTCAAGCGAAAGACACAAAAATCTAGCAAATGCAAATTTAGGATCAATAGAACATGTGGTAGAAACACCTCATTATGAAAGTCAAATTGAGATGAATTTACGTTTACATGAAAATGTACAAAACATACCAAACCCAAATGGAATGCTTCAAAGTGATTTCCATAGATGCCAAATGCAATTTTGACATCAATTAGATAGTTTTAGAGCACCAAACATGTGTTATGTTTTTCAAGAATGCTATCTAGGAATGAAAGTGTGTCATACCTCTGAAGGTCCTATATGTGATAGATGTCAGCAGGAGAGAGGAAACAATAGATTTTCACCTTCAAATAATATGGATCCTGGGCCACAACTAGAGGAGCTCGCAAATTTAACTCAGGTTGAATAAATGTTGATTGCATGTGTCAGCCCTATACTACAAGTTACACACACAATAGGTGGTCAGTATAAATACAAAGGAAACATGATAAGTTTTCCGCAAAATCTGGAACATGTTTCAAAAGTTTTGCCACATTCAATATAAAGTTTGCCAATCATTATTGTTCAAAGAAGGGATCAACGTGGCACAAATTATAACTTTATAGTCAACAAAGATTGTGTGTATAAGGCATTAAAATACAAAGTAGAGCATGACAAGTTTTATTCAGATGCCAGAATTGATGAAAATTCTCTCAATGATCTGTTGAAAAATTCAGATGAAAATATTTTCAACAAATTGCATACAGTGCATATAGAATTTGATTCTGATATAAATGAAATTATATTTGTTGGTCCAATAATAGAGACAAATCAAGGTAATATAATAGAGCACACAACATCAATGACTTCTAGAATACCTAATGCCCGAAGAGAAATGGAATTGATTCATGCATGGGCTAATAATCTAGATGCAAATTCGACAACATTGATGGATTGGGCAGGAATAGGTGCATCTCCTATAAATGAATATGTCACTTCAGGATTACTTGATATGACATTCCCAACATTGTTCCTTGATGGTAAATGTGATTGGTTAGAAACACGAATGAGGCTAGTGCATTTGAATGAATTTTTCAAGCACCTATTGCGGTACAGGGATCATCGCTTTGGTAGTCATCCAAGGTTTAGATATTTCATGATGAACATGATAATGAGACACCGTGCACAAAATTCATCTACTGTATTTGTAAGAAGAAAATTTTGAGACATGCCAATCACCATCAATGAGTTGTGTGAGCATATGGAAAACATGCCACAGACCCATCTAGCTAATAGGTTGATGCGATTTAGAACAACATTAAGGGGTACAAGGTCGTATTGGACAAAATGTCATGCAGAACTGACTGACATGCTTCATCAAATAGGTTCTCCTACAATATTCTTCACCTTAAGTGTTGCAGACATGTATTGGCCTGATTTGCATGCATTAATGCCAGGAACACAACTAGCTACTCCAAGAGAGGCTCAAAATTGGTGGAAACAAAATGTCATTGACTATCCTCATATAGTCACACATTACATGCACTTGAGACATTCAATATTCAGAAAATAAATATTGGAAAAAGGAATGAATGTTAAAGATTACTGGTGCAGATATGAGTGGCAACATAGGGGCTCACCACATGTGCATGGATTCATATGGATACATGGAGCACCAAATATGGACATTATTGATTGGTCAAATGAAGAGAAACACAAAAGTGTTGAAAGGTATTTCCATTGTATTGTGCATGCATGGAATCCTAGAGAAGATCCACATCAACGAAACATACAGGTATGTTTAAAAAAATTGGATGTATACATTCAATATATTAAATAAACTCTTTGTAGTGTACGATATAAATAATGTATTTGTATTTCCAACTATAGGAGTTCCAAAAAATTTCTCACCATCCATGTCTTAGAAATACAAGACAACTTGTAGAGATAGATGTTGACCATGACTATGAAGAGGTTCTAAATTGTGTAGAGCAACACACAATGTGTAGGGAAGGTGCATGCCTACAAAAAAAGAGAGGAACAATGTTTTTCAGGTAACTATTTAAACAAGTTAAAATATTTATATCAAAGTGAAATATAATATAATTCTCAAGTACTAAAATTTCAATGACATATTTATATTGATTTTAGGTATAATGCTCCCTGGCCATTGAATTTGGGGGATCCAAATTATATGAAGACATAGAAATGGGAGAATTTTTTTTTGAGCCAACCGGAAATGATGATAGAGTAAACTCACACAATATCTACATATTGCAATTGTGGATAGAAAATATAGATTGACAACCTGTTCTTTCTAAACATGTTGTGATCAAATATATTGCAAAGTATGCAACAAAAGTGGAGAAAAGCTCAAAATCATACCGCCAGATGTTGATGTGTCTATCAAATATGGAAAACACTGATGATTTAGTTGCAAAAGCATATAGAAGGATTCTTACTAAGACAATTATAGAAAGAGACATTGGAGCCCAAGAAACATATCACATGTCGTTAGAACTTCCATTAATAGAGAGCAATATAATATTTTTCAATCTAAATGTTTCACGTGAGGTGTTCAAACCTATAAATGTACATACAAAAGACAACAATGAAGAACAAACAAAATCTCATTGATGGATATAAAACAAGGCCTTGTTCTATGGAAGGTGTCTCACAAATTGATGCAACTAGATCATGGATATATAATCCTAAACAAAAAAGAGAGAACAAATGGGAGGCAATAAAAAGTGCATCCATTGTTAGAGGTTTTCTTAGGAATGTATCCATTCTTCCACGTCAGTCAGATAAATGGATTGACTTATGTTTATCAGAGTTATTATTGTACAAACAATTTTGTGACATAGAAAGAGATATTGGTCATAATAATGACTCCATAGTAGCAAAATGAGAGTCATTCAATTATAATCCTTGGCATGTGGAACAAACAACAACTGTAGAAAATGTTGAAAATAATAGTCATTCTGAAAATGAAGACAATAAGTTGTTCATAGAAATACCATAGAGCATGAATGGGAATCATATCTAGATTGCATCATGGTCAAAATATACAAGTCTTTGAAATAGATATGTTGGGGAGAAGAGATATTGATAGATGTGTAGATTGGTCTTATGAATATCAAGGTGAAGAGTACACAAATAGAGCAATCAATTTTATAAGCAACATGAAATATCATGGATGTATCATACATGATGATATGCCATAAAGAATCAACTACACAAACCTTAATGGTAAAGACAAAAAGGCACTTGGCATAATTATGACACACTTCCATACAAATTAGAATGGAGTGCCATTGTTCATGACAATCCAAGGAACAAAAGGAATAGGAAAGTCATATCTAATTGGTGCCATTAGTCAAGCTCTTCAAAATGTGGCTATGCCATGTCACTCTCCTCTTCTACTACTTGCACCAACAGGAGTTGCAACATTCAATATAGGAGCCTCTACAATTCATTCAAAATAAAAAATCCCAATACAAGATTTTGCTTAGCTACAAGGAACAAAACTTACGAGTTTTCAAGAAGAAATAACACATATCAAATGTATTTTGATTGATGAAATGGGCTTCATTGGTCAAAACATGTTGGAAAATATAGATTCTTGACCCAGACAAGCATTCCCACAAAGTGCACACATAAACTTTGCAGGTATACCTTTCATTATGACTAATGAAGGCATGTATTCTATACATTATTTATTTAATATAACTCATATGTACTAAATTACTATAATATTAGTATACATTTTGAAAATAACTTTTAACGATTATCTTTCAGGTATATCTATGATTTTGGTTGGAGATTTGGGCCAGTTGCCTCCAATCAATGATAGACCAGTGTATGACAACAACAGACGAGAAAAGTTATTATGGGAGGAATTCAAAGCTGTAGATATCTTAGATAAAATATTTCGACAAGATGGAGAAAACATCTAGCAACCAAGATTTCGTGAACTTCTGAAAAATCTAAGAGATGCAAACCCACAAATTGATGATTGGAGGTTGCTTATGATGAGAAACCCTATTAAGCTAGATGCTACAAGCAATTATGAGTTTGATAATGTTGTCCATTTGTTCTCCACAAATGTCAATGTTCATAGCCACAATAAGAAAATGTTAAATTCATTGAATCATCCTGTTGCACGTAGTGTTGCAACAAAAGCAAGAAGTGTTAATACAACAAAAGATTGCTCAAATGATGAACTTGATCTAGAGTTATTGATCAGTAAAAATTCAAGGGTCGTGTTGACTTCCAATCTTTGGATACAAGCAGGTCTTGTCAATGGAGCTCTAGGATACATTCGAAAGATTGTCTACAAACCAGGAATTGTTCCACCTAAACCACCAACATATGTGATGGTTGAGTTTGATAATTATTCGAGAATACCATTTGAAGATCATCATCGAAATACAATTCCAATAATACCAATATAGAGGGGCAGAACACTTCAATTGCCATTGAGATTAACATGAGCATTGACTATACATAAATATTAGGGATTGAATCTTTCAAAAGCAACAATTGATATAGGACCGACAAAAAGAACAACATTGACATTTGTGGCAATATCTTGTGTAAAATCTCTAAAGGGTCTGAGAATAATGCCACCATTCACATATGACCATTATGAGAAAATGAAAAAGGGTAAACAACTTGCCAAGCGCAAGGCTGAAGAAAATAGACTCAAACTTTTGGAATATAACTGATGTAATATATTTTTTTGTTCAAATTTGCTTCAATGGCTTTGATACCAATGTGGTTTTCAATCGTTGTAATTAATTGTTAACATTTTATATACCATTGTGTGATTTCATGATGTCTATCGAAGAAAAGTTAAATATCACAAAATGCTACATATATCTAACAAAGACATGTTTATTTATGTTCTTCCATTTCCACTATAACTTGCATTTTAAATGTACTTAATTTATTTTTTACATACATTTGCCTAAAAGCACCTTGTTTAAACTTGCATCATTTTTTATATGGTTACAATATAATGAATACGTACATATGTGTGGTTACGTTCTTTTTCATGTTTAATTTTATACTTTAATATTAATATCAAATAAATTTTTAAAAAATATTACACTTAATAACCTTAAAAGAAAATAGTGTCCATATATATGACTTGAATTTAATATATTTTGAGTTTCTTTGATATCATAAATTTCCTTAATGCTTACTCTCTTATATGCAATTTTCTCATTAGTTGGAAAATATTTTTTTTTTCCTATTTAATACTAATGTCAAAGTAAATAATGATTTTCCTACAGGTGAGGAAGATGTCACATAATGTGCATACATCATGGGTGTCCATTTGGTTGTCAAAGTATCACTACCATCTTCCATTCAATGTCCTCCTTCGTATAGAGGAGTTGAATGTCCGTTATTGGTTGAGAGACAAGATGGTCAACAAAATTAACAATAATGGACCAAAAACCAGTCAATTTTTTTTTGATAATTATGCTATGTACTTTAACTTTCTCTATGAATCCAAGGTGAAAATGAACTTATATGTAAAATTTAACAATCTTTAGATTGAAATTGTAGATTTTTGTGACTGGTCAGTTCGTCTATACCATGAGGTTTGAGATCTTTACCTTGTAGGATGGATTTGGAAGGTCACTATTAAGCCAACAATGACCATTAAAAAACACACACTATGTAATGAGCTCAATATGAAATTCATGATATTTCTAAAGGGACAATCACAGATTAGTTATCACATAGGTAACTTGAGGAATGGTTGCTTGCTACTTTAAAGTTCAACTACTCCATCATATTCACAGTGCATCAGGTCATGCCATCATTTAGGATGTTACATGCACACTATGGGATACCTACATTGAATGTCGTTAAGTCCAATGTGACAATTAAAGTTCGAACTATTCTTCATGATAGTGATAATGGATAGTTACTAGTGCACAAATGGTTAACTAACTAAAAGTATTTTTTAAATATTATTTGATAAATGTTTGCAAAATATTTATACATTTTATCTATGACTAAATTCAATTTTGAAAATATTTTTTGAATATTGTTTAAAAGTTATTACCAATGCATAAATGTTTAACTAAGTGAAACTATTTTTTTTTAACAAATTGAAAGTATTTGTGTTCTAATTAAATGGAAATGGTTGATGTTGATGTTATGTTTTGTTATATACAAGTTGGTATGATTTTAAGTTAATCTTTATAAAAACTAAAATCAAATACTTACAAAGCTACCATTAATCAAAAAATTAAGTTATAAGTTTGGGGAGGAATTCCACTAAATTTTAATGTCTACCCTTATATATGGGAATTGAAATAAACAATGATGGAAAATATAATGAAATCATATATATTACTTTTGAAATGAATCTTAATGACAATGTAAGCATTTTTTAAGGTATCTATTTAACAAGAGTTAAAAAAACTACTAATTATTTATTAAACATAAGCATTATTATTTATTAGAATGTGTTAAAGCAACAATTATGTTATTGCAACTAAATTTATAATAATTATTTTCATAATTAGACAATTATTATTTAACAATTATTACGAGTGCATTAATTTATATTATTTTTGGTTAACAAATTGAAAGTATATGGTTCTAACAAAATGCAAATGGTTGATGTTGATATTATGTTTTTTTATATAGAAGTTTTTATGATTTTAAGTTAATCTTTATAAAACCTAAAATCAAATACTTACAAACTACCCTTAACAAAAACATTACGTTGTAAGTTTGGGGAGGAATTCCACTTAATTTTAATGTGTAGCCTTATATATGGGAATTGAAATAAACAATGATGAAAACATTAGACTAGCTCTAATTCAACCCTAACCAAAACCTTAATTTAACCCTATGTAAACTCTAACCCTAACTCTAATTTAATTGTAAACAAAATTCTAGAGTAACCCTATTTTAAAAGTAACACTAACCTTAACCCCAATACAAACCCTAATTAATTTTATAATATTAAAACTAAAATTAATAATAGTTCTAATAGTAGTGCAATAGGCGTATTTCATATATATATTAATATTTAGTATATGTATGCTAGTTTAAAAATCTCTTACAATTTTTTTGGCTTCTCTATTTACTCAATGCTACTTTCAAATTTAAAAGACATTCTATATAAATTACAATCAATATAGGGGAAACCCCCAATTGCCGCCCATGATCCAATTGATGTTTACTCCTTGTTCACCTGACCCCCCAATAACCGTTTACATTTTAGTCATTACATTGTTTTAATTATGCCAATAAAAAATTACAAATTACACCAATATATGTTCACTATTGAATGTGTAGTTGACCAAAAAAAATAAAACACATTGAAAACTATTGAAAACACCTTAAATTTTTGTGGGTTTTTATTGTTTGTCTAATGAACGGGTACTGGCGAAGTGGTAAAGATGTAGGGGACAGAGGTTTAAAAACACCCTTTTTGAGCACCTTTCGCTTTACGGGTTCCACAAGGCGCGTTTTAAATACCCAAAAGCCAATTTTTTCTTTTTAAGGTCCTAACTTGCTTATGAAGAAGCCCAATTTTTTTTTTTTTTGAAATTAGACGTATTTTGCACTCTACACAAATGCGCAAAGTTAGCCCTAAAGGCTATTGGTACGTTTCCAATTTTAATGTAAATTATCAAGTTGTTAATCAAACAAACAAATTACTAGAGAATGAAGCAACATTCATAGACATAAATGATGCCTCCAAGACAAATCATCAAGATTGTATTTAAAAATTACACATATACAAAAATACTATTTTATATCTTGCACCTCCTCCTATCCAAAGTGCTAGTTAGGTAAATAGCCTTATCCAAAAATACAAAAGCTAAAATACGGCAATCCCTTGCTATCTTTTTTGACGTGGGGGTAGTGGAGAATCAGAATGAAGAGCAGCATGAGAATGAAGAGCAGCAAGGTGGGAATGGGAATGGGAATGGGAATGGGAATGAGGATGGGGATAGGGATGCGGATGGGAATGCCGGTGGCGAGCGGGTCATACGCTCGTAGATACAGTTTCCTAACACCCTTCACACACTCTTGTGTAAGCAAAAGGTCTTTCTTGTCGAGGCCAAAGCTTAAGCCAAGACCATCAACGATTGTGCCACATGCGCGCAACAACAATTCTATAGATGGGGATGACTTATCTGTGTTCCGTTTCACCCTGGGTGGGTTTGGTTCTTTATCCTCATTCCTACCCAAGCCTGCCCAAGTTGAAGATATCAAAACAAAGAGATCACGGCCTTACAAAATCATGTATTAAGTGTTTGCAGGAATAGTGGGATTTGATGAGTCTTACCTACCGAGAATCATTGGGATCCTTTCTGGTTTTCTTTTGGTGTTAAATCACGTTTTCACTCAGACTTCAGTCACTGCAGCACAACTTGTAAGTTCGCAGCACTTGGGATATTCTTTTTAGAAAGATTTTTTTTAAAGTTAACATTTCTCAACTGTCTTGACAGAGATCAGAATTCGTGGGCCTTTTTCTAGCTGCCATTGCTATCAGCATTCCATATGTCGGAAAACGCCTCAAAGTATGCACTCACAACTTCTCTCCTTAGACACTCTTTAATGCCATCTACAATATTCTCCCCTTATATACTTGCTTATTGAAAATCACTGGATCACAAAGTAATTTTCTTTGTATGGTGGGAGAACATAATTTATCTTTACCTATTTGCATTCTGTTTGAAATTCCACATTTCCATTGGATGCAGGCTTTTTAAAAACATCTTCTGCACTGCAATAGATAATTTATCTTAGTTTGATTACTCTAGGTAGCCTTTATTCAGTTAAGATCATGCACTTGCAGCAGACGTTTCAATCCCAACGACAGAGTTCACCTCCACACTTCATTTTGGTGTCAATCGATTAGGGTTAAATAAAAGCTGTTCAATGCACTGGGACTAATATGGGCTCTTTTGAGAAGCAGTTTTGTAGCAAATGAAGATAATCTTATTGAAATGTAAATGACAATTATTAGATTGATTACACCAGCTGTAGCAATTACAATGCAGAATGACTTAATATATAAGCTAGAGAATTAATACTCCCGAGGAACAACTCTACAACAACCTACAACTTATTTAGAAACATGTGCCTTTTTTGGCGCTTTTGGTGTAATATTCTTTCTTCACTGGGGTATTTTGTTAGAAACTTTTTATTGTTTTCTACTTTGAAAAAAATAAAATATGAAACAAAACAATTTAAGTAAAAAAGGTTTAACTGCTTTATTTATAAAATAGGGGGATTTAATTTTTGGGGTATGTATGCCCCCTCATCTCTTGAGCCTGTGGTCAATTACAATACCACCTTCTTACAAATTAAGTAGCCTGCCAATAAATTTAGTGGTTTGTCATATATGTGTCCTACCACTCTTCTATAGATGTCTCTACCGCCTTTACCATCTGTGCTCTGCCTTTGACCAATCCAAGCACCACCTTAGCTATTGGTGCCACCCATGGGCCACTAGCTTGCTACCATCACCCAACCAAGGACCTACTTCCATTGCAATTTTTGGTTTTGTTGGCAAACTTTGGAGGCTGATATTCCTTCATTTGGTGTCTTTTTCAACAATTTAAAAAAAATGAAATGTGCTAGAATTTCGTGTACTCCAAAGTTGTGTAGATGGTTTTGATTAATGGTGTTTGTTTTTTTTAGAAATTATAGATTCTCACAGGGGGTTGAGCTATTCTCATTTTGAAAACTTTTGGAGGTTTGTTTTAGCTCATATTGAAACATTTTTTAGGTACATTTTTTGAAAGTGCACAATTCTTCATTTACTTCACATTGACACAATCTAATTGCTTTTATTTTGTCTCTAAATTGTACTTTTAGCACATTGGCATTTTTTTGATATTTGTAATATACCAATATCAAGTCCACTTCATTGTTTTTTGCAGTTGAAGTTGTAAATGCTTTGAACTATAAAGTGCCACAATCATTTTTGCTAGGGTGTATTAATTAAGCTATTTTGGAAGGGGGTGGCATGCAAAACACACTCAATTGTAAACTGCTAGTTCTATTCTATGTAATGTCCCCTAATTGGGAGTGCCCTAAATTTTCCCTAATTCCTTAATTTCCAAATAAACAAATAGGTTAGAGAGTATCTTTCACCTGGTTGGAGCCCTGCACACAGATTAGAAACCATTTTCCACAATCACACTGATTAGCAGGTTATAACCATTTACCACAAATATACCAATTAGCAGATTATCATAATTAAACATCAGTAAATTCGTGGCCGATTTATTAATTCAATCATAAAGCATTTCAGTATCTTTGGAGGGCTCAATCATAGGAGAGCATGGGAGAATGTGACTTGGATAGGGTGCCTTAGGTCCTCTACCCTAGGCCCAAGAGTGGATATACCATCCCTCTTGGCCTCATGTGGCCCATGCCATCCATATAAGGTGGCCTACCTAGTGAGGTGTGCCCTTTACGTTATCCCCTCATCCTGCCAACCATTTCCCTCTCTCTTTGATTTGACCTCTTGTGCTGATTCAACGCGATGGAGGGGTGAGAATACAACAGGTGCCCTGAAAATGCCATCTCTCCTAACCCCAAGGTGCTGTACCATTGGTACCACATTGGTACCCCCTTGGTCTCCTTGGGACTACTTGGTCCCCCATCTCGAGGTGGCATACTTAGGAGAGTGCCCCATTGCTGTTCCCCTCTTGTAATCTTGGCCTCCTCTATCATGGCTAAAACATTAAGACATATGACAAACAAATACTAATCATATTTACTGATATAAGGAAATAGTCATAACAACAATGCATCATTAGTACCTTGATCTTCTAATCAAACAATCACAATCACATATATTTAATGGTGCTACAACTACATTATTATAAATCAGATTTCATACCACTGATTCAAGAAGTCGGACTGCTGTGCACATGCCAATTTATCAATTATTTCCAATTTAGAGGGTGTAGACCTCTATTTCCTTTTATTTAATTTATTCTTGTAGATGATCGCTGGTTTGAATCTTCTTCTCCTTCAATCAATCTGCCTTTTATATTCAGAAGATATTGCTTAATGGAGGATTATAACTTTATGTTGAGGGTTAGAGGGGGCATAAAGTTGTACCTTGGCGCCTAGCTGATGAACTTAAGTGTTTTTAAAATTTAAAGTAACAAAATCACATTTGTATGCTGGATAAGGGGGACGCCCAAGGAGGCTTTAAGTGAAGTTTAAAATGATTTTTAAATTAAATAGCAAAGGAAAAGGGCATGGTTATTGGAGGGAAAAAGGAGTTTTCAAAAAGTGGTTGCCCTAATTTCTCTTGGAGCCTTTAAAACTTATAGAGTTCATTTGCATATGTTGAAGTGGATGCATAACAGGATGCTGCTGGTTTTTCACTCGGGGTCTGCATTTTGGTGTTGAGGACGAAAACCCTCTACATTAAGGAGCTGGTTTCGGTAGTGAAAGACCTACCCTAGCTAGTTGGTGTGTGATTCCATCCAGGGGTCACTTCAGAGCTTCATTGTTTGTAGTTTCACTCAGTCAAGAATCATGAAGATATTCGAGTATTTCTGAGGTTTGAGTTTTGGGTTTCGGCTTGAGGAAGCGTGGCTTCATTTTGGTTTGATTTTAGTGTGAATTTGAGGTGGTTTTCTGAGTTTTCTGAGTTTTTTATACCTGGGTCTGAATCTGGTTATCTGATCATAACTCTCCAATGGCTTGAGATTCCTTTGTGGGCATTGATCCTATTGATGCTCCTCTTCAAGGCGCCTCCAAGCATGTATTATCATGAATTTATTGAGCAAGCAATGATTTTATAGAGCTGATCGCCCTAATCAGCTAGCTGTCCAATTTGAGGGTTATTTTCCAGTTTCTGATCGGCTATGACAAGTTCTGATTTCTGCCATTGTGGGGGGCTGATAGATAGATGTTTGGCGCTGGGATTGCATAGGGTTTGATGGTCTTCTTCATTGGTGAAGAACGCTGCAAGTGGAGACCTTATTTGCTGCTGTTGCTTTTCAAAAACCAGGTCTGATTGTAATTTCCTGAGTTTGATGAATATTTGGAAGACTGAAAATTTCTGTTATATGTTCTGAGCAATACAGTCTGAAGTTATCATTGCAAGCAAGTCTTCCTATGCTATTTTCTGCATATGTATGTTATCTTTTTATTTAGCATGTTGAATCATTGAATGGCACATGAAATATCAAACAAACATCATCAAACAAAATGCAAACAACAAAACAAAAAACAAAAAAAAACAGGGGCAATCATTACATTGAAGCCTTCCAAATCATGTAGGGTCAAATGTGCTTATCGTTAGAAGAAAAAACATGATGAATATGATTGCCTTTAGAAGTAGATTGGTGAACTAAAGCAACTTCTTCAACAAAATCACATTAGTCTGCCTAACTCTTCTGCACAATATTCATTAGATTCTCTTTAGTAGGTTCATACTTGTCTTCTTGATTATTGGGATGTCTATTCTGTTGAACATTTTGTCATTGATGTCAAAGTGTGAACTTGTGGGTCTTGTTGCTTGTCTTGCAAAGTTCATCCTGATATGTAAACGATTTTGTTATGCATGCTCAGTTTTTATTGTAATTGAATTTCATATAAACTCAGCCTTTTAAATGCAATGTTGTTGAAGTGGCCGATCATTTGAGTCAGCAATTTTGGTTCCTTGTGCCAAGTCAGATTTGACTTGTCAAGGTCGATTTATTTCTTCTGTATCGCCTTTGTCATTTATTTCCAATAGCCTTGCTGGCATGTCAGAGTCAGTGCAAGTTTTACTCAGGGCTTCAGTCATCGCTTATAAGGGCGGCTTATTTTTATGAAGGTTTCAGTTTCATATCTCCGACTTTTCTAATATTAAGCGACGACTTATGGAGAAGTGGAAGTTATTGTTGGATGAAGGCGGCTTGTTAAATGCAAATATCCCTATGAAGTGGGCGGCTAAGAAATCATGCCGAGTTTTTACATTGTTAGAGCTTTTTCTATCTTCAATGTTTTTTATGTGGTAATGTACGGTTTTTGGAGACTTCCGTTTTGAAGAGTTTTTTTAGTGCGTTTGAAGAAGTAATTCTGGTATTTTTTATTTGGGACGCATCATATATGTGTTGGAAGGCTCTTTATTTTTTGTATTTTTATGGAAGTTGCAAAGTTTTTATTCGCTATCTATACCACTTTGTGTGGTGCGAATTGCAGCTTGAGTTTGTTGTGCAAATTTATCTCAGTTTTGTTAATGCCTTCTATTATTATTTTTTGTTGGGTGGTTCGAGTTACTCAGTGTAGAGTCATGAAGGCACCTCAAAATTTATTCTCCAATTTTATCGTTTTTTGAAAGAGATGATCATATTTAAAAATCCATTGATTCTTCCTTGTGGACGGGCAGAAATCTGGTTTTCGTGACTTTCACAGCAGAAGTTCTGATTTTCCGAAAGTTGTTGAGCTTAAAATATTAGTTTTGCTTGATAGAGATTTCATCGAACATACGTTTAAGAGTGTGGGGGATGCAAATTTGGAAAACGTCTTTGCTCCCAACGTTTAGCATAGGCCGCTTAAATGAAAACTCTATCAAGCGAAACTCATATTTTAAGCTCATTGACTTTCTGAAAATACCTGTAAGAGTGTGGGAGATGCAAATCTGGAAAACGCCTTTGCTCCCAATGTTTAGCACAAGCCGCTTTATGAGATAGCGGATGTTTTATTCTGACTATTGTTGAGGATTCTGGAATTTGAGTTCGATGATATTGACATTTTCTCCATCATAGCTCCAATGACAGTTTTGTATCTGCATTCAATATTCTTCTGGAAAAACTTATCACAGCAAAGCCATCTAGAGTGAAGACTTCACTATGAAATGAAGGTGCATGTAATAACCTTGACTCGGTGGATCAAGATTATAGTGGTGCAAGTATGATGAGGTCATGTTCAGTTACAAGAGGATATGCTATGAGATTTGGAGCAGTTTGAACACACCTCTGTGTGAGAAGTCAAGGAATTAAAATATTTTGATATGGCTGAGGACCCTCTTTTGAAATCACTCAAGTAATTTTTGCATGGGGTGAAGTCAAGGTACACAGGGAAAGTATTGTTGTGGTTCTCTTTTTGAATTGTTGGTATATGTAATATGTTTCTGCTGTCTTTGAAATTTTTCTGATCATAACTACTCAAGGAGTGCAATACGTTGAATTCAAAGGTTCAGTGTTGTGTTAATTTTTCGTGGGTTGGTGCTCACATTGGAGTGGGTGCTGCAGCGTTTTGAAGTTGGTGCTTCTGGGGAGTTGGTGCTTCCAGTGAGTTGGTGCTCACTTTTGTAATCTGGGTTGGTGCCCATTTGATGTGAATATAAGCATAGTTCTACCGCCACATGAAATTGGTGTTCTCCAAGTTGATGATTGCTCTTACTATTTTTATTGCTGTTTTTGATGGTTTAAGTTCAAAAGTTTTTTAAAAATACTGATTCCTCCCCCCCGCCTCTCCCCCTCCACCTCTCTCAGTATTTTCTGTGTGCTCTTCATATTCATCCTACATACATAACATGCTTGTAGAATTTCACATTTATGATCTTGATGACACCATTGAAGACATTTATCTTCTCTTCGGTATCAAATCCTATGGATTTGCATCTCCTTTTCTGGATGTTATGAGGGTGCATTATAACTCTTTTTCTTTTTCTCTTTCTCTGCTTCATCATGCTTCTATCTTGACACGTTCTCTATCACCATTGATACCTTTTGCAGGAGTACCTAATTCTCATTGGTTCAAATCTCACATTTCTGTCGAATCATTTGTACATGGTTACTATTCCCAAATATTGCATGGTACTTGATTACATCGATCAGTTTCAGTCATAGTTTAGCATCAACATCAAGACACGAGGGTTTCAAAGACAGTCATCTTGATTCCTTTGTACACTCAATCATCTCAGTGAAAAATTAGCAGTTTGATAGCTCGAAGTTTCTTTCTTTTGAAAGGAAGTTGCATCATTTATTGTAGGAGGACCTACTACAACACGTGTAATGACTAATGACCACCATTGATTTATTTTTTTTGTTGGGGAACCTACTGTATGCTGATTGTTTGTTTGCTGTGGTGTTTAGTAGTTTATTTCCATTGTTTTTTTCATGATGCATAACAACGCATAGAATATTGCAAATAAAAGGTAACATTAAGAAGAAACATTGCTTCTTTTGCTGAGTAACAACATGTGATAAGAGCAAATAATTTTCATATCAAATCAGACATTAAACAAACATATTTGCAGACCTGTAATAACAGTTTTCAGACCTGGTAAAGAGCATACAGCAGTAGCAAATCCCTTCCAACTTGTATCTTCTGGCACATAAGTGTAGACCAATAAACTCTCTGATTTCAAACGCCCTTCATCAGCTTCACAAACCATGATAAATGCAGAAAATGGCCTATACAACAGCAGGCCTCTAAAACCCTGAAACCTCCAAAGATGCATGGCTCCTTAGGTGGGGCGACCCACCTCTAAAAATCAGATGTTTTCCTATAAATACAAACTTGTGCATGAAATGGGGCGCCAAGATGAGAGATTTCCAAAGGAGTAATACCCAGAATGAAACTTCAAGCATGCATGGAGTTATGAACTGTCTTCTCTTTCAGACCCTGTCAAAAGTGGTGATTTCCAGAATTTTGGAAATGCAATCAGACCTCTGTAAACAGCCTCAAAACACCTCCAATCACCACCAAAAATGAAGCCAAGAATCATACACACCCCAAACTCCAAAACCCACATCAAAATAACAAAAAGATCTTCATTATTCATCCCCAAAATGAAGAAAAAACAATAACTCTATAAGCACAACAGTGATCCTTGAAGTAGAACCACTCCAACTAACTAGGGTGGATCTCTCACCACCGAAACCAACACTAAAAATGAGGGTTTTTGTCCTCAATCAACTGCAATCAAAATCTAGAATCATTTCAGCAGAGTCTTTTTAAGTTGCCAAAATATCCATATGCAAATGAGAGCTCAAACTCATATTTATAAAGTGAGGGAAGAATTAGGGCAACTTGCATTTGAGTTTGAATATATTTCCCTCTCATTCCACTTTATGGAATGACATGAATTACCCCAAGAGGGGTGTCCAACTTTTTTCCTCCAAAATTCCACTTTTGATGTTTAATTTAAAATTGACATTAAACCCAAACTAGGCATCCCACATAACATTAACCTTTAAAAATAATAAACAAACCTCTTTTCTAGGCATCCACTTGAAATACATGGCCCCTTTTTTAAAACAACATTGTGCAACTAGGCTAAGGGGTCCTTTTATTTTATTTAATTCAAAATACCTCCCTTGGGCATCTATGCTCATAAGGAAACTATTTTGCTTTTGTTGCCTTCTAATATAATGCTAAGTCATTACATTAGGCTCCAAGGTACCTTTTACATGACCCCTTGACCCCTTAACTTAAGTTAAAGAAACTTTATTAAAATAACTTAAGTGAGAAATACAAATAATAATTAAATCGAACCTTAGCCATGCCAATGCCAAAACTGGAAATAGACACTGCTGAAGTAGCCTTGGCCAAGACCAGTTACCGAAAATAGACTTACTATTTATAGTAACTGCTAAAAATAGTAAATACTCCAAATCACCAAACTGGCACAAAAAATTAGAGTTACCTGACAAATGACACACACTGCCCAAATAGAAAACCCTACACTACACTGTTGCCAGGACCAGTTACTAAATATAGTACTTACTAAAAATAGTAAGTGAGTCAAAACCAAACTAGCCTGAATAAGGACACTGAAAATGGGGACATTACAACATGCCATGTAATATTCTTCTTCTACATTCTTTTTGTTCTATGTGGAGGAACTGCTCCGGCTTTTCTTGCAAGGATTTTAGGACAGTATTCCATTTTTTCTGTCCTTGGGAAGTAGTTTTTACTACAGGTTTTCTCCTCTTTTTTGGGGGGAGGGGGAATATATTGTGCATGGGTATCTATGTTGCTACACATTTGTTGAGACTCATATCTTATTTCTCATAAGTTGCATGTATGGGGGTGTTTGTGTAATAATTCATACTTCACCTTAGATATGTATTTATCGTAAGTGTGATATTACAACTAATTAATATGTTTACTTGGAATATTAGGAATAATTAATTTTCGTCACTTAGGTAGCTAATAATGAGATGTGTTTACCTTGTCTTGAGTGTAATATAAGACCCCCAATTTTTTTTTTCTGTTTATACCCTTGTTGCTGCTTGCTGATATGAAGGTTTGTGTGTTCTTTTGCAATGTTTTGAAGTATTTTTAACTTTGCAAATGTTATAGCAATGATGCACATAACAGAGGTAAAAAGTAGAAAGATACTCTTGCAAACAACCCCTTTTTATAAGCAATAATGATCAGATTTTTAAACAGCAATTTTAATATCAATTCTCCTTCATTAAAGACTAAACAAACATTACATTCAGACCTGGAAATAGACTGATAACAGCAGATAGAGGGTTCTTTGACAGCAATGCCTTCAACAAAATCTCCAAACCAGCAACAAAATCTCCAAACCAGCTACCCAAGAGGATAAACGCCTGCAACCAGCCCTCACAGCCACCAAGCGACCAAGTACAGGAGATAACCAGCAACCACAGAAGCCGTACCAATGTTCAGTCAAGGCTGTACCACTCAAGGAAGGTCGACTTGATGGGAAAAAATGGTAACTCCTCCTAAAATCCTAAAACTCAGCATGAAGGGTCGCCCTTGATGGAGGAAAAGATTTGACAAGTACCCATTTCCATATCCTTATCCATTTCTGATTTGTGAGCAAAAAGGTGATTCCAAGGCATAACCAGAAACTCCAGAAAAAAGCCAAAATATCACTCCAAACTGAAAATATAAGCACTCCACACCAAAAAAATATCAATCACACACCAAATCCCTTCTGCAAACCATTCAAAAGTACTGAAATATCTTCATCTTTGCAAGCCCAGTTGTGTTCTCTGACTAAAAACACCCAACACCATCCTAAGCAAGATCTTTCACTGTCGGGGCTAGTCTTAGAACTGAGGGGTTTCGTCCTCAACTCCGTCTGCAAGCCTCTGGCTTCAAACCAGCAGTATGTCTCCACAAACAATCTCCAGCATAAACCCAAAATGAGGCTACAAAAGTGTTTTATGTTCTTTCCTTGAGTTGGGCGCCCAAAACCCTAAACCCATGCCAAGCTTTGATTTTGTTTTAAAATTTAATTTAAATTCTTTCATTCTCCAAGGTGGGACGCCCAAGGTGAGAATATAAATATTTTAACTTTTAAAAACACTTAAGTTATAAGACTAGGCGCCTTGGTCACTTTTATAAAGTCCCCTTATGACCCCTTCTTTAACTTTATAACATAAAGTCATTTTTTTAGCATTCTTTTTATAACATTAGCCAAATATTTAAATAATTTCTCCAAGTGACTTTAGTCATCAGAATATGCCAATACTGACAAGTCAGACCTGGTCCATGCTTCGAAATGGACTTACTATTTTTAGTAAATACTAAAAATAGCAAATCATCGTCCAAGGGCTCAACTGGAGAACAACTGAAATGCAGTGAGGCTCATCACAGGCCATCCCATCCACTGACCCCTGCTAAATATAGAAATACCCGGCAATAAACACCAACTCAATTGGAACTGAGTCCCTTAACAGAGCCACCTAGCCAACAGGAACTCGGAAATTGGCTAGAGGTAAAGTCCATTGATCCCTGACTAGGAGGGGATATTACATTGAGGTACACAAGTGCCACCATTACCTCATTAATCTTTAATTGATGGTAGTCAAGTGCCATCTCTATTTAGTCAAGGTTGCCTCTATCTTAGTCAGATTGAGTTAATTGGTCTATTGATTAGCAGTTAAACACTTAACTTTTTAGTTAGATTGAAATAATTGATCTATTGACTGGCAGTTAAACTCATGACCTTTGGATATGTTGTTTCTTTGAGTCATGCATCAAGGAGGCCTTTTTATGTGTACTTCATTCATCCATTTGGTGTTTGATTTTCTCTAGTTTGAAATAGCTTTTATTCTTGCATTTTGAATCATTTGTTTTTTGTGCTTGTAGCTATTTTAATTTTCTTCATTCATCTAGATCGTTGGATCTGTGCTCATCAATTTGGATTCCCATTGAATCTAACATTCTATGAACACCTCTACAATAGCCTACAACCTATGTATAATCACGTGCCATCTTTAGCACAATCAAAACTCTAGAATGCAGAATGACTTATCATATAAGCTAGAGGATTAACAATTCTTCCTACATTTTAGGGCCAACTCTACAACCTAGAACCTATGTACAACCATATGACATCTTTAGCATAGTAAAAAAAATTCCTCTACATTGCTAAAAATATCAACCCATTTTAGGCATTATTACAAACAAAGTTTAATTATTTTAATAAACCCCCTCTAATGGCTAAACCAAATACAATTTCAAGTTTTCTAAACTTGACAAACTTATCTTTACTAAGGTGTTTGTTTAGTCAATATGTCGACAATTTGCTTTGTTGTAGGACAATAATAAATACAAATGCTTCTATTATAAATAATTGTTGAATATAATGGTGATGAACTTCAATATGTTCGGTTTTGGTATGATAGACTAAGTGCTTCACCATTTTGAGAATGCTTGGTTGTTACAGAAAAGTGAGGTTGATGTTGTTTGATAAATTTGAAGATTGGCCAATAACCTTTGTAACCATATTGCCTCACAACTTGTATTGATGATTGCCTTATACTTTACTTTGGTGGAGGATAAGTTAGCTGCATATTGTGGCTCACTCTACCAAGAAATTAATTTGAACCGAGAGTGGAAACATTACTTCTTGTAGATTTCCTTGTATCAACTGATCCGACCCAATCAAAATCAGTATATTCTACTAGTATGAAATCAATAAATCATTGATATAAAATGCTCAAGTCGAGGGACCCTTTGACTTATTGAGAGACTCATTTTGCAACTTGCCAATGTTCCTCTTGAGCCTCAGATGCAAATCAAGAAAGACAAGTTACTGCAAAACATAAATCTGGTTTGGTGGTAGTAAGATAAATCAAATGCCTACCAACTATCAATACATTGATTCATTAACCTATAGCAAATTTGTTTTAGTTGAGAGCTTTATACCTACTTCCATAGGTGTAAATGTAGGATTACATATAGTCATTGTGGATTTTTCTAAAAGAGTTTTGGCATGCTTAGTTTGTGATACAAAAATAGTATGATTATGTTGGCGTAACAACTAGCACCTCTGGAGTAAGAGTTGGTACGAACAGCTATGCACACTACGCAATGAGTGCTCTTCAAATTAGGAGGGGAAGCTCCCTCGTTGTGCTTGACAAAAATACCTGCAAAGGGAAATAAACTAAACTAATTCCTGTCTTTTTGTTTCAGCTGTAGAGGTACAAGGCTTTCTCGAAAACTATATACGTTGCAGCTGAGAATTTTCTTTGGTTTCGCAGATTCACTAACTACAACTAAACTTAATAACTTAAATTCTATCCAGTTCCCTCAAGAGCATGAGGAAACGGAGCAAGTTTTTGACTATCAGACGATAAACGGATTCAGATTCTCTACTTGAAGGCAAGGTGGCGCAACTATTATCTCAATCTGAACAAGTTTATTAGGCACAAAACAGATTTAAGAATTTACCATGATAATCTCATGAAACCCTATGTGGCATAACACTTGATCATAATAGTAAAGACTCACAAAACAGATTTATCATCACAATCTTATGAAACCTTATGTGGCATAACACTTGATCATAACGGTAAAGGTTCACAAAACAGATTTATCATCACAATCGCATGAAACCCTATGTGGCATAACAATTGATCATAATGGTAAAGATGTACAAAACAAATTTATCTAAACTATGGAAAGAATTCACCATTACAATTACATGAAACCCTATGTGGCATAACAATTAATCGTAATAGTGAAGACACATGAACAAATACCAAAAGAGCAATATTGAGGGCAAGGTAGGCGCAACATATATTTCTCTCTCAAGCAAAAGTTATTTACAAATGAGCAAAAGCTCTTATTTATATACATCAAGGTGTAGGGAACCCTAAAATCACCTTGAGTCATCTACATCTTGCAATGCATGCAAGATTCGCTACCAAACCCTAATGAAGTAAACTATACAGTCAACTGGAAAGCTACCATCAGTTAACCGAAACATCTAATCTAAAAATGGACAATTGTGCAAGCATGCACGTCCTTATTGAAAGCGAGTTAACTGGAAGACTACCATCAGATAACGTAAAACCCTAAATGAAACTTCAAGTGTGTAAAGCTAATCTCAGAATAGATATGCATGTGATGAAACGACGAGTTAACTTGAAAGGGTAATGCCAAGTTAACTCCTGTGTGTAATGTCTATCCTGAAAGGTGGGAACTGAAGTCTACTGGTCGTGATCTCGAGCAACCAATCCCTCAACGAGATTGTTAACTGCGTCACTATCTGGAGCTATGAGACTCTGTCGAAGAATGCTATGTCGGTGCAACATATCCTCACCAGCTGTGATCTAGGACTGAAGTTCACCTCTGCTCCTTGTTGCCTTGTCGAACAATGCTGACATGACTGTAAGCTGAGTAACCTTACAGCCAATAGTCTCCCCACTGAAAATGGTATGAATGAGTGCCTGGAGCTCTGACTGAACATTGGTAAGCTCAACATAGGCACCACCCTCGATCTGATACCGGCACGGTAAGCGAGATACTAGAGTCCTCACAAACCGGAGTGCACTAGTGACGTGCTCTCTACTCTCAGCCAACTCTGATGCCAAAGTCTTTTCTATCTTTGCTCTGAAAACCAATTGTGTTTTCCAAGAGTAGATAGCCTCTCTGTTCTCTGCATCTGTGACTGCATCATATGCCACACTCAGGTGAGCAATCATAATCTCATCCCGAGGTTTGTTAATTGCCATATCTCGCTCCTCATCCTGAAGACGAAGACGGAGCTCTCGTGCATTGTACCGCAACTGATATAACTCTGTGAGCATAGTACGGCCTCTAGCAACAAACTCCTCCTCCCATTCATCCAAACGCTTGCCATATGCAACTAAGTGGTTAAGTTGACTTTGCTCTGCTGGAGGCTCAAGCATTGGCGGGAGTGTATTAATGGTATCGGGTCTATGTACAAGGCTAGAAATGTACTGACGAAGCTGTTTGATTTCAGCCTTGAGGGCTGCCTTATCTTCTCCGTCCTTCAGTATTCTATCCCTGGCACTATCTGTAGCAACTTGTAGGAGATCAACCTGAGTCTGGCGTGTGCTACGACCAAGGTTGACTGTGATAACCTCAAAATCCTGAGATTCCAACTCAGCCAAGTTCTTCCCCTGTGGAGGTACAGCAGTCTTGACGACAATCTCCATATCAGTGTTTTTCTTCACGTGGACCATATTCTTGACCCTCTTGTCTGGCGCATCCTGGTAAATCTCATCAAAATCGGAATGATTAAGGACATAGGATGGCTGCCTCCTCTTCCTTCCTAGCTGAGCTTCGATCCAAGATTGATCTCGGCTAATGCTACTAGAAGGGTCGGTACTAGCAACAGGAGGTTGCGACGAGAGTGAACGTGTAGAAGACTCACTGCGAGGTGGAGAATCTAAATCCAATTCAATGAGAATTGGGGTTGGTGACGACTCTGAAACTGGTGTAGGAACTTGAGGCTGAACCTCAGGTACTGGCGGACTCTGAACTGGCCTCTAAACTTCTGTGACTGGCTGTCTATCAGGCTCCGTGTGTGTAACAGTGGCAAGCGCCTTACCCTTTGAATTATTTGGCGCTTGACCTTTCTTGGGAGGATTACTCCTCTTCTTTTGTTTAGGTTTTGACGAGGAAGGTAACGAAGGATTCACCACTACTGGCGGCTCTGCTCTGGGAACATTCACCCTCCTTGTCTTCTTGCTGTCGAGGTAAAGTATACTGTTCTGGATAACTCTACTTGACCTCTCTTTGACCGTTGCGTATTCCTTGGCGTACCAATCAACTGCCGACAATGGTTGTGTATCAACCTGTTCTTTGAAAAACTGAGGAAGAACTTCTCCCTCATCATCTGATAAACCTCCCACATCTTCTGACAAGAAAACAGAAATCTGTGAGAGAGAGAAGCGGCCGTAACTACGTCTGCGAACCTCAAAGTCATCTGCGCAATTTGCCCAGTAATCCTCCATAGAAGGCTCGTGATATGTACCTCCAGCAAGGCGAGCTATATAATGCCCTGAAAGATCATAGGCACGTGCTTCAACAAGATACTTAAGATGATATTTCTCAAGCTCTTGTCCTGCAATTTTAGCATCAATTGCCGACTTGCACCAATACATTCCAAACTAGAAAGGAAAATTGAGAGATGGTCTATGCCTGCGGCGTAGAAGACGATGAACATCATGCATCTGTCTCAGGAACTCCTAAAAGATTGTCTTATTCGAAGGATAACGTGGAAGCATAGCTGGATTTCCTGTAAACCCGTATACTCGGATGTAGGTATATGTTGGGAACTGAATAAACCAATCTGCCCATCCATCCATCGCTGCCCTAGCAACTGCCGAGATACGAACGTGCAACTCCCGGTCCAAGTTTCTCACTGTATAGGTCAGAAAAGCCTTGTGAACATGCTTGAAATGACGTTCAGCTCTAGTGAACTCAAGCTGATCATAATACTGGTAGACTTTCTGAACACTGAGAATTCCCACGGTGTTTAGTCCTCGGAACTGACCCTGATAAGCGATCAAGTACACGAGATATGAACACATGTGAAACTCATGGGCAACTAGGAAACCGGTGATTTGCCTGTGGAGAATGTCGCTGATGAAGGATGCCCAGTCATAATGCTCCTGCCAGAAATGATGCGACCAATAATGTAATACATCCAAGGCTAGAAGACATTCGCATGTGCTTGACTTGAGACACGATTCAGTAGTGTGATTAGAATCGCATACTCATCCTTGTATTCACCACGACCCACATTGTTTGGCAATCTATTCTTTGCTTGTTTTAACCATCTTTCTGCCATCTTCTTCTGACACTTGTCCATATCAGCATCAAATGCCTGCTCACACTGCTCCATAGAAATAACTAGGCTGTTAGGGTGTTGAGGAATGCCAAAACTCCTTTCGATGTCTAGAGGCTTGAGACTGCAAATGACTCGTCCGTCAACTGACACTATCCCACGAGTAGTAGAATTGTAATGCTTAATACAAGACATCACGAATTCAACACAATGAACGGAGATAGGTATGGAAGCGGCCTCTAGTAAACCAGACTGCTCAATATTTTGAATGATTGAAGCTTTGATCTTAACAGGATCAAGAATTGCTTCTGGCAACACCTTGTGAAGATCTGTCTCAACCAACCTGAGAAAGTCATGAGTAAGGACTGTTTTGGTCTTGTATTCGAGCTGAGTGAACTGCATTATGAAAAACTCGCCTGTTGACTGTGAACTTGACTATGTTCTGACAAGATTTCTGGAAGCTAAAAATAGCCTGCGAGAGTTAAAAATAGCCTTTCGAAGAATTATTTTCAGCGAAAAATCTAAGATATGGGTTTTGTCTAGAAAAAGATTCTAAGACAACCCAGAATATCAGATTTGTGAAAATTCAATTTCTACTCGATCATACAAAGACTTTTCAGTTGAGAAAATTAATAACTCGAGAACGAATGTTC
This sequence comes from Sequoia sempervirens, assembly GCA_007258455.2. Taxonomy (NCBI): domain Eukaryota; kingdom Viridiplantae; phylum Streptophyta; class Pinopsida; order Cupressales; family Cupressaceae; genus Sequoia; species Sequoia sempervirens. The sequence continues at coordinate 162,715,678 of VDFB02270651.1, read as the reverse complement.
TGAAGTTAAAAATTCCTGAAAAATCAAGCGCACAATTTCAACTCGAGGAAATTATATGAGAATGATCCAGATACTGAGACTTGTCAATTTCGCCAATTTCAGGAACATGCAAAATAGAATTTGAGAGAAATCTGAGGTTGAAGGATGACAAAGACGTTTTTATGATGCTTCTTCTTTAATGAAAATCGCCTTAGATTTCTTCAAATTGCCGACAATTGTGAACTTTGATCTGCAAAAAAGATATGTTAAATAAAATCGCCTTGAGAAATTGATGAGGAATTCGCCTTTGAACTGGAAGAATTCGCCTTAGCTTGAAAACCACGAATTTTCCTTGAAATTTGCGCCTTTGTTCTGAAAACCACGAATTTCCTTTTGCCTTGAGAAAACACGAATTCCTATGAAGCTTAAGAATTCGCCCTTTGATTACTGAAGGATTGCGGATTTCTTTAAGGAAAATGCCTTTGTTTATTGAAGAATTGCGAATTTCTTTTGAAGAAATATGAATTGCTTTTGAAGATAAGCGCCTTTGAAAATTGAAGAAATTCAAACTTCTCTTGATAAAATTCACCTTGAAGATTGATAAAATTCGATTTCCTTTGGAGATATGAATTTGCTTCGAAAAATACGAATTTCTCTTTAGATTGAATTTTCTCTTGAGAAATACGAATTTCTTTTGAAAGCTTTGTGAATAATAAATGAAGGCGCCATACTTTAAATAAGAAGAAATTCGCATCAATTTGAGAACTGCAAGAATTCAAAACCCTGATGAAAATAGGAGACCTCTGATTGGACCCCTTTCAGTTGAACTGCCACTGACTAGAAGTTCAAAAATAAATAAATAATAAAATATTTATTATCATGCAATTAGCAAAAGGCGCCAAAAATAGAAAATCGCCATTTTAGTGCTAAAATACAATAATAAATATTAAATATTATTAAACTTCAGTTGACAATTCGGAATGAAGCATTGAGATTCACCGTTAGACTTCACCGATTCCGAAAAGTCAACTCTTAAGCTCATAGGTGTCCATTTGCTCAAGTTATCACACTTTTTACTAACTTCCTATTTTATAGCTGACAGCAAAGTCACAATTGGCCATCTTCGACACTGATTTCCGGGTGACCGGGAGATGCTGAGACTGAACTGAGATATTCATCGGATAGCCTACTGAACAAGGAAGAAATGTCTGCTGGGAGACACTACTGCAAAATCCATCATTTAACCCCTTGAAAAATTAGGCGCCTCTGATTAAATTGCTTTTACGGGTTCCAGACTCAGCCATTTCTCAAACTGCTATCTGACACTTCAAACGGCTGCTGACGGCAAACGGTGAACCCTGTTGACAGGAAACGAAGCTCACTGCATGACTGGAGACATTCTGCATCCAACGACTGTACGCATGACCTCTGAAAATTTCATTAAGGGCCTCAAAAGTAAAAGCACCCCTGGCTCTTAGTTGCACTGATGTCATTTTGACGAAAGTTGAACTTTCATCCAAGTACCCTACTTTGACCTCTGATATCTGGAGCTGGGATGACCCGATTCAGGCATTATCTGTTTTAACGGACAGCTAGAAGGGCCCACAAGAGAAGTCTGGAGCGGATATTTTAAATAAAATACGCACTGGCATTTTTGAGGTCTTAGAAGCAGTTTTCTTTTTCCGAAAATCTTCATTTTTCAGCATTTCACCAAAGACCTCGCACGTACGAGCGTCTGCCAAATCCCGGAGGTTGACGGCCGGGCTCGTTGAATAGATAAAATGATTACGCTCAAAAGCCGTGAAGACTTTGAACGCGAACGACCTCATCTAACAGGCCTAAAGGCCAGGCGCCTCTGGACTGTAGAAATACATTGCAAATTTTATGTTGGTCCGCCCGTGAAATTACGTGCTTGGTAGAAACTCTGCCACGATCACTTGAAATGTCAGATCGATAAGCTGGATGATGCATCGCGGAGCTGGGCTAGAGTAGTACTGATGTCAGGAAGACCTCGTCTGCAAATTTCACCATCTAAAGGGTCCTTTAAACCAGCGCCCCTGAGCTGTAGTTGCACTGGGAACGCAATGAAGAAGCTCAGAAACGTGAAAACTCCATTATAAGCTGATCTTCAGACGACGGCTGCCAGAGTTCTGAGACTCGGATGATTGTGTTTGATATCTCGTTGGACGAGCAGACTAGTCGTGAACAGATTGACTGTATCTGCTATCGAAAATGCCAAGACTTACCCCCTCTTTTAGATGGGCGCCCTCAAGCTAGAGTTGCACTTTTGCCTGAAAAAGACAAATTTCTCCTATCTGGAACTTTGGGAACTTCAACTTCTGTCGCTGTTTGCCGGAACTGCAAACCTCAGAAAGCTTCGCTGGATAGCTCATCGGATAGCCAGACCAATTCCGAAGAGATTGACTGCATGTATGAGCGTCTTCAACAAGATCTTGACCTTCAAAAAGCTGGGCGCCCCTGGGCTATAGTTGCGCTTTCTTGCTTTTCCTCTAAGAAATCTTCATAAATTGACCATTAAAACTCCGTTTCAATCACTGAAATCATCATGTGCAATGTGAAACGCCATCGTGAGATGCTCCTCCATCGTGAAAAGCTCCAATCTGAGTCTCTGCTTCAGGTTCTGTTCAATAAAACTGACTTTGACCGACAAAATATTGACAAAAACTCCATGCTTGATATTGCCCAAAACTGTATTTTACATCATTTAGCAAGATTTAGACTATTTTATGCAAAATGCCTTGATGAAGCAAAAAATTTGGTTTGGGCACAACAGATTAGATTGTCAAAATTCTACACCTGAACAATATGGAATCAAGGCTAGATATGTCATTTCAAAAATAGAAAAAATATTATATTTCACTTTTTGAATTAAAGCAACATTGCTTCTAGTGATGGGAAGATCGTCATCATAGACAATTAGAATCACTATGTCACCACTGTTGAAGATTGTGGCAGCTTCAGGCGAATACGTTCCAGCCCAGATCGCATGAAGATAATAATTAAATGTAGCCGGTGCCTATTTAATTATTATATGCATCTCAATCAAGAGTCACTTTATTTAATATGTTGTATTTGCACAAGTTAATGAAGAGGTGCGAATTAACTTTGAGGCCGACCTCATTCCTTCTTGAGATGTGTTTTCTAAAGTGGCTCGATTCCTTATGAGGACGACCTTCTCTCTATTGGTTGCGTCCAATTTGAAAAGGCATTTTTTGATATTGAAGGCCGACCTCTTTTCATGGTATTATTGTATCTCTAAAGACAGCCGACCTTGCTTATTGAAGAGTCGCGTCTCTTCCATAATCTTGTATATATTCTCCTTCACTTGTTCATTGTTGATGATCCAATTCATTCGCATCTTAAGTCAGTCACATACAGTTCAAGTGTTTTCATTAGCGAGTTCATTCTATAGCATTCTGAGTTTCACATAGAAGGCTGTGACAGTCATTAGAGAGAGAGATATTCATTCAGTCCATATTCGCATCAGTCTGATGCTGTGAGCAGGCCTTTTGAGTGGCCAATTGTATTTGTATATTTCATATTGAGATTCAATAATATAAGAGATATTATTGGCTGGGTTTTTCTCCCTCAAGAGGAGGGTTTTCCCAGGGTATCTGCTGTGTACTGTGTTATTTTTGAATTAAATTCTGTACATGTTAATCTGATCACTTAAATTTAACAACCACCACTATTTTTGACTTTGAGAGTGGGTTCAAAATAGTCTTTTTTTCTCTTTTGAAACTCGAATCTGTAAAATAGTTATCAACTTTAAAATACTAGGCTTGAGGAACCTAGAAACTCTGTGGATGAACTTTGTAGACTTCCTCCAAGTTTTCATTAAGAAGACACTTTTAAGATTCATTTGATGTATCTACCATCCAAATTGAGCACCAATGGAGATAACTAACCGAAAGTTTACTTTCTTTATAATAGGGGCAAAGGTCTCTTCATAATCTACCTCTTCCTCTTGTGCATATTTTTTGACAACAAGATGATCTTTGTACTTGTCTAGAGAACCATTTGAGTTACATTTGACTTTATAAATCCATTTACAACTAATGCAAGCCTTCTCTAGGGGCAATGTTGAAAGCACTCAAGTATTGTTTTTCATCAAGGCATCATATTCCACTTTTGTGACAGCTTCCCATTCAAGCTTTCCTTTGGCCTCTTCAAATGTGCTAGGTTCAAACACCTGCAAAAAAATAGTCAAAGCAAAATTCACTTGGTTTCCACCTCGCACAAATTATTTTCTCAATAGCATAGACCAACCTTTTATTGCCTTAAAAAAACCTTCCTGAACATCCTAACATCATTTAACATAGTGAGTCCAGCCATCACCCAAAGAAACAAATTCACTTTAACTCTTATCCTCAACAAAACTTATTGTTAGCTATATTCTAATTGCATGCAAAACCCAAAGGAACAAATTCACTAAATCACTTGATACTCAAAAGTCTACAACCAGTCTGGCAGAGCATGCTGCAACATGTAGTTGCTTTCTTTTCCATGGAAGTAGAATATAAGGCAGCTGTTAGTATAGGTTGTGAGCTAGTGTGGTTGTGATGAATATTGGTTGATCTCCAACTTTACCAAACAACCAACCTCACTTTCTGGTGACAATTGAGTGTGCTCAAGATGATGAAGAATTTAGTCTATCATGCTAGAACCGAGCACATTGAAGTTCATCAAGATAAGTTTGTCAAATTTAGAAATTTGGGATTGTATCTGATTTAGTCATCAAGGGATGGTATTAGATAATCTGATAATGTTAGGCAACTAATTATTTGCTGTTTAAGTTTGCTTAATAATAGGCAACTTGCTATACCTAAATCAGTAGCTGGTTAATATTTAGTTTCACAGTTTTTGTTTGTATTATCAGGTTGCTAGCTTATATATAGCAGCATCTTCTCATACAATACACTATTTGTGCTCCAATTTTCAATAAGAATCAGAGCTTTTAAAAGGGCTGGGTCTTAAACAGAAAGCTGCAGATGTAAGGGTAAGGATATACCAGCTTGATAACTCAAACCCTTCCACTTGGGTGGCGTTGATATCAATAAATTGTTTAGATTTTCAAAGTATAGTACCATCTGTAATACCCCTGATTCCATGTACTAAGGAGGATATATTTTTTCTATTATCTGTTATAAAATGAAAAATGCCATTTTGTAAATTTGACACTAGTAATATTCCATCCATAGAAGAAAAGTGCATGCCACAGTGATATGTATCTACTTTAAATGTATCACAATATGCATTTTCTGCAAGAACTTATCTCTTGAAGTGATCTCAATGCAGTGTCATCAATTTTGATGTTTAATAGGAAATAGTTAAAATAATGGTAAATAGGATGTTGGCCTGAATGTTATGTCTTGAATAAAAGAGATGTGGACCAAATTGCTAGGAGACTGTTTCACCTCTTAACAGTAGGCATAGATATCATAAAGGAAGAACAGTCCTAGATCAGTTCTCAGAGGTTCTCCACAACTCAAATTACTTTTTTGCCACTTAAGGTCAAGGTATCAAGGTATTAGTGGTGCTGCACTGAGCTCAAGAACCCACAATAAAGCGCCACTATTGGAACTGCAAAATACCTTGCTGGCCTGTATGAGATTAAGGTTCTTCCTACTGGGCTTAGCCAAGGCAATGTTCTCCTATTTTGGACAAAGCAAATCAAGGGCCAGCTTAATGTCTTCATTAGGCATAGAAATCATAAAGGAACTACAATCCTAGATCAGTTCTAAGAGGTTTTCCACAACTCAAATTACTTTTTTGCCGCATAAGGTGAAGGTATCAAAGTATTAGTGGTGCAGCACTGAGCTCAAGAATCCACAATAAAGCAGCACTATTGGAACTGCAAAATACCTTGCTGGCTTGAATGAGATTTAGGTTCTTCCTACTGGGCTTAACCAAGACAATGTTCTCCTATTTTGGACAAAGCAAATCAAGGGCCAGCTTAATGTCTTCATGCATGCTTTCTCCAATTGGATGACCATTATCTATTATAGCGAGAGTAGATCAACACAAACGACTTTTGTACAAATTGCTACAGCTGAAAGGTCCTTATCAAATTTGATAATTATAGGTTTACAACATATTTAGAGCTTACAAGATCATGCATGATAAGAATTGAGCTATTTCTCATCTGAAGGAGGTCAACATATATATGACAACTTTGAATTGTTGAGTAAATGACATAGATGTTGCAAATTGAAGCCTTAACCTGGTTGTTCATGATCAAAATGATGGTGTTCAATATTTGTCTGTCTAATCATGGTATGGGCTTGAGTCTTCAGCATTGATCAGATTTAGAAAGGCTTGTATGTCTACATAGAGTTTTAACCCACCAACTAATGTTTTCACTTTGATGTCATCTCAGAACCCTCCACTAGTCCAAAGTGATTCTGTCCACATAAAATGGGCTAACAATAAAACGTATTTACGGCATTTGTTTGTATGCCCCACACTTTGAGCTTCCATTTTACAAACCATACTCTTCACAGAGGAATGTAGTTAGTTATTGTATGTCTAAAATATCTTAATAGGGTTATTAAAAATGAATCCATTTGGAGGCGAGAAAATAATACTTTAGAAGGTTTTAAGGATCTAGTAACAACATCCCTATCATATGTTGTGAATTTAGATATGTAAATTTGATTGGTTCAGAGGTAGATGTAACATTACTTAATCCAGTAGCTTTTCACATGTCAGGACATTTTTTCTTTGGTTGTACATTTTTGTCATGCATACATGGTTTTCTTGTTATAGTTCACTGAAATATTTTGATATATTTAATAGTAATCCAGGTTTCCTGACTATACCTTTTGAAACAATAGATTAAACTATGAGTTTCTGCTCTGGATTTGATACACACCTTCAATGTCCAAATTTGATGCTTTTATTTTTACTACTGATGCCGTTATTATATTACCATATTAGTTTGGTAGTTTGATTTTTCTATAAGCTAACCCTAATTTTTTAAGGCCAGAACATCCTTTCAAATGCAGGGCATGAATGTAGCAAGACAACCATCTCTTCCTGTAGATTGCAGGGAAGTGTTTCTGATTGCAGAATATCTGTCTGATGTTGACAAAGAGGATCTAGCTTGGGGGTCTTATGCTTTGCTTCGGAACACTCTTTCAAGGTCCTTGGTATGCTATGACATTCTTTCTGCCATGAGAATCGATCATGGTAACAAATCCCTATTGGAGGAAAATCGGTCATCATCACTTGGCATAGTTGCTACCACCACATCTGGTCTCCTTTTTAATAAGATCAAGAATTTAAATAGACATCTAAATCTTAGATTCTAAAAGGAATAGTGCATACATTAGTCTGAAAAGTTGTATAATTTTTTTGGCTTAGTTTGTTCACTAACACACAGTGTCCTATTGGTCTCGTTTTCATCAGCTCATTTATCATTCTGGACCATTATGTACTCGTGGCTGCTGGGATATGCCAACAGAAGCATCAAAAGATGATATATTTACTATGTTGGAGTATGAGATTGATCAATTGGGCTTGTCACATGTGACAGAAACTCTTTATTTCCCAAACTACGTTGGTAAGAATTAAACATGCTCTTGCTTCTGTTGATGCCATGGAATAGGAAAATTTGATTCAGTAGTTTGGTAGTAAAGTGATTGGTAAGGGTAGAATACATGACAAATCTGTTTTTCAAAATGAATATTGCTGCTTGTTTCCTTTAGTTTGCAAGGATCTCCAAGATGAATCTCATTTTGTGCTATGTTATCATTAAAAAATATTTTGCCATCTTATGTTTGACTTTACAGATAGGCAAGGTTTGGGAAGAATAACCAAAGGAGCAGCTTCTTTGCTTGTGCATCCTTTTAGTTGGAGGGTTTCATCAAATGATAACACAATGCACTCTGGAGGATTTATTCTTTTATTGTCCAGTGTACCTCAAGCATATGGAGATAAAGAAAGAGCATGGGTTGCTGCACTTGCAAATAAGTTCAAAAATATTCAGTGCATGATGGAAAAGTAAATTTTGTCCATTCAGCTGACCTGTTTTGCAACTCGTGTACTTGCTGTATGGCATTTGCCTCTTGCAGAGGATTGGGGAGTAGGTTGAGTGCAAAAAAGACATCCAAGAATGGGATGCACATTTATCTATTGCTAATTATGATTAACTGTTGGGGCATTCACTGATCAATATTTGCAAAACCTTCTTTTTTGGGCCAAAACTTAAAAAAAAAACATATTCTCAGAATGGATTAAATATTGTGCCATGAGTAATGTAGCATTATTTTGAATCAGAAGCTAGTGTGTGCAAAGTCTCTTGTGACTGCCATCACAGTCTGGTCTTTGTTTAGACTTGCTTTACTTTTGGGATATGATAAGGTAGAAAACAGTTCTTATGTCAAAAAAAAAGAAAACCCATCACTGTAACAAAGTAAAACAGAAGAAAACAGCATTCATGAATCCTGTGGAGATCATATTTCAAGGGAAATAATGACAGTGCTGTATAGCTTACGTAAACCGCCTGGTGTGCAATCTAGAATTCTTGTCATTTCCATTAGAATCCATCAAAACATTTTCTTGTCATTTCCATTAGAATCCATCAGGTTGGTTTGGCATAAATGCAAAGTGAAATCAAAACATTTCATTGATTGACTTGCTATAGCAACCTATGGGAATTGCTATCTGTTGATGTTTCATAGCAGCGTCATACGATTGTTCCAGCCCAGTTCACTTGGAGAAATCATAAACTAAATAATAGCTCATTGGCTATTTAATTTATATATGCGATTTTATGATGGGGCACTTCATTTGATAAATAATGTTTAATATGTATTTAATGAGGAGGCACGATTTTTCTTGTTTATTAAAAGACATGCTTATTGATTAAGGCCGACATGCTATTCTATAGAAGAGACGTATCTTTCTGTGATTGGCCAACTTGAGTTATTGAAGGGTCACGTCTCCCTTCCATATTGTATTTATAGCTGATTGATCTCTCATTGTCACTCATTCAATTCATTCGATATACTTCAGTCATTGGTGCGAGTTCTCTATAAGGCAGATCGAGTTTATAATCAAGAGGAAATTGATAGAGTTATTGGCTTAGATTATCATCAGATTGTAGTGCATGTGATAGGCCTTCATATCGGCCTCAATTGTAAAAGAAGTCTCTATTGTTAATTCAATATATTATGAAGGCCTCAATTGTAAAAGAAGTCTCTATTGTTAATTCAATATATAAGTGATATATTGTTGCTGGGTTTTTCTCCCTCAAGAGGAGGGTTTTCCCAGGGTATCTGCTGTGTCTTTGTGTCTGATTTTGAATTAATTTTCTGTGCATTTAATCTGATCACTAAATTTAACACTATCATAATGCAATTGTGTGTTTTTATAGGATATAGTGATTTTTTAATAACAATATACTTAACAGGGGCGTATACAAATCACAGGATTTAGGAGCACTTGTTCAAAGACTTGTTTCTGTTGATTGACTGTATCTCCATTCTTGACATCTATTCTAGAACTATATTATTCCATATAATACTGGGAGGTACTTGAAAGAAAGTGTAGTATTTTGGATAACCTAAAGTAATAAGGTTATGAGTTCCGGATGAAACTTTATCAGCTGCGATGAATAATGAAACTTTAGCTGCTGCTGCCATGAATAATGTAGTAATATATGCTTGTGCTGACTGGTAAGCATAGCATTCTACATGTTACCGAATAGGCAAAAGCTAAGAAAAGAGTTGTGAAATTGAGAATACATAAAACAAGATACAATGGTTTAGAGCATGTTGTACCCATACAAAATTTTGGTATTGTGTCAAGTTTAAAGCTAGCATCTATTGTTTTCCCAAGTGTAAGTTGTGATTAGGTCTTGTAAATTTTGTTGACTTAAATGTTCACATGATCATGAATGATGCTCTTGACATTATCCATCATGACAAAGGAAAAGAGGTCTCAAGATCATATGTGCTTAGAATGAAGTTCAAGGTCGAATTTTCATCAAGGGAACACCTTTGGGAAGGAATTATCCAAGTAGAAAATGGCTAAAGTATGGCGATCAAACACACCTAGAGTAGAAACGTGAATAAAAAAGGACGTAAAACTTAAAGATTTCATGATCAAGTGTGCATCTAGAGTAGTGGCACACACTTAGAAGATAACAAGTTTCAAACTACAAGGCACATGTAAAGGTGTGTACCTCCCTTGTAAGAGTGTGCTTAAATAAAGGAAAAAGTTCATTTCAGGTTCAAAATTCAATTCATTATCTAGTGTGCAGCAGATGGAAGAAAATGCACCTCGACAAGGAGAATGTTAAGAGTTTTAAGTTGATGAACATACCGGGTGCGTTTAAAAAGTAGAGAAGTTCAAATTTCAATCCAAAATCCAAGGCATGTTCAGAAGGGCACATTTGGTCCATTAACATGCACCTAGAAGCAATGCAAGACTAAATAAACTTGGTATTAAAAGAATAGCATATTCAAATTCTAGACTCAAATTGTGCATTTAAGAGGAAGTTTGCACCTAGAAAGGGAAAATTGAAAAGATTATCAGGAAAACATGAGGGGTCCTGGTGGGCACCTTTGTTCATAAGCTTGATTTTAAATGGGAATGACAATGTTTAGACACAATTTAGTAGATTTTGAAATTCAAATCAAAAGTCTAGGTCTCTTTTGTGGTGCACACCTAAGCAAAAATAGCACCTCCTTGTGGGATCAAAGAACATGAACATGGTGTTGAAATTTGTCATTGATGTCATGATTCAGGCCGATAATGTTCAAATTATGTTTAAGTTATGATTCAGGTTTCTTGCAATTCAAAAGCATATTATTATTGATGAATAAGATTAATTGTTGGTCGATCATGTTTAAAGACATATAAATTGCCATGTTAAAGGAGGAGGGCAGCATTTTGTTATTGAAGACAAAATTAAATAAGACAAAATATAATTGAATATGTTTGCAACACATTAGACAAAATAGCATATAGGACAAAAGATTGAATAAGACAAAAAAAAGACTAATAAGAGGCAGCCATCATTATTAATGATAAGAGAAGAAGTGATGTCATGGAACAACGATTAAATAGTTATTAAGGAACAATGATTAAACTATAAAAAGCAGCAATTAAAGAAGATATCAAAGGCAATGATGACTATAAAGGCAACAATGCATTAACAAGTAGGTGTGCTTCATAACAAAATAAATATGATATGTCAGGAACAATGATTAAACTATAAAAAACAGCAATTAAAGAAGATATCAAAGGCAATGTTGACTATAAAGGCAACAATGCATTAACAAGTAGGAGTGCTTCATAACAAAATAAATATGATATGTTTAAGTTAACAGAGGCAGCGCTTAGTATTTAAAAGGTTGAGTATATTTTGAATATGGTGCAATCTGTTATGACAAACAAGGGCATAATTTAATATATGAAAAGGTGTGATTGGCAAAGAGGTGTAATATTGTGAAAGGTTATGTCACTTATTATATCCATTGAGGAGATATAAAAGGAAAAGTGAAGTAAGAAAATGTAATGATTTATTTATGAGTTTAGAGCAGATATAAACGAAGAGATTGGGCAGATATATGAAGTATAAATCAGTTTTGTTTTAAAGGGAAGTATGTGTGATTGCAAGAAAATGATTTGAGCAGATGTTTGAAGATATTGATATTACTTGTGATCAGATTTGAAGGAAAGCTTTGCCATACATGTGATCAGTTTGTGAAAGAAGATTGTGCATGATTTAGATACAAATTTGTATGTGAAAGTGTGTTGAGGAGAAAAAGACAAATAAATACATCAGATACGCCATCGCATGAAGAGCAAAATGTAAGAAGATTATTTGCACAATATAGGAGGAGATTGTGAAAAGTTGTATGGCAGATTTATAAGAAGTTTTATGAGGAGATTGTAGCAAATTTATGATCAACTTATAGCAGATTGAAGAAGAGAATTATAGCAAATTGGTGACCAAAATTATAGCAAAACTTAGAAAAAAAATTGAATGAGGGGTTGGTGCCTCTAGTGGATTGGTGCTCACAAATTGAATAAGGGGTTGGTGCCTCTAGTGGGTTGGTGCTCACAAAGTGTATGAGGGGTTGGTGCCTACAAAGTTAGTAAAAAGAAGATTAATTAAACCAATATTTTTGCCGTGGTTTTTATCTCGCAAGGGTTTCCATGTAAATTGTGTTGCTCATTATTTGATTTTACATATATGCTAATTTTAATTAAATTTTAAAGTGATTAAATAAGTTTTAAAAGAAAAAGAAAATGGCTATACTGATTCACCCCTCCCTCTCAATATAACCGTGTGCTCATCAATTGGTATCAAAGCCGACTCCTTCAAATTAGTCTAACAAACTAGAAGGTAGATCTAAAGAGCACACATGGGTGGACAAAAAGGATTCTCTTTCAATAAAGCTCCATTGTTTATGGCATTTTGGAGTTTAAGAATGGAAACTTATATAAGTGCCCTAGGATTTGACATTTGACAATCAATGGTAAATGGATACAAATCTCCATCAACTCCACCAACAGATTCAACGAGAAAGAAGGAAAGTGAAAACAATGCTAAAGCCAAGAATGCAATCCTATGTGGATTAATTGAATTAGAACTTGTGAAAGTAATGCATTGCATATCTACCAAGGATATGTGGGACAAATTAAACTTTTTTTATGAAGGAGACAACAAAGTAAAGAAAGCAAAACTTCAAATCCATCGACAACAATTTGAGAAACTAAAAATGATGGATGAAGAAAATATTGCTAGCTATCTACTTCGAGTAGATGAGATAGTCAATACCATAAAGGGTCTTGGTGAAAAAATAGAAGAATCAACAATAGTGCAAAAGGTTTTAAGATCTCTTCCTATAAGATTCGATGCCAAAGTTTCTGCTATATAAGAGATGAAGGACTTGGATACATTAACCATGGATGAGCTACATGGAATCCCCACAACTTATGAGATGAGGAACGAAAAAGACAATACATCTAAAAGGGAAGAAACCTTCAAAGCAACAAAAAGATCAAAGAATAGAGAATCTATGCCAAGTGAGAGTTCCGAGGAAGAAACAGACAAGGAGGAAGCTCTTTTTGTATGGAAGCTAAAAAGAAAGAACAAGGGAAAATTGTCATTTAAATGTTTTAACTATGGGAAAGTATGACACTTTATTAAGAAATTCCCATATTTGAAAGATAGTGATAGTGATGAAGAAGAATAGCCTTATACATAGAAAGGAAAAAAATATAGTCACAAGTATGATAAAAACAATAAGAAGAAGAAATCCTTTGATTACAAGAAGAGTCTCTTTGTTTATAGAGATGATAGTTCATGCAATGAAAGTGATTAGAGAAGAAATGCTTTTTATGGCATTTGGAACAAAAGGCAATATCATTGAAAATGATGATAAAGAAAACAAACACTCACATGAGGGTGAAAAGATCAAATATGATTATGAAGATGATGATGAAGAAAGCTTTCAGGAAAAACTCTATCATGCCATAGACGAAACTGAGAGACTTAGGACAAATAATTTAAAGTACAACAACTATTTCAAGAAGAATGTAAAAAGGCCAAAACATTTGAAGAATCGAAAAAAGTAATCATTGATTTGAAAGTTCAAATTGAGGAAGCCAAGAAAATTGAAGAAGAAATCAGATCTCAATTAAAGATAAAGGAAGAAACGTGTGGAAGACTAGAATTTGAGATTGTTTCTCTAAGGAAGGAATTAGAGAAAACGACCACCAAGATAAAGACAAGCTTCAAGTTTGAAAAGAGCACCAAAATCCTAGATAATATCATAAGTGAACAAAGATCACCATCTATAAAAACTAGCATTGGTTATGAAGAAAACAAAGAAAAGGCACAAGTAGAATCAAACAAAGAAAAGCCAAAAATTTATATTAATGCACTTAAAAGCCCCATCAAAGGAGAATGTAGCAAAGCAAAAGAAAGTCATGTTGCATCAAAACCGAGCACATATCTAAAGAAAAAGAACAATTTTAGAAAATTCTTTCCACAAAGGCAAGCACATATGACTAAGTACCATAATTCTTTCATTGGCTATTGTTTCACATGCAATCATTTTGGTCAAAGGCAATAAATTGCAGGAATCATATAAGAAATTCTAGTTGGAACAAGGATAAGAATACTTTTAGGGTTGATAAAAGGAATTACAATTATTTTGCACCTCTACTTTACAATGTTGAATGCTTTAAATGTAATAACTATGGGCACACATCACGATTTTGTAGAACTATTTTTGTAGATCCTCCAAAGCAAGACAAAAAGAAAGAAATCCTTATGGAATAAGAGGAGAATAATTCAAAAGTATGGAAAAAAAAGAAAGAAGATAGAAAAGAGTGATCCATGTTAATACAAACTGCCCTACATGCTCAAGATATGGAGAACAATGGTATGTAGATAGTGGCTGCTCATGTCACATGACTGGTGACAAAAGTAAATTTCTCACATTGAAGAACATAGATGGAGGAACAATGAGTTTTGGAGATAATGCTACAACCAATATTGTTGGAAAGGGAACTATTAGTCTAGATAATGGAAGCACAAAGATAAAAAAATGTTTTGCATGTAAAAGGATTAAAGCACAATCTTCTAAGTGTAAGCCAGTTATGTGATCAAGGTCATACTCTCTCATTTCATGCAGAGGGATGTAAAATCAAGAAGGAAGATTGATAGCAGAACCATATAGGACAACTAATAACCTCTACATCATAAATGGAAACAAAGGTAAGAAATGTTTTATGGCAAAAAAAGATGAAAGTTGGCTTTGGCATAGAAGGATGGGACACATCAACTTTGACAATCTTGTCAAAATTAGCAATACACAAGTGGTAAGAGATATGCCAAAAATTTCAAAACCTTCAAATATTATTTGTAATCACTGCAAACTTTGAAAGGAAACAAGGGCCACCTTCAAAACAAAACAATATTCAACATCTAAACCATTGGAGCTCATCTATATAGACACTCTCTGGACCAACCCGCACAAAGAGTATGCAAGGTGAAAGTTACTTTATGTTGTTAATTGATGATTACTCTAGATTTACTTGGGTAACTTTTTTGAAAGAAAAATATGTAGTGAAGAAGTTTAAGATATTTAAGTCCTTAGTAGAAAATGAAATTGAATTAAAAGATCAGATAGAGGTGGTGAGTTTACCTCAAATTAATTTGAGGAATTTTGTGAAAAAACATGGGATTAGAAGACACTTTTCTGTTACGAGAACACTACAAAAAAAATGGAGTTGTGGAAAGGAAAAATAGAATAGTGCAAGAAATGTCAAGAACCATGCTTAACAAGTGAAATTTATCAGACTCATTTTGGAGAGAAGCAATGCATACACCAGTTTATATTCTAAATTGAGCACAAATCAAATTCAATCATGATAAGACTCCATATGAAATTTGGAAAGGTAGGCCTGCCACAATTAAGTACTTAGTATTTGGTAGCAAGTGCTATATAAAGAGAGATGGAAAAAAATTAGTCAAGTTTGATGCTAGATTCGATGAAGGGATATTTCTTGGCTATTCTTCAAGACGCAAAGCTTTGAGGTGCTACACTAAAAGGTTGGACAAAATAATTGAAAGCAAAAATGTTTGTATAGATGATAACATACACCATGAAGAAATAACTCAAGAAATTGATCATGAAGAAGAAGAAAGTTGCAAAGAAGAAGAAGAAGAGAAAGAAGTTGAACATGAGAGATCTACAACACCAACAAAAACACCCAAAGATTGAGGTGTAGTCAACATCAATCTCTATTTTAAAGAAGAAGATGATCATCAATTAATTGTTGTAGTATATGTAGATGATATCATCTTTGAAGGCAAGAAAAACATATCGTGTCAAGACTTTGCTCAAAAAATGCAAGAAGAATTTGAAATGTCCATGATAGGTGAATTCTCTTTCTTCCTTGGATTACAAATATTTCAATTTGATAATGGAATTTTATTTGACAAACTAAGTATGCTAAAGAAGTGTTGAAAAAGTTTAGAATGGAGGATTGCAATCTTGTGAGTACACCAATGGTCATAGAATGTAAGTTAAGCAAGAATGATGAATCTATCAATGTAAACCAAACTTTCTACAGATCTCTGATAGGAAGTTTTCTTTATATGACAACCTTAAGACCTAATATTATGCAGGCAGTTGGGATGGTAGCAAGGTTTCAAGTTTCTCCTAAAGAGACACATGTACAAGCAATGAAGAGAATATTCAAATACTTAAAAGGAACCTTGGATTTTGGTTTATGGTACCCAAGAGGTGAAGAGTTCACCTTAAAAGCATATACAAATGCTAATTGGGCTGGTAGTTTGGATGATAGAAAGAGTACTAGTGGTAGTGAATTATTTTTGGGCAACAATCTTGTTTTATGGTTTAGTAAGAAACAAGCTTTAGTCTCTCTATCCATTGTTGAAGCAAAGAACATAGCAACAACCTCATGTTGTACTCAAGTTCTTTGGATGCGAAAAACTTTGAAGGATATCAAAGTGGAGTATGATTACCCAATATCTATATTTTGTGATAATACAAGTGCCATTAATATTTCCAAGAATCCAATGATGCACTTAAGGACTAAACACATTACCATCAAATATCATTTTTTGAGGGAACAAGTAGCAAATCAACAAGTAAAATTGGAATATTCTGCTACTAAAGAACAAGTTGCGGATATATTTACAAAGCCTCTTCCCAAAGAAACTTTTGAGTTTCTTAGGCAAAAGCTAGGGGTGATACCCTCTCATTCCAATCATTAAGGAGATCTATTCATGAGGGGGAGCTCTTCATTTCACTATCATATAGCTCTATGGATACCTTTTCCATAGATGTCAAAGGGGGAGAAGTGAAGACATGAGGATCATAGGAGCAAGAGGGAGCATTGGAGGAAGGGGGAGCATTGCATATTCAAATTTCATTTCATTGAAAAGTTGCCATCAATGAAAAAGGGGGAGATTGTTGAAATTTTTCATTGATGTCATGATTTTGGTTGATAATGTTTAGATTATGTTTAAGTTATGATTTAGATTTCATGCAAGTCAAAGCATATTATTATTGATGAATAAGACTAAATTATAACAAAGACCATGTTGGCCAATCATGTTTAAAGACATATAAATTGCTATGTTAAATGAGGCAACACTTTGTTATTGAAGACACAATATAATTGAATATATTTGTAGCACATAAGACAAAATAACATATAGGAAAACAAATTGAATAAGACAAAAATTAAATAAGACAAAAAAAAGACTAATAAGAGGCATTGATCATTATTAATGATAAGAGAAGAAGCAATGTCATGGAAGAATGATTAAAGAATAATTATTAAGGACCAACGATTAAATTTAAAAAAGCAGCAATTTAAAAAAGATATCAAAGGGAATGATAACTATAAAGGTAGCGATGCATTAAGAAGTAGGAGTGCTTCATAACAAAATAAATATGATATGATTAAGTTAACAAAGGCAACACTTAGTACTTAAAAGGGTGAGTATATTTTGAATATGGTGTGATTTGTTATGATAACAAAGGGAAATGATCAATATATGAAATGGTGCAATCTATTATGACAAACAAGGGCATAATTTAATATATGAAAAGGTGCAATTAGCAAAGAGGTTTAATCTGAATCCTATTGTGAAAGGTTATGCCTAATATCATATCCATTAAGGAGATATAAAAGGAGAGATAAAAGGAAAAGTGAAGTAAAAAAATGTAATGATTTATTTTTGAGTTTAGAGAAGATATAAACGATGAGAAAGGATAGATATATGAAGTATAAATCAAATTCGTTTTAAATGGAAGTATGTGTGGTTGTAAGAAAATGATTTGAGCAGATTTTTGAAGATATTGATATTACTTGTGATCAAATTTGAAGAAAAGCTTTGTCATATATGTGATCAGTTTGTGAAAGAAGATTGTGCATGATTTAGATACAAATTTGTATGTGAAAGTGTGTTGAGGAGAAAAAGACAAGTAAATATGTCAGATACACCTATACATGGAGAGAAAAATTTAAGAAGATTATTTGCACATTATAGGAGGAGATTTTGAAAAGTTGTATGACAGATTTATAAGAAGTTTTATGAGCATATTGTGATCAGTTTTGTAATAGATTTATGATCAACTTAAAAGCAGATTGAAGAAGAGAATTATAGTAGATCGGTGACCAAAATTATAGAAAAACTAAGAAAAAAAAATTAATGAGGGGTTGGTGCCTCTAGTGGGTTGGTGCTCACAAATTGAATAAGGGGTTGGTGTCTCTCGTGGGTTGGTGCTCACAAAGTGAATGAGGGGTTGGTGCCTCTAGTAGGTTGGTGCCTACAAAGTTAGTAAAAAGAAGATTAGTAAAAACAATATTTATTTGTGGTTTTCTCCCACAAAGGGTTTCCACGTAAATTGTTTTTGAATTGTGTTGCTCATTGTTTGATTTTGCATATGTGCTATTTTTTTATTAAATCTTAAAGTGATTAAATAGGTTTTAAAAGAAAAAGAAAATTGTTATACTAATTCACCCCCCTCTCAGTATAACCATGTGCTCATCACAAGGACACAACCAACCTTCTACTATGTGCTTGTCAAAGTGAGGAGATAATCTTTTTTTAAAAAGATCAAAGTTATGTGTATATAGGCGTGTCTCTAATCTAGAGATACATGCCCCATACAAGAGAATTGTTTTTAAATGGAAGGAAACTCAAAATTAGTTAAGAGGTGTGTTAGATGGAGGAAAACACATTTAATAAAGCCTAATTTCAAGAGTAGTCATAAGATGTACATTTTCTCTAGGAGTGTCCATATTGTAAAGGGATGTGATGTATTTTAAGTTTAGAGTTTGAAAGCCACTTAGAAGCATGCATTTGCATTCTAAGGGTGTGCTTCGATAAAGAAAAATTTAGATTGAAGTCAAATTTGCAATGTGCATGCCAAACAATAAAGATGTAATGAGGTCATGTTTTCAAAGGGAGACTCTTATGTATAAGTGCACCCTTAAGGGAGAGGCATGTGACTCATAAAGAAAAAACTTTTTTAAATAAAATCTAAAGATGCTCAAGGGCACTTTTGGATAATCCTAGGTTTAAAACATCTAGGGTATATTTAGATGTGAATCTGCCTTGTAAAGGGGTGTCTCATAAAGGAAAAAAGAGTTTAGTTTTTGAAACAAGATAAATCCATTGTCAAGTGTGCACCTAGGGGGTATGAGTGCACCTCATAAAAGAAAACTCAAATTTTAATGTAAAGATTCAAAACCTATGTGCAAATGCTTGTCTTTGGTGTAGGTGTTAAAGGAATATTTCAAATTTCAAAAATTATGCTAATAGGTACATTTCCAATGATGAAGTGTGCACCTATACAAATGAAATCAAAGTGCATGTTCAAAGTTTGTTTTATAGTGTATGAATGCATATATAAAGCAAAAATACACTTCTGTCAAAGGGATTCTAAATGTCAAAGTGATTTTTTTTTAAAGTGTTAGCCATGATTAGATAAAAATATGCAAAATCATCAAAGTTATTCAAATCCATCTATTTATAAGTCTATTTGAGCATGTTCTTTGCACTATTGCACTATTTTAGTGGTCAACTTTTTAGAGAAAATAACATATTCTAGGATTTGTTGTTTTTAGCTAGAGCTAGTTATGGCTTGTGGTATTTTTTTTAACATTCATTATTTATAGAATAGTGTGAACTATATTTGAATGATCTATCTATATCTCTCATTATACAAAATATATAAACATTAAGTCATAGTTTGCAATAAATTCACTTTACAACTTAATTGGAGGTTGCATGGTCATAGTTTTAGTATTGAAGGATGTCAAAAAGGTTGTTGCTTGGGAGGGACCCCTCCCTCCATTGGAGGAAGACTTAAACTTTCACCCAATAAAATGAGGGTTAGGATGCACTTATGTTGCTAGAAGGGAGCATCAACTATAGTAACAAATAATCCACTACTACTAGTTTTATTGATCTACAAGTCTATGCAACCCCAAGATAAAAAGGAAAATGCTTGAATAAAATTCACATCAAGAAATCAATGGATGTGGGTTTGGATTCCAAAGGTGTAGATTGTCACAAAGAGAAACTAGACAAAGAGAGACAACCTAGGAAATTGCTAGCGAGATACATAAAACCTTGGAGGCTTCCTCTAGGAAGACTCACAAATGATAATTTTATGCTGGAATATAAAAGGACTTAATAGTCCTCGCAAGTAATTTTTTGGTAAAAAGGTACATTATTGATAACATGATCGATATTTTTCTTCTTCAAGAATTGAAAATGTTTAAAAGAAGTTTAAAAATATAGCCTACAAAATTTGGTCTAATGTCGAGTATTGCATTAGTGAGGCCTGTGGAGCTTTAGGTGGTATTGTCACTATATGGAACCAAAGTAATTTGTGTGGTAATTGTAGTAATTTCTTGAAATAGTTTGGAAGTGTTGTTCTATTCTTGTAATATGAAGTGGATTCTTTCAATTATCTATGCCCCTAATTCTAGATTAGCTAGAAAAGAGTTTTGGGAGGCCACTTTTTCTCCAATCAATATTTAAAAAGATGACCCTTGGATTGTAATGC
Source organism: Sequoia sempervirens (assembly GCA_007258455.2). Classification (NCBI taxonomy): domain Eukaryota; kingdom Viridiplantae; phylum Streptophyta; class Pinopsida; order Cupressales; family Cupressaceae; genus Sequoia; species Sequoia sempervirens. The sequence continues at coordinate 162,695,093 of VDFB02270651.1, read as the reverse complement.
CCCGCTATGCAAACCCCAAAGGACAACTAAAACTAACAAATTACTGCACAAATATTTTTTTGAAAGAAGAACATTACACAAGATGAACATGAACACACATCACATATAAAGCAGTTATGTAATTACAATACCAACTACGTCCTCTGGGGTACATGAGACGACATTACAAAAACCTAAACTAATACCATAACAATAATGAACGAATTCCAAGATTACATTATCAACTATCCATTCATGACATTACATAAATGAGAAGTATCCATATACAACACATAACATAATGGAGAGATTATAAACATAGATACATTACATTGATCAAATCAGATTATACAAATACATTGATAATGAGAAATTGTATTGCTTTCAAGATTACATATGCACAACTGTGCTTCCCAACACATAGTGGGAATAATACATTGATTACAAGAGAAATACAGAAACAAACATGATATAACTGAATTGAGGCGAAGCTTTGGATCCTCTGCAACAACATGAACTCTGCGCTTCGCGATCACTAACTGGGAACCTAATGGGGTGCAAAGCATGTTCCACCTGACCACGTGGACCTGAAGGCCCATCCCCCGTGCTAGGAGATGACAAGAAAAACCCTCGACAAAGAACAATCAAGCAGAATGACCAGAAGACCAAACCAAAAAAGAGCAACCAAAACATAATAAACAACAATCTCAATGACTACTTACAAGATGACTACTTCTAGAGGCATACAAAGGCAGAGGCAAGGGATACTACGGGAGAGTGTCATCGCACGACCCTATCATGGGTTACCCTAGTTGCCTCTCAATAGGCGTTGACCCCCATCTATGGTTACCCTGACTGCCTCTCACTAGGCACCAACCCCATAGGGTGACACATGCAGGACCACTAACCTCTCATGAGGACGAGGTAGCGATCTTGCCGACCATGGCCTTCTCAGCCCACCCTTAGTCTGCGAAAGCACTAACGGTGTGGACAAGGCAACTTACTTATCTTTAGTTAATGTGTTCCTGCCCAAACCCACTAATTAGTCTCATTAGGTTTTCACTTATTTAACCAACTCTTCCATGGGTTATCCAGGCTGCCCCTTTGTGCGCCGACCCCCTTGAAGAGCCACCCTCCCTAATAGCCCTAATACAAAACTTACAACAACAAGGGGTGTACCAAACATAAAACACCAAAAATTACGAGTCCGAGTACAAATGCGAGGCATGGACCATCTCACCAAACAACCATAACAAGAGGCAAAACAATGAAACAAGGTAACACCCACAAGAGTCGAAACCAACAATTCAATCAACGACTCAAAAAGATAAAACATGGAAATCCACATAAAACAGTTTTCCCATTGCCTTTGGAAGTCTATAGAACAACTACCCATAAGCTCCCAACAGTGATTAATTCAATGCTAAGGGTTCCCTCATGCCTAAAAACAAAATATCCCCCAGTGGAAATATAATAAAGGGAAAAGAAAACCACCAATATAGAGACAACAAAATTCCATCTCTTACACACATTCCAAGTGACAATTCTAAAGAACATAACCCACAATTGTTACATTTAATTACACATCCACTTAGCATTATTCAATCCACTAAAAAGTTTATACAATTCTTGATACATATCAAAATATGCTTACAAACGGATTGCTATTGCTCATAATTCCGTTTGTAAGCATATGGTAAAGTTTTATTTAATTGATACAAAGAACTCGAATGCAGTATACTGTAAAAGACAAACTAAACCCCAATTTTGTTTTAATTAAGTATTAACATAAATATTTTCTAGATTACTTATCTTTTGTCAAACATAATTAATATTTACCTTTCAATTTAAAATTTAATTTCTTTACCTTATTAACTATTTTTATATAAAAAATATCTATGATAATATATTTATTTAAATTACTCACATACATTTTAAATATTAAAAATAAGGGGAAACTATCTGTACCTAAATGTTTTGAAACTATAAATATTCACCGAAAAGAAATTTAATCTTTTGAAAAGAAAATTCATCTAAAAAAAAGAAATAAGGTATTAACTAACCTTCTTTCTTTATTAGAATTGACATGTACTTTTACCTCCCTTCTTTTATAGGAAAGATTCCATGAGACGTTATTTATCCCTAAGTGTTTTTAGGCTTTTAAGGAAGAACAAGCATTTTATTAGCCTAAAGTTTATGATTTGAGCTTCATTTCCCAAATCTCTAAATAGATATGAACATATGAGCGAAGAAAATCCTACCAACAGGCCTAATATTAAGAGGAGAGGTAAACAAATAAAAAGTGAAGGGCAAATAAAAATCCTACCAACAGGCCTAATATTAAGGAGAGGTAAACAAATTAAAAGTGAAGGGAAAATAAGTAATTTATTTGTTATCCTTTGATAAATTTGATTTTGTTTCTAAAGTAAATTATAGAAGAGTTAGCTACTTGCTTCCCTGTAAAATGAATTCTTTAAGTTACCCAGGTAAGCTTTAATACTGATATCTTTAAGTTACCCAGGTAAACTTTAATACTAATATTTGATGTGAAACTTATTTTACCCAATGCTGAGGCTTACAGAACTATTAGTAAATGGTAATAATATGCTAAAATATGAGTTCTTTGAATATGATTGGTATATAAATTTATGATAATAAATCAAAGAGCAAAAAGGGACAAAAACATCTTGGTTCCAAATTCAAAATATATTATCTCAATTGATTCACAGCCAACAACACAAATAAAATAGAAATGTGAGTATCTCCATTTACTAGTTAACAAAGGAAATACAATAAAATGAAGATGCCCTTAGGTAAAAATACACAATACAAGAACAAGTAAAGAAATGAGGTAAATTTGCATGTAGGTTAATCCTTGCATTTTAGTGAAATTAGAAACCTAACTCTCCCAATGTTTGATTAAAATACTATTTTTATTTTATTTTATTTTTTTAACTGTTAGTTATTATTTTATCTCTATAAATCATATTACTTAAATTTAATAATTCATAGCTGTTACGAGAATCTTTTTAATTATTTTTTTGAAATTTGTCATTATCCAAATTATAATATCCATTATGATATTTTATGCACTACCTCATTATCCAAATATTTTAAATTTAAAAATGAACTTTATTAATAAGCAAATTATTAATCCATTATATTAAATTTAAAATAATCATTATTTATAATTGCAAATTTATGTTTTATTTACATTTTTGTCTTTTAATAAAGGAATAATATAAGCTATTAAATCATTATCCCCTTCAAACTAATTTAATAATTTAATTAATGACATTCGTTCAATAATCTAACTATTTAATAATAAAACATTTATTCTTGACATAGCAATTTAATTTAATTAACTAATTGAACAAGGCCACTTAAAATGTTAAGTTTACCAAATAATCCAGTGGCACAATAATCAACGAAATCACAAATAAACACTTACACAAAAGTCTAGAAAGACCGATTTAGAGGGGCACTACATGGATGGTGATTGGAGATTTCAAGACCCCTCTTTAATCTTTAGAAAAGTTGGGTGGTACTATGGATTATTCTAATAGTATGGTAGATTTTTCCAAATTCCTAAGTGATGCTTGTATGATGGATATTGATCTTAATTGCCAACTTTTCACTTGGTCCAATAGGCATATGGGTTAACATCTTATTCAAGTTAGGATTGATAGATTTCTAATTTCCTCCAATTGGGATATCATTGGAGACACCAAAATTTTACTCTCCTTAGAATTGGCTTAGACCATAACCCCCTATTGCTCAACTTAGTTGATAGGATTGATAAAGGCTTGTCATGCCCAAAAATTTTATCAAGAAAACCTACAATTTTTTTTTGAATCCATTAATTAAGCTAATTAACACTCTAAGTGTTTGAGGTGTAATAGTAAACATGATGTGAGTTGAGCACCCTTGAGGATACACTTTTTAACTCAGATGCAAAAGTTATATATACAAAATTTGTATGCAAATCACTACTAGGGTTCACCTGACACACACTCCCTTAGACCCTCCTTGGGTTGTCTAGGTAACATGAGTCATGGATTGAATAGGGAAAGTCTTGTAAGACCAAGGTTTATGATTGAGGGTTAACCAACTATAGTTCAACCACACATTAGGTTCAATCGAGTTTAATGAAGATTAAACAATCGTTGAGTCCTAAGGGGAACATAGACCCTAAAGTAGATTTTGTTCTAGTTGCTTAATTTAATCATAACGTGGTTGCATATTCACAAGTTTCATTTTGAAGGGATCAAATATTAGTATATATTGGATACCTTATTAATTTAAATGTACCACTAGATTAAAATTTACCTACTTAAGGTAAGATAACAATTGAATCCATATTATGCAAGGGAGTAATGATTCCTTCATACTAAAAAAATCATTAACTAATTTTAATACACCTTAGGTTAGGTTAAATTTGACAAGGATTAGAGGCACCTCTAAATCTCATGGTAAAATTTATTTGATTTATCTCACTCAAGTTAATCTAATTCATTTATTGAATAGTTAATTATTCATTCATCCCATTACTCAGGATATGACGATGTCTTCAAATTACCCAAGCTAAATAAATTATGTTTAACAATACTTTAAATTTATAACCTTGTAGTAGGGAGGCACAAATTTGCACATGAATAATATTTAAGAATTAAATATCTTCCTTTGTTAATTACTAAAAACCCTAAGGTTTCCATTTTGTTGGGATGGTTTAATAGAGATTTGATACCCTTTAAATTCATCAATGCTTAATTTCTTAATTTTGACATTCCTCTTGGTCCATGTAATTAACATCATTTAGTTAGGATTAGTCATCTCAAATCCGAGGAAGGACAACACTTTGATCACCCACGACCTCTTCGATTTAAAGGAGATAATGATTTATTATATAATATCTTGTTTGATAATGTGGTAGGGCCTCTTTACAATTTTACCAGGTTAATTATAAAATATTCACTTTAATTACATGATATTATAAATGGTTTATATTGGATTCATTCATAGGTAAGCGTCCCACATAACCTTATTAAATAATTAATTTATTTATCAATATATTTATATTAAATGGGGCTAGTTCACACTAGATTTATTTGAGAGAATTTATCTCATTCATATTTATTCATCCATTTGATTTTACACATGATTTAGAATAGTGAATTCCTTTAGTTATAGTCAAATTTGAACAGTTTAAGTTATTTCATGGAGTCTCACTTAAATAAGTTTTATATTATAAAGTTACTTTTATGAATTATTATCACTATTTTTTCCAAAGGTGGCTTTAAGTAACAACTTGAGTGAGGGTACCTAGTTACATAGGCCCCCACCATGAGTCTAATAAGAATTAAATACGTTTAATTAAAGCAATCATTAATTAGAGCTAGTTGAATGTGCACTCAATCACAACCATTGGATGAGATTCAAATTTGGCCATTGGATCCTAGGACAACTAAAGTAACCTTAGTTTCATAAGGATGTTCTTTTTAACTTGTTTCCTCTCATTTTACTCTCCATTTGTGTTTGCAGGTTTGCAGGTTTGAAGAGAAAAGTTGAATGATCACTCAAGGATTTTAAAAGCTATTTTATCTTCCTCTTCCCTCCTATATTCCTCCCTTTTATTTTTAGGTTCAAAATGTATTATTTTATTAAATTGATACAACTTTATATTTTCCATTCTCGATCTTACAGTCTCATCCTTTGTATCTACAAATCTGTTTGTTTGATTTAATTGTTTAAAACCCACTCTCTTAATATCTATGAGACAAGGATTGTTAGTGTGGATCGATTACTTAATCCATGATGAATTGAAGCATAATCTACCCAAATAAACCTGCACCTACCAAACAAGATCATTCAAATTGAAAAGATTAAACTAAGCATTTATACAAACTATAAAACAGTTAAATTCCTACTCTAACTCATTTGAAACTTATCATGTTTTGGAATTAGTGTCGTGTTGATGTGAAACGATGACCCTTTCCCAATCATGTGATTAGTAAGTCTGTTGCAATTGATTCTACGGAAGAGAATCAATGAAACCATTGTGATAAATGGATGAAAACCTAGTTTATGCTAAAAATGAACATGATGCAAGCTAAATTAACATGATTTTATGCTACAAATGATCTAATTATGCAATTGCTAAGCTAATCTAAGCTAATTATAAGCTAAAATATGAAAACCCTAATTCATATACAAACTAAGATGGATGCATGGAAGCCATTAATGGATGCTTTAAGCTATTATGCAATTAGAATGAACTAAAACAAGCTAAAAGTGAGTAAATTATGAGTGTGGATGTAAGTGAGTTCAACAACATAAGTTTGCAATTGAAAGATGGATCCATTTGTCTCCAAATAGTGACCTATTTATAGGAAAGCAAATGATAAATGGAGGGTTGAGATTGAAGAGATTAATCAACGATCAAAGATGAAGGAGATGAGAAGCATGAATCATGGATTCTCATCAACAAATGAGAATGCATGATGGGATTTAATCAAGGGTTCACACTTGCCTTAAACAAACACACTTTTGACCTGCTCACACAAGTCAAAGGTGACTTGTTCAAAAGGTTAAAGGTTAAAAATTGCTTAAGAAGCCAAGTGAAAATATCCCTTTTCCAAATGATGTAGGAATAAGAATATTCATTTGGGTGAGGAAAAAGGCATTTTGCAAATCAAAAGAAAAATTTAATTGTGCAAAAAAGGGAGATAAGGGATATTCCCTTTTTAGAAGAAAATTAGTTTAATTGCTAATTAAACAAGGTTTAATCATGCAATTAGGGGATTTGGAGGAATAAAGTTATATTTATTAAATAATTTAATAAATGGGGAGGAAAGAGAGATGAAATGATTTTTAATTAAATAACTTAGGGTTATTTAATTAAATAAGAGGGCTTAGGGAATTAAATTAAATGTTTTAATTTATTCAATTTTATGAGGTGAAATGTTAGTGTGAAAGGGGGTGAATTAACCCAATTTGATGAATTAGGTTAATAGATGCAAATGATGCAATTAATTAAATAGCTAGGCTAATTCAATTAATTAAGCGAAAAGAGGATGGATTTAAAGAGGAAATGATGTTAGTTAGCCAATGTGATCCATCAAGACATTTTTAAGTGTCTACATTTTGCCCCTCTTTGAAGCAATGTACTCGTTGAATTGGTTCAAAGACTAATGCTGATTTCGATGTTGATTTTGATGCTGATGACAATGCAAAAATGAATATCGATGATATGTTTGAGATGTTGATAGCCAAGCTAAAGTTGATTGATCTGATTGATTGATTGATAACATTGTTGAGGATTCACAACAATGCAAGGATTGTGTTGAATAACATGAGGATTCATTGGGAAAGATATATCTCCACGATGGTTGATTTGATAGATTGATCAAGATTTGCTAGCAAGGCTAGGAACAAAGTCCGTTAGATGATTTGATATCGATATGATTGAAAGATGGTTGGATTCCCCCTCGAGATATCGATCGGAGAATAAAGTGTTTTGATCGGGCTCACGATAGGTGAAAATCAGACTTATGCTTGAGATTTCAGGTTGCTTTTGAATCAAAGAGCTACAAATTTTCAAATTGTTGAGCTAAAGATGATATAGATGCCCCACTATGCCCCAGCGGAAGAGGGATTGCTGGCATGCTAGCTCAGATATTGATGTAGACAGATTTCAGGATGTATAGACATTCATTGGCTATGGGTAGCCTCATGTATATTTTGATATATCACACAAATTTGATGCTTGAATAGAAATGTAAAGATAGAAGAAGAAGAATAAGAAGATAAGATGGATGGGTTGACCATTTATTTTGAGATTGATTAAAAAAGATCCAACAAGTCTATGATCCATCGAGACTTTATTAGAGATGACGAGACAATACAAAATGAGGATGAAATGCAGGATGATGAATTGCTCACACTTCAAGATTGGGATTTTTCATCATTCCTTATTGTTTTATATAAAACATAGACATGATGCATCAAGGTGTCAATAACCAGGACGACATTGTATCTAGTGTAATGGAATTTGACTTGGCAAACATATAGGATAGTTCTTGCTCACATCTTGACATACGGAAACCTCCTTGGAATGCAAGTTAGAAGCTTAGAATATATTGGACCAAAGCATACACAATAGTCAACAACGTACTCCAAACAACCTTCCTACACACAACTAAGCAAGTATGTGCCAAGATTATTTTACAAGAGTACCCACAAGCACAACAAATGAAAGACAATGATCGATGCCCCATTCCTTTCTCTCTAAATCGTTTTGATAGACATCATCAAGAGGTCCTTGGAATGGGCCATTAAGATAAATCACAAGAAAAGATCAAAGACAAACAATCAGTGTTATCTATATCTCTTGCATGTTTAAGTTTAGCTACGGTGATGTCTGATACTGATGTCCATCATAGGAAGGATATATCCTAGGACATGTTGATTAGAGGTTGTTTGATGTTAGGATGATGATGAGCTTTATGATAAGTCGTTGATACAAACTTCACTGACACATTTATCTATGATCTAGACTTTAAATTTTGACACTTAGGTTTGCACTTTACAACTTGCTATGTTTGTTTCCTATTTGTTTTGCCAAAGGTTGAAGGTGACAATCGATTTATTATGGGTGAAAGTTTATTGCAGGTGAAAGTGAGATGGGGTGGATGGTTTTTTTGGATTTTCTAGAATATTTCAATGTTTTTGGTATTTTGAAAAAGTTGAGGCTTTTTTTGGTCTTGTTTTGAATGTCTATATGAATGTTTTTGGTTTTTTTATTATTTGAGGCTGTTTAGGTCTTTTTTGAATGTTTTCCAATGTTTTGGTGTTTTCTAGTTTTTTGAATGTTTTTGTATTTTCTGGTTTTTTGAATGTTTTGGGGGTTTTTCAATATTTGGATGTTTTTGTGTTTTCTGAGATATTTGGATGTTTTGGATTTTTAGGAGTATTTGGATGTTTTGGGATTTTCTAGAGTATTATATTGATGTTTTGGATTTTAGAGAGTTATATGGATGTTTTGGGATTTTCTAAGAGTTATATGGATGTTTTGAGAGTTTCAACCAAGAACCTAACCTAAAAGACCTATCCTAGGGGTCTCGGGGGCTGATCAAAGATAAGCATTGCCTACGTTATACACGTAGTGACCACGTCGTTCGATCGACTCGACCTATTAACAAGATGAGATATGAACAGTGATGGAAAAGTCAGTTAATTATGACGGACTCCTAAAGGATTGACCTAGGGTGTCTTGGGGGCACATCAATGATGGCCTTGCCTATGTTCAAGCTCAGAGACAACGTAGTTCGACAAGGGGACCGCTTTTTGGATTTTTGATATTTTGACCTTTTTAGTTTTTTTGATGTTTTCTAGATGTTTTGGATTTTTCCTTTACAATTTTTTGAATGTTTTTGGATTTTAGTTGTACAGGATTTTGCAAATGTTTTTGGATTTTCTAATGAGGTAATATTTTATGAATGTTTTTGGATTTTCTGATGAGATAATATTTTCTAAATGTTTTTTGGATTTTCTAATGAGATAAGATTCCAATGACCTCAAGATATAAAAGAACCCGATATTTCCCATAACGAAATGCCCCCAATGTGACATGTTAGACTACTTCAATAAAGGCAGGACATACTGACCTTTGGAATATGCCAAGTAGTACTAAAGGGTTCATGATACCTCACAGTGTTAAGCCATGATAAGGACACAAATGATGAATAAATGGCGGTGCAAAGAATGATAGGATAAAAGAGCCAACAAATAGATGGAGATGCTTCATTTACGCAAGGCACCTATTTGCCAGGTTTTCACCAAGGTACTTTCCCAAAGCACCACTGAAGTGGTTTTCCCTAGAGGACAATTTTTTTCTTTACTTTTTCAATCCTTTTTCTCATTTTTTTTGGATTTTGATTATTTTATGATTATTTTATATTTTTTGATTTATACCCTTCAAGACTAGGCATAATTTTTTTTGAGATGCAAGCTGTTAATTGGCTCCTGAATAGGTATGAGAGCTTCTAATCCATAGACCAAAGAGAAAGGGGTTGCAACTGTAGGTGTACGAATACTGGTTCAATAAGCCCAAAGAGTGGGATTTAATTGCAGATGCTAGTCATGACCAACTTCATTCACTATTTTCTTCAAGATTTTCAAGATAGTTTTGTTCGTAGCCTCAACTTGGCCATTACCTTGGGGATAGTACGGGGTAGAGAATCGATGTTGGATATTGAATCTTGGGCACAACTCTTTCACATCCTAATTTTTAAAAGGGGTTCCATTATCTGAGATGAGAGTTTGAGGAACACCATAACGATAGATAAGGTAATTTAGGATAAACTTTGCAATTTATTTCCCTATTATATAGGTCATAGGAATGGCTTCTACCCACTTATTAAAGTACTCAATGGTGGTTATGATAAACTTGTGGCCATTGGATGAGGTTCGGGTGATTTTTCCAATGAGGTCAAGGCCCCATTGTAAAAAAGCCCATGGTGTGATCATTGGCTGCAATTCTTAAGCTGGAGCATGAATCAAATCCCCATGTTGTTGACACTAGATGCACTTCTGCACATACTAATGAGCTTCTTTTTCCATGGTTGGCCAATAGTACCTCATCCTCAACAGTTTCTTAGCTATTGTCATACCGCTAGAATGGGACCCACATATGCCATCGTGTACTTCTATTAAAGTAGTTAAGGCTTCCTCTTGGTTAAGACATCGTAGTAATGTCCCTTCGATGCTTCGACGGAAAAGGGTATCACCTAGGATCACGAATCAGGATGCCTTTTTAACAAAGGTCTTTTTAAGGTTCGGGGTGATATCTAATGGAAGGGTTCCTTTGCTTAGGTACGTGAATATGTCATGATACCATGGGGATCCAAGACCAACAATGAAACATGCATTCAGATTCAGGGATTTTGAAAGTTGGTACAATAAGTTATTCTACCAAGAATTCACATTGTAGGACATTTGGCATGTCTAACAGTGATCCAATTGTTGCCATGGTGTCTGCTACTCTATTGTTCATGCGAAGAATTTGCTCAAATTTTTTTTCTATGAAGAGAACCTTGAGATTCTCCACCATCTTCTTGTAAGGAGTGAGCTTGTCATCTTTAGTTTGATAGTCGTCATTGACTTGGTTGATAACCAACTATGAGTCTCCATAGGCTTTCATCTCTTGAATCTGCCACTGAACTTCTATCCTTAGGCTTGTGATTAGGGATTCATACTCAACAATTTTGTTGTTACACAGGAATGATAGCCTATATGACTTTGGAATGCAATCACCTTGAGGGGTGATAAAAAGAATGCCTACTCTGGATCCATGTTGGGTGAATGATCCATCAAAGTACATCTTCCATTGAGTTGTGAGATTGATAAGGAACATTGATTCGTTACGGAACTCAGATATCAAGGGGTTCTCAACATAGATAAGTGCTTCTACTAGTTGTTCTATGATTACTTGTCCTTTGATTGCTTTGTGTTCCACATACTCTATGCAAAATTCTGTTAAGATCGTCACCCATTTAGCCATTTGTCATGTAAGAGTTGCTTTGGATAATAGGTATTTTAATGGATTGATCTTTGCAATGAGATTGATTTGATGTGACAACATGTAGTGCCTGAACTTTTGTGACGCAAAAATAACTGCTAGGAATGCCTTCTCCATCCATGGGTCAATAGTTCATCTCATAGCCCACCAAGATTTTGCTGATGTAGTAGATGGCTTTTTCTTTCCATTTTCATCATGTTGTGCTAAAAGAGATCCTAGTGTTGTTGGTGTTGCTAACATGTACATGATCATGGCTTGTTCGGTATTGGTGGCATGGGCATTGGAGGTGTCAGTAGATAATCTTTGATCTGCTGGAAAGCTTTATCACAATTGTCATCCCACTTGTAGGTTATCCCTTTATCGAGAAGATGCGAAAAGGGGTGAATTTTATCTAATAGTTGTGCCATGAACCTTCTGAGAGGCTGCAGTCTACCTTGTAATCCTCTCATCTGCTTTAGTGTTTGCGGTGGTTCCATATCTAGGATGGCTTTTACCTTTGCTGGATCAATTTCTATCCCTCTTTGTGAGACAATAAAGCCAAGAAGTTTACCTGATGTGACCCCAAAGACACACTTTTTTGGATTTAGTCGTACCTTGTATTCTTCAAGCCTGTTAAAGATGGGTCCTAAGACTTGTATGTGCTTACTTCTCTTTCTATATTTTTCTAAAATATTGTCCACATAATCTTCAACTATTTTGTGGATCATGTTGTGAAAGATGAGTGTCATTGCTCTTTGATAGGTTTCTCCTACATTCTTTAACCCAAATGGCATCACATTCCAACAATAGGTTCCCCATGGACAAGTGAATACAGTTTTTTGTTGATCTTCCTTAGCGATTATGATTTGATTATAGCCTGAAAAACCATCCATGAGTGATAGCATTTCATTCCTTGCAGTTAGGTCCACAATGAGATTGATGTTAGGAAGAGAGAAATCATCCTTTGGGCATGCTTTGTTTAAGTCTCTGAAATTAATACAGATTCAGATGCCCCCAATGGGTTTTGAGATTGGTTCCAGGTTTGAAACCCACTTAAGATAATCTATCAATTGGATAAAGCCAACATCAAGAAGCTTTTTTAACTCTAGTTTGACCAAGAGTGCTATATGAGGATGCATCTTTCTTAATTTCCATTTAACAGGCTTAGCTTCAGGATAGACTGCTAGGTGATGCACAACCACTTCCGGATCAAGGCTTGGCATATTTGTGTATGACCATGCAAAGTTGGCTCTTCACTCTTTGAAGAATGCTGCTAGGTTCTTTTGTTATTCACCCAACAAGGATTCAACATAGAAGGTGATCTGAGGTGCTTCTTCGGTACCCAAATTAATTGTAATGGCCTTTTCTGCTAGCATTGACGAATTTTCTTGATGCATTGCAATAAGGGGGGATTGAATACCTCATCCTTGGGCACCTCAAGGAGGTTTTCACCGTCAGATGCATCCTTTGTTTTTACTATTTTAGGATCAGAGAGTGCCACTATGTGGTTTTCACTCAAGGATTTGCATGTTAGTTGCATTTCATTAATTTTGTGACTAAAGGATTCAATCATCTCCCCATAGTATGCCCTTGTGTTGATCACTATGCCAAAGCCTACTTTGAGATCTGCCCATGATAAGTTGCCACAGAGTCCCATGAATTTTGAGATCGCTTCATCATTTTTAAATAAATCTAGAATCTTTGGTCCTTGTTGGTCCATGTCAATAAGTTGTGGGTACTCTAGACGTATTTCGATTGGATGGTTGCTTGGGAGAAATGATGTTATGGATATTATAAAGAGGGTGTTGTTCTCAAATAGGTCAGCAACATCAAGGGGAAAATCATCTAAGGTTATATCACATGATGTAGGTGACCAAGAGGAAGCCTCAACTTGTTTAGCAGAAGTACCTTTGCCAATAAGTGTGACCTTGCTATTAGTACAACCCAAGCCAGGATTCTTTATTCGTTTCTCAGGAATGATGGGTTCTAGTAAACCATTATCATTCTGTCGTAGCTTTTCATTCTTGTTATATCCCCAATTTTGCATGAGTTGTAGGCCTTTGTTATCATCTTCCATGGGAAGAGCATGGACCTATCATTCATCTTGATAGAGGAATTTAGAGATATCTTCCTCATTAACATCTTCTTGGTTCAAATCCCCCCACTTGGTGAAGGTAGTATCTACCATCTTGATTGTTTCAGGTTCTTTGGTGCTAGATGTGGGTTTCCCATAAGATTGAGGAGAAATAGGCAACTCTCCTAAGACAAAGGTTTCTTTCAATAGCTTGTAGTTTTCACAACCATCATCCTGGATCACTGCTTTGACGTCAGGTATACTCTGCACAATGGGAATTTTTATTGCTGAAGTAGAGGCGAGGGATGATGGGTCAACAAATGAGCTTGATGGTGTAGGCCCTTCATCATTTTTGGGTATTTGGGGTATCTTATAGAACCTGGCTTCAAAAATTTTACAGTAGTAAAAAGGATTAGGGTCTCCATGGATAGTGATTTCTCTACCTTCGAAAGAAAACTTCACACACTAATGATAGGTTGAGGCTACAAATTTTAGAGCATGGATCCATGGTTGGCCAAGCAAGATGTTACAGGGAAGATCAAGATCAAACACTTTGCATGTAGTTTTTGCAATAAGAGATCCCACTTGGATTGGAAGGGAAATTATTCCTTGTGATACCCATTCTTGGTCGTCATATGCTCTGAAGGTGGTACTTTTTGTTTTCTCAATGGTATCTTCTGAATAGCCCAAATTTTTGATCAACTGTAGGGTACAAATGTTCAGACCAACACCTCCATCTACCAAGACTCTTTTGACCTTGTTTTTATGAATGACAACCTCAAGGTGTAAAGCACAGTTATGAGATGGTTGTGATGGTAGGTCTTTCTCGGAGAAGGTGAGAAGATGGTTGGTGATGTGCCCTACCATAGCTTGAAACTAACTAGTATCAATATTCTCCAGAATAGATGACTCAGACAAGGATTTCTCTAATATTTCCCTGTGTGGGGGATAACCTTAAGAGTTCTTGATAGATATCTATGCGGGGGTCTGCTTAAGCTGATATAGAAGATTGTACTTGCTAGGATTATATGTGGGATAAGTAGGTTGTGTCCTAGATTGAGAGGGGAATCCTTGAACAATTATTTTTCCACGTCGTGTGGTGACTCCACATTTTGTACTAGCTCCTTTGATGGTTTCAACAGTGATAACGCTATCGTTGGAGGCAACTACATTGGAATAGGTATGCTGCACATTTGTGTAATCCTTAGCTTTGTCATTGTTATTTGCTTTGTTATGGTCTGACATAGGGTTCTTGTATATCTTAAGATCTTGGTTCCCAGCTGGTACCTCATTAGATATGGTATCATTTTCTATGAGATCTTGGATGATGTTTTTTAAGTTTCATGCAGTTTGTTGTTTTTTGTCCTTTGATTTTGTGAAAGTCAAATAGATCACGCTCGTTATACTAGGATGGTTTCTCTTGTGGTTCTTGGTAGTTTTCAAAGTTGGGAAGTGATATCATATTTGACTCTACAAATTTCTTCACGATTTTCTTGATGGGTTCCAATAACTGTGTGTACTTGTGTTTGGGATAGTTGTTCTTGTTAGCGATCCGCCTTTGTTGCATGTCAGTGTTATTGATATGATTGTTCTAAGGAGGTGTTGTTTGTTGCACAATTGGTTGAATGTTAGCAACTTGATTGTTATTACGTCTAGGAGCACTTAGTATGACCTTAGCATCTACCACACGGTCATTTGTTACATTTTTGTTCTTTGCCCAAACATGAGGTTTCTCATTCGAACTAGTTGAAGGATGGTTGTCTTTGTAAGCTTGAGTATTTACTTGTGAGATTAGAGCTCTTTCAATGTTAAGGGATATAGGGATAAGTTCATCATATGATGTGATGCACTGTATTTTCAAGTGGAATGACAGATTTGGATCTAGATTGGATATTATGATTCCCACTTGTTGTTCGTTGGGAAGAGGCAACTTGCTTTTACTAGCTCTTTGTCTCCATATTTGCAAGAAATTGGTGAAGGTTTCTCCTTGATTTTGTCTAAGATTATAATTCTTCTAGACTGACATCCATGTCAAGATTGAAGGAGTAGTGATTGATGAATTTATCAATGATTTCTTGAAAAGTTTTGATACCGGGAGGCAAATGAGAAAACCAATCCATAACATGACCTGTTAAACTTCAAGGGAAGAGGCGTATTAGATATGAATCATTGTAAGCCACCTCCATGCACATGACGTTAAATTATTTGATATGGTCCACAAGACTTCCTCTCCCTTTATATTTCTCAAATTTGGGGATTTCAAAACCAATAGGGAATGGTATCATTGCTATTTTTTGGTCAAATGAATAAGGACAAAAGTTCTGTGTATGGGGTTTCTTTACCTTTCCCATGCCAAGGTTCTGCATTTCTTGTGAGAGCGCTTTCAATTGCGATGCTAGATTGTCTTGTGGGTTGGGTGGAGGAAAATATGGTGGAATGACAGATGAGTTGTATGGGGTGTATGGTGGTGTGAGATTCAATTAAGATGATTGGGGTATTGATGTATATGTTCCCAATGTGTTTTGATTGACGATGTTCTGTTGAGTATTATAATAGGAAACTTGTTGCTATTGTGCATACTGTTGAGGTAGTAAGGCTTTTTGTTGAGCTTCTTGTTGTTGTTGTGCCACTAGGGCTTACTGTTGGGCCTGCTATTGTTGGTGTGCTAATAAAGTTGCTTGTTGTGCCTGATGTTGTTGTTGTGCCATTTGTTGTACTGCTAAGGATGCTTCTTGTTGTTGTGCTAAGGATGCTTCTTGTGCTTGATGTTGTTGTTGTGCTAAGGCTGCTTGCTAAGCTTGATGTTGTTGTTGTGCTAACACTACTTGTTGAGCTTGATGTTGTTGTTGTGCTAACACTACTTGTTGAGCTTGATGTTGTTGTTGTGCTAAGGTTGCTTGTTGTTGTTTTTATTGGACAGCTTGTTGATAGGCTTTTTGTGCTTGTTGTAAAGCTAAGTTATGTGCTTGTAATGTGGGATCAGGTGGTTGTTGAGACATCTGTGAAGGATTATGGATATTGATGTTTTGAGTGGGTAATGGATTTTTGATGAAAGGTAGAGAGTTCCATGATTTAACATTCCTTGTAAGATGGTAGAATGAGGTGGAGGAATGTATGTTTGAGGTCTTGATTGATTTGGCATAGTAAAGGGGACTGTGGGAAAAGATGAGGATGATGTCATTAAATTTTGCAATGGAAATGACACACTAGGACCTTGAGTCCATTGATTGAAAATATTTCCTTGTCCCATGTTTTGAGGATTGCCTTGTGCCAAAGATCTAAACAAGGGATTTTTGATCAAGGTACTTCTTGGATTGACAGAACTTGTAACCAAGGGATTGTTTTGAGGTGGATTGATGGTGGATGGTGTGGATGTGTTTTGTGAAACCAATGGTATGGATGAACCCATTAGAGGATTGGGTAAGGATGTCCCTATTTGCTTCAAGGGTTGACTCTGTGGTATGGTATTGGTATGCCCTTGTGCATTGTTTTGAGATATCTGATCCACATTGCTTTGTGTAATGGTAGGAACACTTGTGGTACTCATGGATGTGGATGAAGAAGTATGCCCTCGATATGTTGAAGTTGTGTTTGAGTAATGAAGATCAAGAGGTGTGTATATTTATTTAGGATCTTCAGGAATGAGAGGTGCACCAAAGCTAGGTGTCCAAGTGGTTGTGTTAGGTGGAGGATTGGTTTCAAGTATTCCCACAAGTGTACTATTTTCAAATGAAAGAGCATGTCCAAAGTATTTAGCAAGGCTTGTTGCAATACTAGGAATGTAGATTTGATTTAGCCCTAGAGATGGAGTTGTGAAACCTTGTGTTAAATTTTGTGCCACAAACGTCGGGGAGATAGGAGCTAAATTTTCAAAGGCTTGATGTTCCATAATTTCCTCCCTAGTGAGTTCAAATGGGTTGTTTGTGATATCTTCTATCTCATATGGTCCTGATGGGGATGAAGGCTGTTGTGATGGTGTAACTTGACTCCTTGGATCGAATTCTAAAGGATTTGGATCACTTGAGGTAAATGTAACTTTGGATTTTTCCATGATTCTCTTGTGTTGTGATCTAGTCTTTACCATAAATTTTGTGTCACCTATGGGAGAGTTATGTTGAGATTTGTGATGTTTGAACTCTCTAGTTGACTCAAATCTAGGTAAAAGAGACACTCTAAGTATTTTGGGAGGAATGATGATAGTGGGGGATGAAAATATGGATGATGTGGAGAGTGATCTTTGCAAATTTTTTGGACCAACACTTTTGACTTTCTCTTGATGTTTTGATGTTGGGATAAAGGAAGTTTATGAACTTGTAAATCTTTAGGGTAGAATTGTGACCTTCAAGATGAACTAGTTCAAATATGATAACTAACTTGTCTAAAGGCATGGAAAAGGATGCATTTCACATACAAAATAGGCAAGCTAGATGGTTGTTTTGATTCGATGTTTAAGTCACAAAGTGTTGGGGTACTCAAAATTTTACAAAGTTGGATGAAGTGAAAGATGAATTTTGATGAAGGGGTGAGTGAGGTGTTTGACCCAATGTTGACTTTAAAGTGACCCTTTGTTTTCACAAGACCAAGGTGGTGAGAATGATGCAAGACCTCTTAAAATGTTCAAATCCTAAAGACCCAATGTTGATTTAGATGAGAGGATGGTTGGGGATGTTTAGACCTATTCGAATCCTCCTAGCTCAAGCATAGAAGTTTCTTAGCAAGCGGTAGCAATTGCGATAAAGAATTGAAGCCCACTTCCTACTAAATTGTGCACTACGATACCTATGTTTGCAATGATGATATGGAGATCTTCCCCTATGGATTTTGATTGTGCAATGGATCATTTAGAGGAGTTCAGTATCATGAAAAAACCAATATTTTGACTTCAAAAGAATGCATATAGTTTTGGAATGTTTCTTGAAATGTGTTTGTAAAAGTTTGCTACCAACTTGTCTCTATTCTTGTGAAGTTTTAAAAGATGTTTCTTGAGAGCTTTTGGAGTGAGATGTCTAAGTCTAAAATGAGGACCTGTAGACCTTACTTTAGGGATCTTGACTTTACGTGAGATCATGAAAAGAAATAGTTCAAGTTTATAAAAGAAAGGAAGATATTTATTGCCACACGAGTGGTGGTAATATGGGCCTTCTAGCCTCAATATCAGCTTGTTCCTCTTCTTTGTCTAAAATGGTTGCTATGCTTCTCCACTAGGTATTTGTTTCTTTTTTTCAAAAGTGAAGCTTCTCAAACTGCTAATGAGATCAGTTTGTTCTCCATTAATAAGTTCAAAGTTTGGCTGAATTATAGCACCTAGAAGATCAAGTTGTTCAACGGGAGCAATCGGTCTCCAAATAGTCATGTGGGGTTTATTTGTCAATTTATCTTGCTTAAGTGAATTGATTTTACAAACACTTGTCTTGATTATGTTTCCAAACTAGATGTGTATGTCAAAAAAATCATAACTTTAACAATGTCCATTTCGTGAAAATTATGAGATTAGAGCCATAATTGCCTATGTTGTCTTTGGGAAAATATGGATTTGAGATTAATGTCAAGATATTTAGAAATCGCCAAGGATAAATCCTTAGCACAAGTAGTAATATCAAGGATAACTCAAGAGGTCCATTTTTAAGCCAAAGTGTTTGAAATTTTGAGGAAGATAGTGAATGTTTGTTTTTGTATCATTTTGAAATCAAGCAAAGTGTTAAACTAACTCACAATCATTACAACCCTAGGTTTGAAATGGCTATATCTGTTGAGTCCCCACTCAAATTTCTCCAAACACTAAACAATGCAAACAGTTAGAGATTTGGCAACATTGGCTTCCCTCCATGACACACACTTCTCGAGACCACCAAATCTCAAAATCCTTAAAATCTAGAGATCAAAAGTATTTTTTCTATTTCTACAATTGAATAGTATGAATGTGGGGCAACTTCAGAATGACCATTCTTGCACCAAAAAATATTAAGGATTTTTGGCTTCTAAACAAGGGTTCATAACAAGGGCTTCCAATTTAGCGGGTGAAATGATAAACTCCGTCAAGAGGTCTCTCAACCCTTAGAACAAGGGTTTCACACATCATAAAGATATTGGGGGAGAGCTATCATGTACCGCTTCCCATTGATCACAATTTTCATTGCAACCACACATTTATATCATGGTTTGGGAGAGCTTGGCGTTAGCTCGTTTCTGCTTGGGTCATTCCCTTGGGGTGAGTACTTTTTCCCACCAAGGTAGGCCCTCTAAAGACAAACAATAGTGAGAAAGTACATTAATATTTCGATCATCTTTATTCATAGGAACAAAGAGAGAACACATGCTATGCCTTTTTCTCACACTCGCAATGGGTTTCAATTTTAATCTAAATTGAAAGATGTAGGTGATTATGCAAAGTGTTAAGGAATGTTTTTGTTTCTCAAGGTCACCAAATGGCGTGAGAGAATTGCATACGCATCCACTAACAATGTTGAAAACCACAAAAAATAGTAAGCATTTGTAAATTTTAACCCTTCAAAGCAGTGATGAGTTCATTTTGAGCACCAATTGAAAAATGAAGTTGCCTTGTTCAATTTTAAACCCAAAAAAGCAGTAATGAGATGAGGGTTCAATTTTAATCCCGTTTGTGTGTTCTTTTTAAACGCAATTGAAATTTAGTGTGTTTCCTAAAGCAGAAAGTAGAAAGAATAAAAGTTGGGTTATATTGCCCCCAAAGCATTGTTACAATCATAAAATTTTAAGATAGAAAAATTTTCTTCACTTTCACCCCATGTTTTTTTCAACCTACAAAACCCTGTTAGTCTAACAACTAGAACACATTCAATGGCACATCAGTGATCAGATAATTCAAGGAAATTAAAACACATGTCGAAAAAATGATCGCAAAGTTTCTTACCCTAGCTAGGTGTTACTAAACACGATAGTGTCGCAGTTTGAAGTCCGCGCATCGCTTTGGTGAAAATGGGCGTCGCTCTATAGCAGAAACAAAGAGCACGATAGCGTTGCAATTTTATTCGACATCACTAATTATAGTAGCATTGTGTTTTGAAATTTTGGGGCGTCGATCTGGTGAAAACGGGTGTCGCCGTTTGAACTTTTGATACTTCTATATTAAATCAACGTGGCCAGATTTAAATTGGCATTGGTGCATTTAATCAGCGTCGAATTTTCAAATTTTAGTGGCATCGCTATATGGTGATGCTCTTCAAAATGCTATAAATGATCTAATTATGTAATTGCTAAGCTAATCTAGGCTAATTCTAAGCTAAAAGAGGAAAACCCTAATTCATATACAAACTAAGATGGATGCATGGAAGCCATTAATGGATGCTTTAAGCTATTGTGTAATTAGAATGAACTAAAACAAGCTAAAAGTGAGTAAAGTATGAGTGTGGATGCAAGTGAGATCAACAACATAAGTTTACAATTGAAATATGGATCCATTTGTCTCTTAATAGTGACTTATTTATAAGAAAACAAATTAGAAATGGAGGGTTGAGATTGAAGAGATTAATCAATGGTCAAAGATGAAGGAGATGAGAGGAATGGATCATGGATTCTCATCAATGGATGAGAGTGCATGATGGGATTTAATCAAGGGTTCACACTTTCCTCAAACAAACACACTTTTGACCTACTCACGCAGGTCAAAAGTGACTTGTTCAAAAGGTTAAAGGTTAAAACTTGCTTAAGAATCCAAGTGAAAATATCCCTTTTTCAAATGATGGAGGAATACAAATATTCTTTTGGAATATTCATTTGGGTGAGGAAAAAATGTATTTTTCAAATTAAAAGAAAACTTTAATTGTGCAAAAAAGGGAGATAAGGAATATTCTAAGGGAATATTCCCTTTTTAGAGGAAAATTAGTTTAATTGTTAATTAAACAAGGTTTAATCATGCAATTAGGGGATTTGGAGGAATAAAGTGATATTTATTAAATAATTTAACCAATGGGGAGGAGAGAGAGATGAAATGATATTTAATTAAATAACTTAGGGTTATTTAATTAAATAAGATGACTTAGGGAATTAAATTAAATGTTTTGATTTATTTAATTTAATGAGATGAAATGTTAGCGTGAAAGGGGGTGAATTAACCCAATTTGATGAATTAGGTTAATAAATGCAAATGATGCAATTAATTAAATAGCTAGGCTAATTCAATTAATTAAGAGAAAAGATGATGGATTAAAGAGGAAATGATGTTAGTTAGCCAATGTGATCCATCAAGACATTTTTAAGTGTCTACAATATCTAGTAGTATACATATATATTTATATCTTCCTACTATAACAAAATATTTTGTGCATATATATCCTATTTTATTTTATTATATTTTTATGTCTGCCATAGGGGATCTTTGTTGAGGTTCATTTTTGCACCCATTTTTATTCGTGTTTTCTAAAAAAGTAGAGATTTTTGGTGGGGAGGGCGGCCATGGAAGCCCCACAACCTCCCCATGGGGGTCATGGCTCCCATGTGCCCCCCCCCTTATGGGTTGCACCTAAGAGCAAGGGTTCAACCCTAACTATTGGGTTGTGCCCTTGTGTATATATATATTCTTTAAAATTTCTTTGTTTATTTCCTAATTATAATTTCATTATAGTTCTTCATTTTTATACTTTTATATTATAACATATGTTAATATATGTAATGTATAAAATATATATTATATTTAAGATACATAATATATAAACTATCCATTACATATTATAAATAAATGAGATATACAATATATTATATGTATATATATACATATAATAAAATATATATTCATTAGGCATATTATATATACCTACATTCACATAGGTATATTTTAAAATGAAATATCCCATTTTTTTGTTTTATTTTATATATTATTAAAATAGATTTTGGTATATTTAAACAAATCTATTTTATTTCATCAAATAAGTATATTTTATAAATTTATTGTTCAACTTAAGGTAAAATTTTTGAAGTGTTCCATTGTAGATCAATCTCTTATTCACCAAATATATGGGTACACTTCCTCACCCAAAATAGAACAAATAATTGAGCTAGATATATTTGATGATGTTTTACTAGATCTCTCTACAAACTTGAAATACCATACACAAGAGAGCCACCTTTTGTTTTTGACATAACCCCATTATCCCTTTGCAATCAAGAACATAATACTTCATTTTCCTTTAAAGTCTTAACCCAAGAGCATATCACATACATTGTGAATAATATCATATCCAAATGTGAATGCCTCTCTATCCCAAAATATTCTTTTAACAAAAAATCATAGAGTATTTCTTCTCCTTTTTACAATAAGATACAAATTCCTTACTTGAATTTTCCATATAACAATTGATATATAGAAATGAACAAATAACATGCCAATACCCAACCATATTGGCATCATGGAGCCTCATGGGCTCTAGCCAAACCCCTGAGCAAGAAAAACTACTATGTATCCATTGAGTTCAATGGTAATAACTCAACACCAAGTTCATTTTTCAATTACATAAAAATAACACTCTAACATTCTCACTAACTCATTTTTTTTTTTGTGCAATACAATCACATAGAGATTTTTTTTTTGACAAAACTAACCATAAGAAATGGAAGAGTAACTTATATTTCTATAATCTCTACCCTTGAAATATCCATCTCCCTAAGCAAGAATCCCATCATTCTCCAAAAAAAATATCCTCTTTCAAAACTCAACTAGAAAATTCTCCAAAAGGAAAAATGGGTAACAACCCATTTTTCCTTCACAAATAAGATATAAATGAGTTTGCAACTTGGGAGCCTTGGATGGGTAGATGTGGAGTGTACTCCCCTCCTTAAATGAGTGTCTCTTCCTCATATAAGAGGGAGATATGCATTTGGACATCCCATCCCCCAAGGTCTCCTCTCATAAATGAGTTATGGGGATGGGGTTGGTACCTTTATTCTTTCTACTCCACTCAACCCCAAACTTGTCACTTTTTTAATGAAAGCTTTTGAGGGGTTAAATCATGTCCTAGGGGCTTTATTTCATGTCCAATAGGTCGCTACCTCAAAGGTACAAACCCTAGGGGTCTATTTTTGTACTATGACCAAGAAAATTGACTAAATAACACTCCTTAAAGACCCTTTCAAAGGTCCATCTAAATTTTAAACCTAATTAAGGGTCCCCAAATCCTAACCCCATTTACATCGCCTGACTCATAATTAAATTCCCTCTCAAACACATTTAAAATTGATCCATGATATTAAAACCCATAACCAAAATTACCCCAAATAATAAACCCTCACTAATAACCCACACATTAAACCCTAAAAACACAAATACTCATAACATTAAACACTAGAACCCTAATCACCTCTTAGGTAAAAGGGATTCGCAATATATGACTTTACAAGTAGGCTTTTATCTTAGGTCTCTATGATCCTCCATTTCCTTTGACATGAGTATTATTCCTGCACATTAGCTCACATCATATTAGTAAGGTTAGATCATAATAATAAATTCAATATTGGCTAGTCTACTACCCATGATTTTATTTATTGATAATTCATCCAATTATGCATTTTAAATTTCATTACATAAATTTAAATTTTCCTTTAAGGAAAATAATACCACCATTTGAAAGAATCACACATACATACATACATATGTATTCTTCCTAATTCATCCTTACATAATTATTCATTATTGTTGATTACTACTCAAATAGATATAGAATATGTTTTACTCACCTCTTTCACACACCTGTGGTCTTACCTTAGTTTGATTGTTGTTTCATCCATGTGTACTAGGTTGCAGTCATCCAACCTTCATGTGCCATCACTTGTAAGTTGTAGAATCTAGTCATACTCTTTATTGGTATCCAACTTAGGAGACATGAAGCTCATTAGTAATTTATCAAATTAAATCCTAATATAATATAATCTCTTATCATTGTGTTTATTAACTAATTTATTGTAATGTATCCCACAAATTACAATGTTCACCATAACACATTAGTTCTAGCTGGACTAGATAATCACTATTAAATACCATCAAATCAATCATCATAATATTATATGATGCATTTTGAGAAGTTAGATATTTACACAATTATTTAAATTAGATAGCAATTCTCAAGCATAAAACATGCCATTAGATACAAGGGTTAACTATTCCTTACTCAAAGCAATTCATAATTCAATAACCAATTCCCTTTTGTTATTTAAACACATTCATGTTTCAATGTATTAAAGGGTAATATTTTACCCTAGGGTTTATTAATGCAATTCCAATGACAACACATAAGTACTTTGTTTATCATTTCCAATCTAAATCACTAGCAATTAATGAAACACACTTAGGAATTTTAGGATTGTATTAGTCGCACAGAAGGCGAGGCCTTACATCCCCCTCCCCTTAGATTGGACTTCCTTCTAGAATTCATCCATGTTTAGAATCTTAATCCCCATTTAGCAATACATACATTTGTTAAATGTACCAATCACTTTACTTTCTTGATGAAATAAATTAAAAATTAAACTATAAGCACACATTAGAGACATCACTTTCATGAATCAAACACCAAAATACTTAAAGCACAATTTTTCACAATAGAACATTTATCTTTTATACTCTCAATATACCAAATGTTAACAACCATCCATGTAGCTATACATTATTGAAAATATAACCAAGTTCAATTAAATTATACACGAATATATAAAAACAAATTAACATCATTTGATACACCACAAAATCCCCTTGCACCATAAAAATCACTCATAATGTTAGAAAATATTACTTTTTCGATATCAAATCATGTCTCAAATAATATTAGCTCCATAGTATTTGTTACTTTCTCACATAGTTCACATGTATACCATATCACATTTATTTGTAAATGTACACACATCACAATAGTTACACATCATTTACAACACAAGGCTCACATAATGGGTTTTACGAGGATGGACATGCATAGATACCATAATTATAAGGAAAAATGGTCTTAGGCCCCCCTTCTCTAAGGACCCTTCTATACATTTCCTTGTATCTACCTTGCATTTGTGTAAGGAGGTTAGCCTCTAAAAGATAGATACTAACAAAGTAACTCACACAAAATTAGGGAGGTATGGATCATGACCATTTCATATTGGCCCCATTTGCAACTCCCATCCTCACAATAAAATTCCCAACACATCTACTCCCCTATACATCTTGCCAGGGATCCCTCTTGGATATGGTAGTTTACAAATGTCACATTACGATACTTATGCCAACACTTACAACCATGAAAAATGCCTCAAATAAAATTCACCAATGCACAACTTTAACCCCCAAAGTCAAATAAAAGTCTCATAAAAGAAAGAAAAATTAAAATAAAACTAAAATCAAAAGAAACATCAATGCAACAATTTAATTAAACTCGCTTCCTTGGTGCAGATAACACAACCTTAATTTCAACCACAACTGTGTGAGATGTAATCTCTCCTCTCAAATAGGGGAGGCACCCTTCTTACTGCTTACTCAAACTAAGTAAAACTAATTAAGTATTCAAAAAAATGTACAATAAAATTAAGAGATGGGGGTGTTTCACATTCATACTTCTCTCTTTTTTCAGAGAATATGTTTTACAATGCTTCATAGTTGGTAGTTCTGATTCAATACAACTTTAAACTAAAAACAAAGTAGTAATTCCAATATCTCTATCTTGTCAAAGTAAAGCCTAGAGAGACTGGCATGATAACAATAAATGTGTGAGGCCTACTATTTGATTCACCCATTTGATTGTCTTTTGATTTGAACATGTTGATACCCTATGTGGTTTAGGCTATTTTGGATAATCATCTACTAGTTTCTTGCTTATGATGCTTATAATGATTATATGCATGTTCTGCTTTCTTATTTGATATGCTCATGGTGATCTGATTATTATGTTAGGAATGGATAAGTGGTTATGATATATAATTGATAAGATGTTAAAATTGAATTAGATGAATATGTGACTTCTTTATAATAATGTCATGACTAGATATGAATTTATAGAATATGTTATCATTTCAGGAATAATAATTGTGGATATTGATATTTAAATTTATTAATTTCAAGATTTGAATGTGATAATTAGGTATATATGGATTTGTTGAGATAATTATTGATTATCATGCATTGGATATATTGAAACGTGGAAATTGAGTGTGCAGGTACACGCCCATGGCCAATGGGATTGGAGGTAACCAAGGGTACCCGATTTGTGTTAACCAAGTGAAACCCACTATAGTCTATTTGGAGAATGGACCATAGTCTATGTGTTGTATTTTATTTTGTGATTAAAATATTTAGTGTTGAATATTGTGACCATGCTTTTAAAGTCAATTAAACTTTTGTTGAGGGTTTTGGGGCATTTTGGGAATTCTTTTATTATGTTGAATTTCAATTTGTTTTTGAGGGTTTAAAAAAAAAGTTGAACTAGTCCTTGAAATGGGTTAATTGACCCTAATTTAACCCCTAGGATGGTTATCTATGGGGTAGGGGTCAAATCATGCTCACAACTTTTGAAAATTGCAAGTTGTGACCCTTCTTAATTGGCCACTAAGAAGGATGACGGATTTTGGGGATGAGATTGGAGTGTTGGCTCCAAAATCTCATTTATGAGATTTGAAAGTTTTGTTGAGTGTTGAACACTCTTTGACCTTTCAATTCCCCAAGAGTTCTCACACATGTGTGAGAACTTGTGGGGAGGTGCGTCCATAGGAGTGAATAGGAGGTTGACATGTGTCAGTATCTCTTCCAAAGGTTTCCAACCCTTGACTCCTATTTGAATCCTTTGGAAAGCCAAA
The DNA here is from genome assembly GCA_007258455.2 of Sequoia sempervirens. Classification (NCBI taxonomy): domain Eukaryota; kingdom Viridiplantae; phylum Streptophyta; class Pinopsida; order Cupressales; family Cupressaceae; genus Sequoia; species Sequoia sempervirens. Next base: position 162,667,689 of record VDFB02270651.1, on the reverse strand, counting down.
GAAAAGGGGAGGTTCTTCTTTTTGGTTTGGTGCTTGGATTGCTTGGGGAAAGGAAAAATCTTGCTTGGTCTTGGAGGAGTAGAGTTTCAGAGTTCATCTTCAACCCTCTCTCATTGTTGGCTTAGATTTGAGGTAGGTTTTACTCTATCTTTATGTATGTTTCTCTTTTCTTTTCTCTTTGTATGGAAGTGTGAGAAGATGGGTTACATGGGTTGTTTTTCCATTTATGTGCCTTTGCATTTCCTTGTGTTGGTTTTGGGTTGTATAGGATAAACTCACCCAATGTGGGAAGAGAATCCTTGTGGGGGATAGGAATGTGTAGGAACCTCTATGGGGAGATTGTTCCTCCTTTGAGAAGGAGAGGCACAAAAAGGTATGAGTACCCATATTTGTTTCATGTTAGTATGGTGTATTGGAAGAGTGTTGTATGGAGGGTGTATGATATGAAGAATTTTTATTAATGGGTAGATTGGAGAAGAAGAAAATTGGTGATGTTGGATTTTTTTTTATTTGCTAGCAACTCTCCCCATATAGAAGTGATGTCCACCTCTATCCCCATGTTTGGGTTCATAAAGAATCCCTATGTAAATGTGTGAATCTTGGTTGGGAGTATTTTGTTTGGGTGTTGTGGTTGGAAGGGCTTACTTGTTCTATTGTTGTGTGTACCCGGTAGCTTGGTTACCTCCTAGCTCGGGGGGTGGTTGGTTTTCCAACCCAAGGTTGGGAGGTGAGCACTCCCTATTGGCCATGAAAGAGAAGTTATCTTATGTGTTTGCTTGCAGATTTAAAGATCATTTCTGCAGTCCATGTAGAGGAGTTTCAAAAAAATTAAAAAAATTAAACAACCTTCAATGTTAGCCATATTATATTTTGTGGATAAACATTTTAACAGCATGTGAAGAGTATACGAGTATATGAAAAGAGAATTGTTATTTTGAATGATCTTCCCTATGTGAAAGAAAGTGTTGTTGCATGGGAACACCCCTCATACCATTCTGCCCCGTGATGTGTATTTAGCTACTATAATAGCTCTAAGAGAATGAAATTTATTTATTTTTCTCTTTCCATGAGTGTAATATATGCTAAAGAGTTGACTAAAAGAAAACTTTGTTTCGAAAGGTTATAGATGCATTACAGAATAAAAGAGAATTATTGTTGGTTATGTTGGTCTTATAAGAATGAAAGCTCTGTATATATGTTTCTAGAAGGAGAAAAGGAAAATTTTGTAACTAGACATTGTAAAGAAAAGAGGTATTTCATCATTCTACATAATCGTACCTTTACTGCTAAACAGAGTTATGGACAGAAGAACATAAATTTTGGGATGAGGTCTTTATTCAATTACGAAAGGAAATGACATATATATTTATTGTTTTCTAATAATTGTTGTTACCAAGAGGGAAATGATTGTTGTAAATTACTGTGCAATATTACTATTTGCATTTCAAAGAAAAAAGAAAGATACCATGTTTTGTGTAAGACCTGATATTTATTTTTTCCTAAGCAAATTTATAAAGGAAAGATACCAGATTGAGCATTCTTTCGCTTTGCTTGCATCTCACCCTCACTCTTACAAAAATAAAGTTGATATATTACTCTTTTCTCCTAGTGCATGTAGGCTACAATAGTAACTATGGTTATTGTGTAAGCATGTACCTGCATTTAGCATATGTTGCCACCCATAGAATAAGCAAGTTTAAATCATTGCATCCCCAGTTATTTGCACTATGCAACTGTCTTAAGTAGCAAGTGATCTAAACAATGGTCATTGTAGTATTGCTTTAAACACAGGAAGAAAATAAGTGAATAAATCAAATAGCATAGAAGGCACTGAAATGGGTTTGAGCATAAGCAAAAAAAAGAAATAAGCTTAAAAAAAATTAGCATGGAATAATCTACGCCTCCCACCCATTCTGGCAGTTGTAATGATTTTTTTTTGAGATATATATATCTATTTAAAATCTGCAAGACGTAGGGCGCAACACCTCCATGAGCCTGTCAATCGGGATTTAAAACAGAAAGTTGAGATACCTTCGTAATGGAGGAATTCATACTTAAACTATAATAATCAAATAAAAAGGGGTGGCCTGAGTGTCTATCCAGATCTTCCCATGTGTGTTGCGTGTCTGGTCACCCATTCCTGTAGTGCCGCCTAGCATTGAGTAAATAGAGGGAATTTCCACGTAAACAGAAAACAAAGAAAAGATAAATGAATGCTTTAGGGCTTCATAGTATATGTGCAAACCATGGTTAAACTGGTTCACATTTTAGCTTGTTAATTAATCCAACAATGAGCAAAGTGCGTCTGTCTTACCTAGCATGTAGGTTAAAACATCGATGTTGGATTGAAAATAAAAAGGAACAACAGTTAAAACAAGCAAATAAAATAAAATTCATATCTTTGCAGAGAGAAAATAGAAATAATAGCCATACTTGAAAATGACATTTGCATATACCTGTGCATCGTCCCACTCCTCATGTTGTCACCTATAATCGTGAAGATTAAATCGGTCATTCAGGAAACTTGCACGCTAGTGAAAAAAAAAATGGGGTTGTTGGACACAACAATAAGTTATTAATATGAAGTCTGGGTGGCAACGGTTGGGCATATTTACTGCTGTCAGAATTTCCCTTTTCCAAATCGCAAAAGTTGGATTTACTTTTGCCAGTGGAACTGATCCTGCCTGCTACGTGGTCTGCACGTTTTTTAATCCGTCTTATTACCACTCTCCTCTGAGCTCGTCTTGTGTCCGACGTTGGATCCCTCGGTGATGTTCTTTTCAACCTGCATAGTAAAACTCGATCCTCTGGCATTAGGTAATCCTGTCGTATGTGTCATCCATACTTATGATGTGCTTATCTTTAATGCATCCAAGTAGTTTAAATTTGGGATTTCTACTATTCATTATAGGGAAAGTTACTTTCAAAATGAATGCCAATAAGATTCATTACGGTGGTTGGTGCCAACACCTTTCTTCAGGTGACCAACTAATAAATCATTTATGATGCCAATTTCTTGATTTTGTTTCCATTTTTTGAGTGTGTCATTTAATGGTAATCGATTAAATACTGTATTGTTGTCTTGCAGTAGCGTGTAATATAGGTTCCTTTGCATCACTCAAAATTTTTACTTAATATTCTCATTATAGTAATACGGAAGTCAACGTTGTTTTCCTTTATCAGAGAGCATTATTTCCTCCTCCATGTCGATCACGGTATGAGCAAGCTTGCTTAAGATGACGTGATAGCCATTAATAAAAAACAAAATAAGAAAAAAAAAACTTTGTTAGGGCGTTGCTTGATTAGGATATCAAAGCAATAAAAAAGATTAAATTACCCTCCCATGTCTAATGCACACGTTATAAAGGATTTGGGGCATGGTAACTTTTCTTTTTTATATGCTTATATACTCTTATCTAAGAAAAAGTGGCCCCTACGTGGAGGAAAAGAAATAGTAAGAGGGGGCTAAGTTTAAGGAAAACATCGCTATTTAATTTATACTATGTATAAATATAAAATTATAAAGCCATTCTTATAAGATAAAACAAGAAAAAAAAAGATACAAAGTAATGAACATAAATAAATATCTTATATGTTGTTTATCGAGCATTTTATATAATATAATTAAATTATAAATATATATTTAAGAGAGATAGTGATATCTTTAAAATATATATAAAGTTAAAAGTAAAGTAAATATCTTTATATGTTAAATTGGGTTTTACTTAGAATTAAAAGGAAGTAATATTAGTGAAAGTTGTCACTTTAATATTAATATTAATAATAATAAGGGTTAATATTAATATTATTAACATTAATAAGCATGTAAGGATATTATCATTAGTGTCATATAAGCATGTTGGTGTTCTTAATTAAGGAATATTGAAAGCACTAAGTTCTTAAACAATAGTAACTAATATAAACTCAATTGCATTAATGTATGTGATAATAGTAGTATACCTGCAACCGTTCCACAATAAACTTTAAGCAAATAACCTTCGGTGATAGTTATGAGTCAAGTTGCGGTGTGTTATCTTTGAACCAGCAATGTTGCAACCCTAACTTTTGAACGAGCAGTTAAATGTCAAGTACACCTTATTAGCTTGATATCAATTGGGTGGTCATCTAAGGAATTATCCCATAACTTAGATTATTGAGCCTACCTTATGTTTGATCGAGGGTGTGCATGATGGGCTCCGTGCACCCAAAGTCGTTTATCTCCCTCACCCCGCTCTCGGGTGACGTGCCAAAAGTGGAGTTACATGAGCAACTCCACTCGACACGTATCATGTGTTACCATGTGCATGCATGGTTAACAGTTGTTAGCATTGTTTTAAAAAAAAAATTGATAGTTGTGTTTTTGCCTTTGTGTAAAATTTACGGCATGACAAAATGATAGAATAAGAAAATAAAAGCTCATGAAGGCACAAAGTCGTTCAGTAGCTTTTCACCAATGGGTCCTTGAGATATGTAACGAGTGTCGTATTAGAAGCACAAAGTCTTCTAGATACAACAATTCACGAACAACATGAAAAAATACAAGCACAAAGTCTTGTAGATAATTCACCAATAGTTATCCAAATAGTATCACAAATTCAAATAAAGAGTGCACAAAGTTTACATATATTTATTCAAAGCCCTTAGATCTCACTCACTAATCACTGCCAATCTCAATCAAATCCAAAAGATAATTGATCCAACACAAAGTCTGGTATGCAAATTTCTTCTTTATTGATCAAAATAGATACACAAAGTTTCATGTATTTGCTTCTCAAAATGGGCAGCACTTCATTGCAAAAGATAAAAGATAAAGATTACAAAAGAATTCTCTCATGTTTATAAAAGAGAGGGAAGAGAAAATCTAGGAAAAGTAGATGAGAAAAATTAGGAAAATTAGGTGAGCTAAATTAGGAAAATCTCACCCAACAAGTCAACTTATTCAAAGATGTTGTCCATATTTTTGGGAAAACATCTATGTTTTTACATGTAATTACATTTTGGAAAAAGACATGTAAGATGTCGAGAACTATTTACAAAATGTGTAAATGAAAGTAAAAACTATCTAACACTGGAGATGAAAAGAAGTATTCATGGTTCCTTGCATTGGGCATGGAAGTCTTCATATTTCTTCTTTGTCTCCAGGATGAATGCCTCATCTGGACCAATAGTGTAATCCACAATGCTGTGAACTCTGGTGATTGAGCTTTTGGCAGATGAGTGAATCTTCTTGCATCTATCAAGATGCATCTTGAGATTATCAAGAGAAAGTCGTATGTCAAAAATTGCATGCATGGAGGTCTTTGAAAATTTTGCATCCTCCACTTGCTTCATGAAGGCTTCCTTGTAGATCTATGAAAGTTCACTAGCCGGGAGGAAAATATGATCTTCATCAAGGAGCTTACCTAGTAACTCCTTAATTCCATTTTCAAGGATAACACGATGTCCTTCGACATCTTCTTGTACTTGGTAGATATCATCGATAAGAGACTTGATCATTTGAATGCGGTGCTTGAGGGATTCTTTTACCTCCACATATTTCTCTTTGTCGGGAATTACCCCAACTTCCACCAACTTACTTAGCTTTGCCTCTTTCATTTGTGACCAAAACAAGAGGAATTTTTCCATTTCTTTTTTCTCTTGGGAAAGTATGCTTTCTTCCTTATCAAGCTCTGATTTTATCTTGGCTATCTGAGTGGCCTTCTCATCTGCAACAACTATGAATTGTGAACCATGTTCTATCATTTCATTAATTAAATCATACAACACATTACCCTTAGAGGAAAACTTCTCTGGATTTTTCGTTGTTGTTTCCTCAAGGCTTACCATAGCCAAAGGTTGTACATTTCCTTAAGAGCCTGCTAGTTTCCTTGAAATAGCTACATAACGCTCGGCCTTCTCCTTATACATATTTTGGGCTTGTTCCATCTTGTCAAGCCTTCCTGCTAAGGCATCCAGGACCACCTGCGCATTTTCCTTTGCATTTTCATTTGTCACTTTGCTGAGCAGGACTCTCGTGACCGTGTAGTCCTCCATGTTTACATTGCCTTCCTCTTGCAGGGATAGACCAATCTCTACAAACTTATGACTAGTTTTGTCACAATGAAGCCTTGAATGTACCTTTTCCCTTTTCTTCCCCTTGGCTTTTGGAGGAGCTATCTCTTCAAGATCGAGCTCTTCTGGAGAGATCATTTGTTTCTTTCGCTTTGATACTTGAGATACCAACCAAGGAGGAAGGGAGGAAGTATATGCTTCTTGAATCATCATCAACTTTTGTGTTGCAGCTACTTCTGTAGAAATGATTGGTATGGTAACAATTAGGGTAGTATCTGTCATGATTGCTCTAGTAGACTACATACCAAGTTGACTCTACAAAGACTCATTCATAAATATATTGAATTCAACTTCAAATGAAACATCAAAAGATGGAGATGACAAAGTTGGGATGGATAAGGGAGAGCTTGACAAGATATCAACAGTTTGTAGATTTGAAACTACAAGAGGAGTGGAAAGGACGGTTGATGCTGCAGGGGGATGATAAACGTCCACTGCATGTATGGTAGATGTGGGAGGAGGTGAAATAGGAAGAGGAGGTGGAAGAGTGTTAGGATTGGGAGGTGTATGAGGAACATTTGAAGTTACAGGCGATGACGTTTGGGGAAGATCTTCAACAATGTTCTCATGAGGAGATAGCCGTCGTTCATCGTCATGCCCAAGTTCTCCCTCATTACCTTCCTTTTCTCCTTCATCTTTTTTAGACTCCTCTTCTTCTGTAGAATCTTCTTCTTCTTCAGATTCTTCACTTTCATTTCCCTCTTGTTCTTTAGAAGTTTGTTCCTTAGAAGCAAGCTATTTTCCTTCTGAATGTGTATGTTTAGATTTTGTTGCCTCTTGTTCTTCAACAACCTATGTAACTTTCTTACCAACAGTGAACTTGATTCTAGGACCTCTTCGGGAAGAAGAGGGAATATCTGCTTGTTTGTTCTTTGAGTGGAGTTCTAATTTTTGACCGGTTTCTGCTCCTGGTGGTTCTCCTTCTGATTCAGTCTTGAAAGCTTTCATTTGGAAACCATGTTTATGCAACTATTATGTTGTGTTGTGCAAGATGGGAGCAAGTCTTTCCCTGATAGAGATACTTTCCTTTTTAGACCATTGAATCAGAGGTAAGGGTCTCTTAGCAATCTCATCTTCTTCATAGGAAGAGTTTAGGATGTTGCTAGGATCTTGGAAATCCTCTGGTAGATCAGCCACACCCAACTCTCTGATTTGCTCTACTATTAGCCTGCAAAAGTCCATTTTGTGGATGTCTTCTTCATCCCTCCAGTCAACCCATATGTCTTCAAAATGATAGACATGCATGTGATCCTTTTTCAATTTTCTCTTCACATCCCAGTAATCAAAGTCAAATCTATATTCATATGTTTGGATAGTTACGATCTGCATCTCTGCATAGACTAACTTTTCCTTTTGTACACTATGAACAATATACCTTCCAATTATCAGTGGGAACTTGAAACCCAGTTTGTGAATTCTCATGTGTTCCTTGTGAACTAATATCAGCTATCTGAACAGCTCCATGAGTATCCACTTATCTGAGGGATATCTAGGCAACATGTAAGGGCACCCAGTATAGGAACCTACCCTCATATAAGTGAAAGTTGGAAATTGCAAAACGATACAACCAACCTTACTCACCACTTTGCATGTCTCATCTGACACTCTCTTCTTTTCAAGAGTTGGATCAAAACTGAAGAATAGGGGTGCAAAGAAGGCATCTGTGACCCTCCTGAAATGATGAAGACTTTCTTTCAGTTTCAACTGATAAAAATATTCATACATAGGCACAAAATGCCAGTTTCCCTTTGTAGATAGCCTTGGAAATTGCCTCATCATTGTAGTAGCATACACCAAATAAGAATTCATGTAGAAATTCAGAGTGGTTGGCACATTTATCAATTTATCATGAATTTCATCAGTGATTTGAGTTCCCCAATCAATATGAGCTTTCTTTCTCCTGATGATCTGAATGTATTCATACATCCACTCCTGAAAATGAGATGACTCGAGCAATCCTTTAACCCTGCTCAGGAGAGTAATCATATCCCTGGCATCCTCTTTAAAATCACTTCAAGGAAGCCCCTTTGGCCATCTTGAGATAGTGAGCCTAGGTATTTTCAACCATTGGTCATTAATCAAACTTTTAGCCTTAGTTGGATCTTGATCATAAACTTCTTGTGCCTATTGCATTGAAATATTTGTGTATTGTTCCATGTGGGGAACCCGGAAAACAATGTCAAAGAATTCATGATCTAGTCTCATCATGTCTTGTCTCGAGGAGTCTATTACACTTCTGCTATCTCTGATGTAGTGAGATGCAACCTGGAGAACAAATTCTGTATTATGAGCAGAAGTTAGGAATGTGAACACTAGGTGAAAATTGCTATGGACAATGGCTCTCAAGTTGTCTTCCAAGGACTTTTTCTCAATTCTCTTTACAAAGTCTTCAAGGTCCTGATGAACAACTTTAGTGTTCTTGATTTCGTCCACCTTCGAGATCACCACAGTAGGTGGAAAGAAACCCTAGTATTTATTTTTCATTTTTCCCTCTTTCTTAGAAGACGAAGGAGGCTTCTTTGTTGTCATCTAGAAACAATAGGATCAAGAGATATCACCTTCGGGGTCACCTGACGAGATCTTGAGAGAAACTACAAGAATAGTGAATCAACAAATGTTAAGAGAAAATGTAGCATTGGGAAGTGTGAGGCAAGCATGCAATTCAGAGCAAGTGTGAACGAGCTATTTTGCATGGAAAACGGAGCATGGGTGAAGAAATGGGGTTCAGAGTGCAAACAGAGTGATTTCAAAGTGTTAGGGGGAAAAAACTCCCTTTTGTGTAGGAGCACTGGAAATCTGCGCTCCTACATCTTGAGGTGATAGTTTTGCATGTAGGGGCGTTGAAAATCAGTGCTCCTACATGTTCAACATGTTTCAAGATAACAAGTGTATAAGCACTAAAAATTAGCGTTGGTGCATGTAATGGAAAGTTAAGTTTATGCTTAGGTGCTAAATTTTGGCACTCAAGCATGTCCATCCTCCTTCATGAGTTAAGTGTTCAGGTGAACTTTTTTACCACTTTAACATTTTGAAGTCATGAAACTCCGTGTAGGAGCGATGATTTTCACCGCTCCTACATTTGGAGTTGATGAAAAATTCCATATGAAGTGGCAGACAATTTCAACGCCTTGACATTTGTATGGAAAGACCTTCAATGTTTGAGCGGTAAAAATATCCGCTCGAGCATGTGAAGCGAAAGATCATTTGAAAATCATTGAAAACTTCAACAATTCTACTTCCAAAGATTAACAATTCCAATGCTTGAGCATGATAGGAAAAAACAATGGTGAGATCTTGAGAGGACAAACTTGAATAAGAGAATGTGCAAAACAAAGCGTTGGGAACAAACTAGGGAACATATAAGAAAAATGTGTAGAACAAAGGAAGAAAATAAGGGTTCGATTTGCTTTAAGGAGAAATCAAACATGAAAAGATCAAACCCCAAAATAAATAAAAACATAATAGCAACAGATTTACTAAAATGAACAAAGCATCAAAAGTAAAATCATGACAAGGAGGAAGGAAGAATGACATACCTGGGAGAAAATGCAAAATGTTGAAAACCCTAGCTTGAAAATATGGCAAAAACCAAGAATCCAAACGTGTTGGGAGCCTGAGGAAAACTAGTACGGGAAGAAGGGAAAGAAGTCGAAAGAAAATGAGGTTAGATCAACCTAAAAACACCTTAAAAGTCTTTTTAAAAATATCATAAATGCAACTTAAGTTGCATTAATGATGACAGACTAAGTGGCAAAATACATGCATGAGCGGTGAAAATCACCGCTTGTGCATGTAACAAACTTGACTAAGGAAAAATGCACAAGCGCTAAATTTTAGCACTTTTACATTTCAAAGTTTGAGAACAAAGTGTAGGAGCACTGATTTTCAGCTCTCCAACACTTGGTGTTGAATTTTGTCCAAGGCACATGTAGGAGTGTTGATTTTCAACACTCCGACATGTTTTGACAATTTGATTAACTCTCAAGGGATGAGAGTTCACGAAGATACTCGTTTCAAATCTCTTCGAAAGGAAGATGGGGGAGAACACTCAAACAAACTGTTTGAGGTTTTGGACCACGCATCGAGGTGAATTGAAGTTCACGAAGATACTCATTTTGAAGCTCTTTGAAAGGTGGACAGGGGAGAAAAATCAAACAAACTGTTTGAGGTTTTGGATTCATGGATAACAGTTGGCTCCAGCTGGGGATCTTTTTTCAGTCATTCTTAGAAACTATTGAAGGGAGAAGAACTCCAGAATCAAGTGCCTTTATCCATCCATTGGGCATAGAGTTAGGAGACGAAAATAAAAAGACTAAAAACAAAAAGACACAAGGACTAAAATTAAAATATTTACATTCGAATGCCTGGCACCTTACTGTGTAAAGTGTTTGAGATGTTTCCCACTGTGAGGAAGAGAAAATCATGTTCCATCCTCGTATTCCAAGAGGAAACTACTTTCACCATGCAGCTGATGAACTTTGAAAGGTCTTGTCCATAGTGAATCAAACTTCACGTGCATACCCTTTGGTTCTCTTCACTTGTCCCATAAGAGAACAAGATCACCAATTTGAAAGTCATGAGACTTGGCCTTCTTGTAAAAAATCTTCTTGACTTGGTACTGATGCTCTGTGATGCAATTAGCCACTTGAACTCGATTCTCTTCCAATTCAGAGAGATACATTATCTGCTTATCGACTGAATTATCAAAAGTCTCATTCTCAATGGCCTTGGCCAATATGAGGGTAGGAGGTTCTAAGGTTATGGGAATCTTTGCATTCAACCCATACAAGAGTTGGAAAGGAGACATACCAATCACCCGCTTTGGAGTTATTTTGTCTACCCACAAAGCATCATACAAAGCTTTGTGCCACAAACGCTGATTCTCATCCACTAGCTTGCAGATTATAGTTACCAAGTTTTTGTTGCTTGATTCAGCCTGACCATTACCTTGTGGATAATAGTTGGATGAATGAGAAAAATTTATGCCATGTTCAAAACATAACTTAGTTATCTTGCTTGATGAGAAGGCAAAAGCATTATCAGCAACAATTTTGTTCGGCACACCGAACCTAGAAATGATATTTTCTTTTAAGAAACTACATACCACTTTAGAAGTAGCATGCTTAGTTGGAATTGCTTCCACCCACTTGGTGAAGTAGTCAGTTGCAGTTAGGACATAGGTGTGTCCCGCACTTGATGGTGGATTTACTACACCGATGAAATCAATTCCCCACTACTAGAAGGGCTCTTCAATAACAACTGGTTTTAAAGGAAAAGTCGCTAGCTTTGGCTTACCTACAAATTGTTGACATAGTTCACATTTACGCACCCAAGAGTATGCATCTTGAAAGAGTGTAGCTAGTAGTACTTTTCTCTCAAGATCTTGTGAGTGGTAACTAGCATTGAAAAGTGTCCTCCACATGCTAAGTCATGATATGACTTCAACAATCTTTCATGTTCTTTTTCATCAACAAATCGCATAAAAGTTCCATCCAATGCACATCTGTACAAACCATTGTCCCATAAGACAAAGTTTGTTGACTTTAGTTTGATGGTCCTTTTCTCCTTTGGAGTCAAATGATCAAGACATTCCCCATAAGTGAGAAAATGGGCAATGTTGGAATACCACTCATCAGTTGTACTAACGAATAACACCATTGGAAGATCACTTGGATCTGACTTAGTCTTTGAAACTTCTTCGTCAGGATTATTTTTAGCAATGAGATGACACAAACCTCACCCACATATCAACTTGGTAGGCTTGATGTCCATGTCATATTATTGAATCTTGGCAATCCAATTGCCTCTTTTCGTTCCAAACTCCTGTTGTGTTAAGATGGACTTAACGGTTGGATCTAGAACTAGGACTTTGACATGGCTATTAAAAATGTAGAACCGGAAATGTTTAAAAACTTTGACCATGGCGAAAGCATTTTTTTCCATTTTGGAATATTCCAATTCATAATTTTTTAGAGGACAACTCATGAATGCTATCAGGGATTCAAAACCCTCACTGTTTTCTTGCACCAGAATTGTCGAAAGCGTATGCTCAAATGCATTACTATACATGATGAATTCCTTCGTGTAGTATGGGAAGAATAACACTAGCACATGAGTGATGGCCTCCTTGATATCATTGAATGCAACTTTTCCTTTTTTCGTCCAATGAAAAGTGGTAGTACCTTTCATCATATTAACAATATGACGAGTCTTTTTTGCAAAGTCTGGAAGGAATCTTCACAGAAATTTACTTTTCCAAAGAAGGAATGAAAAACCTTCTTGCTTGATGGTAGAGTGAGTGATTTGATACTTTTAACTCTTTCTAAGTGAATCTTGATTCCTTCTGTGGACACTACATGACCAAGAAGTTTACCTTCTATAACCCCAAAAATTGACTTTTTGGGGTTCAAGGAAATACCATGTTGTCAGAATCTCTCCAAGATTTTCCTTAGATGGTAAAAATGTTCATGATTTTTTTTAGAAAAACCATAAGATCATCAAGGTACACCATAATGAACTTACCCAACACATCATGAAAAGCTAAGTCCATAGCTCGTTGAAATGTGGTGCTAGCATTGATTAGGTCAAAAGGCATTTTGCGATATGCTAAGGTACCCCATGGCATTGTAAAAGTCATCTTGTGTTGATCACTTGAATTTCCTTCAATCTAGATGTAACCAGAAAAACCATCCAGCATGGAGAGCATTTCAGATCTGGTCATGTTTTGAAGAACTTGGTCCATTACTGGAAGAGGATAATTATCCTTGAGTGATAGTTGGTTCAAATTTTGGAAATCCACACAAATACATATCTCACCATTTTTCTTATGAATGGGAACAGTACTTGTTATCCACGTTGAATGATGGATAGGGAATACTATTCGAGCGTTCAAAATTTTTTGAACTTCTGCAAGGATCGTTCCATAAATATTTGGGTTATATTGCCTCTACTTTTGTTTATAAGGAAATGCTCCAATATTAAGGGGAATGTCATGTTGCACCTCCTTCGGTCAGAATGATTTCAGATCTTCATATGAATATGCCAAGACATCCATATATTCTTGTGACAACTTAGAAAACTTCCTTCTCTTTTTAGTTGTACAACACTTACCAATGTTTACCATCTTAGGATCTGCTTCAGTTCCTAAGTTGATCTATTCAACCTCATTAGACAAATCAAAATATGAGAGTTGTTTCTTGACATAGCGATCATGCTTATCAAAAATTTTCTCTAGAGATACTAATCCCTTGGGAATTTTATTCCCTTTGAGCTGCAAGGATTATTTTCCTGTAACTAGATCCATATCAGACACAGATTCTCAATGTGGAGAATCACTTCCTTCAAAGTACAATTCATCAAAAAAATTTGCCTTCTCCAAAAAGGAAACAATTTGATTGTCATTGAAAATCTGCCAGTTCTCTGAATTACCAGGAACACTTGGGTGGAAAACCAACTTAATGGTATAGGTGGAACCATGAAAATATTTATGCGGTATCAAGAGCGTGGCTGAAACTACTAAGGAATCGGTTTTGTCATTATATTCCCTTGGAACTACAAATATATCAAAAGCCTCAAATTCTTCCATGCAATCCCAAACAAGATTACGATAATGCCTAAGTCTGTCATTTTTTGTCTAGTACAAATTCCTTACCTAACATACTATCAACTCGACATTGCCTTGTGCATGAAGATTTTTTATACCATTCTTTCGTGCAACTCGCATTCCTAATAACAAAGCTTCATATTCAACAGTGTTATTAGTGTTGTCAAACTATAATTTGTAAGAGAAAGGGAAATTTTTTCCTTTAGGGGAAATGAAAACCATTTCCGCTCCAGACCCAGTGGAAGAGCAACTACCATCAAACTCGAGTAACCAAACACCATTTGGGTCACCAAGACTGGCAATATTAAAATCTGTAGCTTCATCATCTGAAGAAGCTTCATGATATGAAGTAGACAAATCATTTGATGATGACTCATTTGTTGTTGAGAAAGAATCAACACTCACCAACTCATGTCTTGTTGAAGATTCACCAACCTCTTCTGTTTGTAGATAATATGTTCCAACGCCTAAAGACTCAAATAGAATTTGAGCTCTTGGATCGTCGGATTGAGTTACTGAAAATTTTGACTCCCTTTCAGGAATCAATTTCTGCATCACGCCTTTCACAGGTATCCGAGCTTTAGGCATGTCCATGTTCAATTCACCTCCAAAATCTTTATAGAAATTGCATCCAAGGAGGATTTTGTAAGATGTTGGCACGTCAGCTACTAGAACCGTCATCTTTATTTTCTTTTCTGGGTATGCAACAAATGTATAATGCACATCTTTTATCTGGTCGATCAAAGGTACTTGTTTGTTCTCCATGAAGAAACAACAACTAAAGGTTTTGGTCAGATTAAAACCTAAGGTAGTAGCTACCTTGGCTTGCCTCACATTATTTGATGCATCTGAATCTATAACATAGTTGCTTAATTTAAATCCATTGACAAGTAAAGAAATAAAGAATCGATCAAGATGCCCAGATGCAACTAGAGGGGTAGAAACAAGGTTATTCTGTGGCATTTGGGGCTTTGAAGCAAAAAGAATATCAAGAGATGACAACCCTATCAAATTGGTCAAGATTGGCCTTGAGGTATTCAACTTCAGACATTTGGAACTTGGTTTTCTTGGCATGATCAATAATGTCAAAATCCTGGAATGAATTTTGTAAAGTGGATGTAGTAACTTCACTGATAGGTTTAACAAAAGGTACATTGATCTTAGGAACCCGGAGATTGGCTTTTGGAATGGCAGGAACTGACGAAGGGGGATGGGGAGCACTTACTTGTTTGTTTGTTGCATTTTTGGGTTTCCAAGGTAGAGGAGATCCTCTTTTTGCAATGGTAACCAGCGTCTTTTCCTTTGTTAGTGGAGCAATATTTTGAGTTTGATCAAGTTGATTCTATTGTTGTCATGTAAAGACAACATATGCATCTGTCACCATGTCCTCCTCCTCATATTCATTCGCCATTTGCAAATAGACAATATTGGAGTCGCTAGCTGATTCCATTTCTCCATCTTGAAAGAGATCAACACTTTCTTCCATGGGATAATCCAGTTGTGCTTATTCATCTTTTTCAGCCTCATAATATCCCGCGATAGTATTGGTAGGTGGAGCTTTAAGTGTGAGTCTTCCTTGTGGTGCTAGAAGATGATTCTGATTTCTATTTCCAACATAGTTAGGAAAAGCCCTTCTGGGAACATCCTTGTAGACCTGTGTTGTTTTTTCAAATAAAATATTTCGTTTTCCACCCTTTGGACCATGGGATCAACAAAATTAGAATTAGCACTTGGAGCATTAGCATTAGAAGCTAAAGATCCTAATGCTTGCATATTCTTGTTGTTGTTGGTATTCATCCTTATTTCTCCAGCAAGGACCATGTCATCTTCAAGACTGGTAGCTAATTGTTGAGTTGCTTCAACATTGGGGAGAGCTTCCCTAGACAAGAAAAAACTTACTTTGGGGAGTTGCGTGTTGATTAAGAAGCACTTCAAATTATGATTGGTTGGTCTCGCCTCATTTGGGATTCTTGTCACCAGCTTATTAAACTTATCCATGAACTTAGGCATGGGTTCATGGGACTCTTTCCGCATGGTTGTAAGTTGTGCCAATAAGGCATGTGCATCTTCAGCGGGTTTGAACCTTTCCTCGAAATCGGTGTGAAGAGTTCCAATTAGTGACAGAAGTAGATGGAAAAGTATAGAACCATTCAATAGCAACTCCTTGTAGAGATTTGATGAACATCCTGACAACAACATCTTTGTGTTCTATGACAAGAACACCACAAACAATGTAAAAGGCAACAATGTGTTCATCAGGATGTTTTTTTCCATCACCTAGAAACTTCAGAATATGCTTTCTCAAGACATGTGGAAGTTCGTGCAGAGGTGCAGCCAAATGGAGGGGACCGAAGGCATTTCCCCAAGGTCCTGCAGGTGGTGCAACCATGATAGGTTGCACAACAGGTACTTGCACTGGAACTCTGTGAAAAATACAGGATTCACTTGGAAGAGGAGATCTTAGCCTTCACAAAGGATAACTTGTTATGTGTTTCAATGGTGACCTTACTCGCAGAGGAGTAGGTGGAGAGTGATGTTGCAAAAAGTCTTCAAAAAGTGGATATGCTACTCCTTGAGCCCTCAATCCTCGTGTATACCTTCTATCTTCCAGAATGTAGATCTAAATAAGATAGAGATTAAAAATAACAATATACAAGATCACAATAAGATACTTGAAAACTTATTCACTTTAATCAAAAGCGTGAGGCTTTAATTACGTGTGTTGTTCCCCAATGGAGTCGCCAAAAAACTGTTGGGTGAAAATTATGTAATCCCTTTTTAACAGATTACACAACCTTGATTTCAACCATAGATGTGTGTGATGTAATCTCTCCTCTTAGAATGGGGAGGTTCCCTTCTTACTGCTTAGTAAAACTAAGTAAAACTAATTAAGTATTCACAAAAATGTACACTACAATTAAGAGATAGCGGTGTGTCACATTCATACTTCTCTCTTTTTTTAGAGAATATGTTTTGCAATGCTTCACAGTTGGTAGTTCTGATTCAATACAACTTTAAACTAATTTTTTTTTAGTAATTCCAATATCTCTATCTTTTCAAAGCAAAGCCTAGAGGTACCGCCATGATAACAATAAATGATAAAATAAGAAAAGAAAAGAAAAGCTCACAAAGGCACAAAGTCGTTTCGTAGCTTTTCACCATTGGATCCTTGAGATATGTAACGAGTGTCATATTAGAAGCACAAAGTCCTATAGATACGCAATTTCCATGAACAAAATGAACAAATACAAGCACAAAGTCTTGTAGATAATTCACCAATAGTTATCCAAATAGTATCACAAATTCAAATAAAGAGTGCAACACAAAGTTTACACAGATTTATTCAAATCCCTTAGATCTCACTCACTAATCACTGTCAATCTCAATCAAATCCAAAAGATAATCAATCCAACACAAAGTATGGTATGCAAATTTCTTCTTTATTGATCAAAATAGATACACAAATATGAACACAAAGTTTCATGTATTTTCTTCTCAAAATGGGAAACACTTCATTGCAAAAGATAAACGATAAAGAATTCCCTCATATTTATAAAAGAGAGGGAATAGAAAATCTAGGAAAAGTAGATGAGAAAAATTAGGAAAGTTAGGTGAGCTAAATTAGGAAAATCTCACCTAACAAGTCAACATATTCAAAGATGTTGTCCATCTTTTTGGGAAAACATCTATGTTTTTACATGTAATTACATTTTGGAAAAAGACGTGTAAGATGTCAAGAACTATTTACAAAATGCGTAAATGAAAGAAAAAACTATCTAACACTGGAGATGAAAAGAATTCTTCATGGTTCCTTGCATTGGGTGTGGAAGTATTCATATCTCTTCTTTGTCTCCAGAAGGAATGCCTCATCTAGACCAATAGTGTAATCCACAATGGTGTGAACTCTGGTGATTGATCTTCTAGCAGATGAGTGAATCTTCTCAAATCTGTCAAGATGCGTCTTGAGATTATCAAGAGAAAGTTGTATGTCACAAATTGCATGAATGGAGGTCTTTGAAAAGTTTGCATCCTCCACTTGCTTCATGAAGGCTTCCTTGTAGATCTGTGAAAGTTCACTGGCCGGGAGGAAAATATGATCTTCATCAAGGAGCTTACCTGGTAACTCCTTAATTCCATTTTCAAGGATAACACAATGTCCTTCGACATCTTCTTGTACTTGGTGGATATCATCAATGAGACTTGATCACTTAAATGCGATGCTTGAGGGATTCTCTTACCTCCACATATTTCTCTTTGTCGAGAATTACCCCAACTTCCACCACCTTACTTAGCTTTGCCTCTTTCATTCGTACCAAAATGAGAGGCATTTTTCCATTTCTTTTTGCTCTTGGGAAAGTATGCTTTCTTCCTTATCAAGCTCTGATTTTAGCTTGTCTATCTGAGTTGACTTCTCATCCGTAGCAACTATGACTTGTTAACCATGTTCTATCATTTTGTTAATGAAATCATACAACACCTTACCCTTAGAGGAAAACTTCTCCACCTTTTTCACTGTTGGTTCATCAAGGCTTACCATAGCCAAAGGTTGTACATTTCCTGAAGAGCCTACTAGTTTCCTCAAAACAGCTAAATAATGCTTGGCCTTCTCCTTGTACATATTTTGGGCTTGTTCCATCTTATCAAGCCTTCCTGCTAAGGCATCCAAGACCACCTGTGCATCTGCCTTTGCACTTTCATTTTTCACTTTTCCTAGCTGGACTCTCATGACTCTGTAGTCCTCCATGTTTACATCACCTTCCTCTTACGAGGGTAGACCAATCTCTACAAACTTATGACTAGTTTTTTCAACATGAAGCCTTGAATGTACCTTTTCCTTTTTCTTCCCCTTGGCTTTTGGAGGAGCAATCTCTTCAAGATCGAGCTCTTCTGGAGAGATCATTTGTTTCTTTCGCTTTGATACTTGAGAGACCAACCAAGGAGGAAGGGATGAATTATATGCTTCTTGACTCACCGTCAACTCTTGTGTAACAACTTGTTTTGTAGAAATGATTGGTATGGTAACAATCGGGGTAGTATCTATCATGATTGCTCTAGTAGACTGCATACCAAGTTGACTCTGCAAAGACACATTCATAAATATTTCCAATTCAGCTTCAAATGAAATGTCAAAAGATGGAGATGACAAACTTGGGATGGACGATGGAGAGCTTGACAAGATATCGATAGTTTGTAGATTTGAAATTGCAGGAGGAGTGGCAAGGACAATTGACATTGCAGGGGGATGAGAAACATCTACTACATGTATGGTAGATGTGGGAGGAGGTGAAGTAGGAAGAGGAGGTGGAGGAGTGTTAGGATTGGGAGGTGTAAGAGGAACATTTGAAGTTACAGGTGATGATGTTCGAGGAAGATCTTCAACAATGTTCTCATGAGGAGATAGTTGTCATTCATCATCATGCCCAAGTTCTTCCTCATCACCTTCCTTTTCTCCTTCATCTTTTTCAGACTCCTCTTCTTTTGTAGACTCTTCTTCTTCTTCAAACTCTTCTTCTTTAGATTCTTCGCTTTTGTTTCCCTCTTCTTCTTCAGAAGTTTTTTCCTCAGAAGCAAGCTCTTTTCCTTCTACATGTGTAGGTTTAGATTTTGTTGCCTCTTATTTTTCAACAGTCTGTGTAACTTTCTTACCAACAATGAACTTGATTCTAGGACCTCTTCGGGAAGAAGAGGGAATATTTGCTTGTTTGTTCTTTGAGTGGAGTTCTAATTTTTGACTGGTTTCTGCTCTTGGTGGTTCTCCTTCTGATTCAGTCTTGAAAGCTTTCATTTGGAAACCATGTTTATGCAACCATTTTGTTGTGTTGTGGAAGATGGGAGCAAATCTTTCCCTGATAGAGATACATTCCTTTTTAGACCATTGAATCAGAGGTAAGGGCCTCTTAGCAATCTCTTCTTCTTCATAGGCAGAGTTTAGGATGTCGCTAGGATCTTGGAAATCCTCTGGTAGATCAGCCACACCCAACTCTTTGATTTTCTCTACTATTAGCTTGAAAAATTCCATTTTGTGGATGTCTTCTTCATCCCTCCAGTCAACCCATATGTCTTCAAAACAATCGACATGCATGTGATCCTTTTTCAATTTTCTCTTCACATCCTGGTAATTAAAGTCAAATCTATATTTGTATGTTTGGATAGTAACAATCTACATCTCTACATAGACTGACTTTTCCTTTTGTACACTGTGAACATTATACCTTCCAATTGTCAGTGGGAACTTGAAACCCGGTTTGTGAATTCTCATGCATTCCTTGTGAACTGATATGAGTTGTCTGCATGGCTCCATGAGTATCCACTTATCTGAGGGATATCTAGGCAACACGTAATGGCACCTAGTATAGCAACCTACCCTCATATAAGTGAAAGATGGAAATTGCAAAAAGATACAACCAACCTTACTCACCACTTTGTATGCCTCATCTGAAACTCTCTTCTTTTTGAGAGTTGGATCAAAACTGAACAACAGGGGTGCAAAGAAGGCATTTGTGACCCTCCTGAAATGATGAAGACTTTCTTTCAGTTTCAACTGATAAAAATATTTATACACGGGCACAAAATGTCAGTTTCGCTTTGTAGATAGCCCTGGAAATTGCCTCATCACAACAACAACATACACCAAATAATAATTCATGTAGAACTTCAGAGTGGATGGCATATTTATCAATTGCTCATGAATTTCATTAGTGATTTGGGTTCCCCAATCAATATGAGCTTTCTTTCTCCTAATGATTCAAATGTATTCATACATCCACTCCTGAAAATGAGATGACTCAGGCAATCCTTTAACCCTGCTCAAGAGAGTAATCATGTCCCTGACATCCTCTTTAAAATCACTTCGAGTAAGCCCCTTTGGCAATGTTGAGATAGTAGGCCTAGGTATTTTCAATTATTGGTTGTTAATCAAATTTTTAGCCTTAGTTGGATCTTGATCATAAACTTCTTGTGCCTGTTGCATTGAACTCTTTGTGTATTGTTCCATGCGGGGAACATGAAAAACAATGTCAAAGAATTCAGGATCCAATCTCATCATGACTTGTCTTGAGAAGTCTATTACACTTCTACTATCTCTGATGTAGTGAGATGCATGGTCGGACTCCGACCACACCACAATAATGGGTTACACTTTTCTGCCAAACTTGACATTGAAATCAACATTTTTCAACAAATCTTCACTTTCTTACAACTATAGCATCTAAACCATTAAGAATTTAAAGATGAAGAAAACTAGTGATTTGTGAGATTTTGTGTGTAGATTGTAATTATATATATATATTTTTAAAT
The DNA here is from genome assembly GCA_007258455.2 of Sequoia sempervirens. Classification (NCBI taxonomy): domain Eukaryota; kingdom Viridiplantae; phylum Streptophyta; class Pinopsida; order Cupressales; family Cupressaceae; genus Sequoia; species Sequoia sempervirens. Next base: position 162,646,679 of record VDFB02270651.1, on the reverse strand, counting down.
AAAAATAAGTTGTGAATCCTAAATTATGTAATTTTTAATAACTTATTTTTCTTCTACAAAACATCATTTTTAAAAAGTGATGTTTACTTTGGCCTGCATAACTTTTTTTATAGAAAGGATACAATTATAATTTTTGAAATACAAATTTTTCACCTCAATATCTAGTGCATGGATTTTTTTTCATAATTTTTGTTGCATATATTGTTTTTAATTAATTTTCTAAGTCAAAGTAATTATAATTTGGACAGAGGTGTACTTTGGCCCACATAAAAAATTTTGTATGCATTTGAGTTAACTTATTCTTTTTGTTGTTGGAATAAGAACATCAATACCTAGTGCATATATATTTTTTAGAATTGTTTTTCTCTATTTTTCTATTTTTTCGTATGTGTGAAACAAAAGACCTTGATGTTCATTGAAAATCCTACATTCACAAGAAATAAAAATAAATATAATAATCAAATTAAATATATTTAAAATTATGCTTTTTGGGAAGCTTATAATAAGGGCTACATACTTGCAAAAAATAAATTTTGAATGACTTCATTTAATCCCCCAAAAGGTAAATCAAAAGTGGCTTTTTATCAGCACTTTGATAGGTGTAGAGGAGACTATATTATAAGTATGGTTTAAAACTAACGAGGTTATATCCAAGGGGGTTTGATCTAAGGGGTTTGATCAAACTCTCTTGAATTAAAATCCTTTAAACGAAACCTTTAAAGGCCTAAATCATTATATTTTCCAAAAATGTGTGATTTCAGGAAAAAATCAGGATGTCCCAAAAAGTGTAACCCATTATTGTGGGGTTCTGGTCTACAAACTCCATATTATGAGCAGAAGTCGGGAATGTGGACACCAGATGCAAATTTCTATGGACAATGGCTCTCAAGCTGTCTTCCAAGGGATTTTTCTCAATTCTCTTTACAAAGTCTTCAAGGTCTTGATGACCAACTTCAGTGTCCTTGATTTTGTCCACCTTCGAGATCACCATAGTAGGCACAAAGACACCCTAGTATTTATATTTCATTTTGCCCTCTTTCTTAGAAGACAAAGGAAGATTCTTTGTTGTCATCTAGAAATAATAGAATCAAGAGATATCACCTTCGAGGTCACCTAATGAGATCTTGAGAGAAACTGAAAGAATAGTGAATCAGCAAATGTTAGGAGAAAATACAGTGTTGGGAAGCGTGAGGAAAGCAGGCAATTTGGAGCAAGTGTGAACGAGCTATTTTTCATGGAAAATGGAGCATGGGTGAAGAAACAAGGTTTAGAGCGCAAGCAAAGTGATTTCAGAGTGTTAGGGGAAAAAACTATCTTTTGTGTAGGAGCGTTGAAAATCAGCGCTCCTACATCTTGAGGTGATAGTTTTGCATGTAGGGGCGCTGGAAATCAGCGCTCCTACATGTTCAACATGTTTGGAAGATAGCAAGTGTATAAGCGCTAAAAATTAGCACTAGTGCATGTAATAGAAAGTTAAGTTTATGCTCAGGCGCTGAATTTCAACACTTGAGCATATCTATCCTCCTTCATGAGTTAAGTGTTTAGGCAGAATTTTTTACCGCTTTAACATTTTGAAGTCATGAAACTCCATGTAGGAGCGGTGATTTTCACCACTCCTACATTTGGAGTTGATGAAAATTTTCAAATGAAGTGGTAGACAATTTTAGCGCCTTGACATTTGTATGGAAAGACCTTCAATGTTCGAGTGGAAAAATTCTCCACTCGAACATGTGAAGTGAAAGATCATTTGAAAATCATTGAAAACTTCAACAATACTACTTGCAAAGATTAACAATTCCAACGCTTGAGCATGATAGGAAAAAATGGTGGCGAGATCTTAAGAGGACAAACTTGAATAAGAGGATGTGTGAAACAAAGCGTTAGGAATAAACTAGGGCATGCATAAGAAGAATGTGCAGAACAAAGGAAGAAAAGAAGGGTTTGATTTGCTTTGAGGAAGGATAAATCGAACATGAAAAGATCAAACCCCAAAATAAATAAAAACGTAATAGCAATAGATTTACTAAAATGAACAAAGCATCAAAAGTAAAATCATGACAAGGAGGAAGGAAGAATGACATACCTAGGAGAAAACACAAAATTTTGAAAACCATAGCTTGAAAATATGGTGAAAACCAAGAATCCAAATGTGTTGAGAGCCTGAGAAAAACCAACATGAGAAGGAGGGAAAGAAGTCAAAAGCAAATGAGGTTAGATCAACCTAAAAACACCTTAAAATTCTTTTTAAAAATATCATAAATGCAACTTAAGTTGCATTAATGATGGCGGACTAAGTGGTGAAATACATGCATGAGCGGTGAAAATCACCGCTTGTGCATGTAACAAACTTGACTAAGGAAAAATGCACAAACGCTAAATTTTAGTGCTTTAACATTTCAAAGTTTGAGAACAAAGTGTAGGAGTGTTGATTTTCAACGCTCTGACATGTTTCACAATTTGATTAACTCTCAAGGGATGAGAGTTCACGAAGATACTCATTTCAAATCTCTTCAAAAGGAAGATGGGGGAGAACACTCAAATAGACTGTTTGAGGTTTTGGACCATGCTTCGAGGTGAATTGAAATTTTCCTCATTTGCGTGCTTGAAGTGAATGGAACTACGAAACAAACAAGTTTCGTAAGGGGTTATCCTGTGAATCTGGTGCAACTGGAATTGAGGATAACACTTGGTTTTTTGAATTCCCTCTATGTCGTGCTCTTGATTTGACTGTCACATGGGTCGGTTGGCTGGGGGGCCCAACAAGGCTCCCCAATCATGGAATACTATTCACAAGCCTAGCATGGTTTCAGGTTCTATTGTTCCCAAAAATGTTGTTTCATGTATTGGTACTCCTTCTAGTACCACTATCCCTTCCTTTGTTGCATTGGAAGTTGGTATAGTTGGAAAGTCACCTCTATCCCCATCTCTAGGATTGGATTTTTTTTTTTGAAGAAGAACTAGCTTCATTTGTGGATAAACTGGTGGGTGGTACTCACCAGCTTTGGTTAGGTTGAACACAGTGGCTGCCTCGTGTTCAGTGATTGGTCAAGAAATTGATGTTCCTAAAGCGTTGATGATTAAAGCTATGGATGGCCTCAAGCTGTCATTAGTGGGAAAATTTTTGGTGTACTGTTTGAACATAGAGTAGGTAAGACACTAGGTTGTCTCCGTTTGGAATTTAAAAGACAGTGTTTCTATTAGTGCTATGGCCAAAGGTATTTTCTTGTTCTCCTTTGTTGTCTATGAGGACATGTTAAAGGTTCTTACAGGAGGCCCTTGGGAATTTGATGTTGGTTTTAATAACTTCCTCTCGTTGTCTAAATGGAAGTCAAGCTTTGACCCTTCTACTGACTTGGGTGCTATTGCTCCTACGTGGGTATGCCTACCTCGACTACCTTTAGAATTTTGGGATATTGGAATCTTCAAGGGGATTTCCAACTCATTTAGAAGCCTTTTGGTTGTTGATAAGATAACCCAAGAAAATTATCGCTTAGTTTTTTCTCAGATTTGTGTTAATGTGGCCATTAACACTGTTTTTCCTACTTTGGTGCTTTTGAAATCAAAGTTTGGAAGCTGGTCTCAACCCCTAGACTATGAAAATGCTAGATTGTTTTGTCAATCCTACAAGAAAATTGGCCATCTAATTGAATCCTATAATAAGAGGCCTCAAAGTGTGTCAAGTGAGGTGCCTTGTCCTGTAATAAAGTCTACGATAATGAAACCAAAGGTTGTTGCTAATGATTCCCCATCATTGGAAGAAAATAATGGTGGTGCTTTGAAATCCTTGAAAGAAGCTGCCCCTGAGATTGGTGAAAGGTAAGTTTGGAAGAGGCCCCTTGTGAGGGTAGAAAAATTAATTGAGAAGAGTAGTCGTCCTTGAAGGAGATAGATGAAGAGATGAAGATATTTGAACATTCCCCTAAGAAACTCAAAATAAATCACGGTTTGGCTAATATATTTGTTCCTGGATTTGAAGAGAATAGTGAGTTTGTCGAGGAAGGAGAAACTATCTCTCAGGTTGCTAAAGCTTCATTTTCCCCCTCTCTAGCTCAAGGAGATATCTTTTAGAAGGAAGGGAGGAATATCAAGGAGTCGATGGCTATGTTGGGTTTCCCATCTTCACCCTCAGATGAGATGGATGATGAAGACTGGATTCAAGCGAATAGAAAGTCGAAAAAGAAAAAGAAACTGGATGTAGGAGGAGGAAATAAGGTTGGAATACCTTCCTAGAAGAAAACTAGAAACAAAGACATTGTGTGTGATGGGGCTTCTGGTAGACAAAAGACTTTGGACTCAATTGTGGGTCCAAAGTATAAAAAGAAGCAAGGGAGGTTGTTTCCCCCCCCGTTTCTATTTCTTGGTGATTTGGTTGCCTGTCCCCCTGTTAATGAAGATTCTATCCTAGAATACTAGGGGCCTTAATAGTCCCTATAAATAATATTTGATTAAAACTTTCCTACTGGATAAAAAATTTGATGTTCTATTACTTCAGGAAACAAAAATGAAGAAGGAAACTTTTGATAAGATTATTTTGAATATTTGGCCCAGGGCTAATTATTTTTTGAGTGTGGCTGAAGATGTTTCGAGGGGTATTGTTACTCTATGGAACCCCTCAAAACTTAAAGGCTTTATGGGATTCTTTGGTAAAAATTGTCTTATGGTTTCCTTTGAAGACCTCATTACCTCTAAAAAAATGGAATCTGATTAATTTTTATGCTCCTAATTCCTATCATGAAAGATTGTTGCTTTGGGATTTTTTGGATGATAGTATAAAGAGTAGAAAGGAGGATTTTTGGATGCTTGGAGGAGATTTCAACTCTCTGCTTCTACCTTCAAAAAAGTTGCGGGGCCTTGTTGACTATTCCAAAAGTATGATGGATTTGTATGGATTCATCAACTCTGTGGGGTGATATGATGTCCCCCTTTTGGGTACCCAATTTACCTGGTCCAACAGGAGGCTTGGAAATCAATTGATTCAAGTTAAATTGGATAGGTTCCTAGTTTCCTCCAATTGGAACATCTCTTAGAAAATTTCTCTCTGCCCTTCCAAGAACAAGATCCAATCATAATACTATCATGCTAAAGAGAATGTTGACTCTGTTAAAGGTCCTTTCCCCTTTAGATTTAAAATAATGTGGACCCTTCACCCTAATTTTTCTTCTCTAATTGAAAAATGGTGGAATGAACCCTCTGTTTTCACCCCTATGTTTTGTCTTGCTGATAAATTGAGAAGAATTAAAGAAAGAGTGAAGGGCTGGAACAAGATTACCTTGGTAAAAAATTTGAAACAAAAAAGTCCTTGGGTGAAAGGATTAAGGAAGTGCAGGATAAGATGGAGTCTGGGATGGTGGATGAAAATATTTGTAACCAGGAATGTAACTTGAGAGTCCAATGATTTAAGATCAAAAAATAGGATGAGATTTTTTGGAAACAAAAATCCCATGTCTAGTGGCTCCAGGATGGGGATCGAAATACTAAATTCTTCCACCAATCCACTATGAAACACAAAAGTAGGAATATGATAAGACAACTTAAGAAAGAAGATGGCAATTTCGTCACTACTGAAAAAGAAATTGTTGAAGAAGTTGTTGCCTTCTTCTCCTCCTTCCAGAATGAACTTGTTGCTGCCCAACAAGAATTTGATGATATCCTTCAAGTTGTCCCTAAGGTAATTTTTGATAGGGATCTCCAGGAGATGTCTAGAACTATTTCTCTGTAGGAGGTGAAAGATGTTTTCTCTTTTGGTGCTTACAAAGCCCTTGGACCTGATGGGTTCTCCCCAACCTTCTTCTAGCTATATTGGGAAATTGTAAAGTCTGTTCTCTTTAATGTTGTTAGAGACTTCTTCAGATATGGTAGGCTTCTTAATCAACTTAATGCTACTTTCATTTCCCTCATTCCCAAAGAGGTTGAGGTTTCTTCTATGCATGACTTTAGACCCATCAATCGTTGCAATACTATGTATAATTTTTTTTCTAAGATAATAGTGATGAGATTGAAAGTTTCTCTAACCAAAATGATAGCTTGAAACTAGAAAGGATTTGTTCAAGGAAGAAACATTTTGGATGCGGCTATAACTACCCATGAAATTATCCACTCTATGGACCTTAGTACAAATGCGGAATGGATTTGAAATTGAAATTTCTAAAGCCTATGATAGGTTTTCACGACCGTTTTTATTTGTTGTTCTCAAGAAGTTTCAGATTAATGAAATATTTCTAAAGTTGATCATTGCTTGCATTACTACCTTGACATGCTCGATCTTGGTGAATGGAATTCCTCATGGTTTCTTCTCCTATGGTCATGGTATTAGGCAAGGGGACCCTCTCTCCCTATACCTCTTTATTATTGTTGTTGAGGTCCTTGGTAGAAACATCCAAAAACTTCTTGATTCTAAGGTGTTGAAAGGTGTCAAGGCTACTTCTTCCCTCCTTCCTTCTTCTCATCAGTATTTTGTTGATGATACTATTATGTTTGGTGAAGCTTCAGTTGGTGAAGTTGGTCAATGTAAATGCATCCTAAATGACTATGCCACTACTTTGGGTTGGAATATAAATTACAACAAGAGTAACCTATACTTCTTTCATGTTGAACAAATGGTGAAAGGTGAAGTTGTTTAAATTTTGGGCTGTGAGGAAGTTGTTTTTCCTACTGCCTACCTTGGCCTACCCCTGATCTCTAAAAAAATGGACATTAATTATTGGAACCATATTATTGAAAGAATTCAAAAGAAGTTGGCTGGTCAGAAAGGAAAACTTCTAAGTCAAGCTGGGAAGCTCCAACTATTAAAAGCCTCACTTCAAAATATTTTGGTCTACTACTTGTCTCTGTTCAAAATCCTTGTCTTTATTGCAAAAAAAATTGAACAAATCCAAAAAAGATTCTTATGGTCTAGAACTGAGAAAAGAAACAAAATGGCACTTGTTGGGTGGGAAAAATTTTGTGCTCCTAAATGTGTTGGTGGCCTAGGGATAAGGAGAATTAAACTCTTTAATAAAGCTCTAGCAGCTAAAATGGGATGGAATTTTTTGGAAAGAACCAAAGACTGCGTCAAGATCCTTAAAGATAAATACCTTAGAAACAAATACCAGGGTTGTTTCCTCACTTCTTTTGATCTGCCTTATGGTTTTATCTTCTAGAACCACTTAATTAAAACCAAAAGTGTGCTAAGAAAGGGTCCAAGAATGCACATTTGTAATGGTATGGATACTAAATTTTGGAAAGACTCTTGGAATAATGGACCCCTTCTCTCGTCTTTAAATGACCTCAACCCCATGAAACAAAGATTGATCAAAACTTGTGGCAAGAAGGTTGTTGGCTATAATAACTAGGAGGAAGTTGAGCCTAGGTGGATGGACTTTAACAACCTGCTCAAGGGAGCTAAGTTGAGAGGTGATAAACAACAAAATTGGGAGCTTGCGATGCAAAGGATTAATTGCTTAATTGGGGAGGCCACTTGGTTCTCTAAAGACAAGAAGGATGAAAGATTATGGATGATAACCCTCAGGATATTTTTTTTGTCAAAAATGCCTATGTGGGATTCGAAAAACCTTTAATAGAAAATAGGGATCCTTTATGGAATAAAGTGTGGATAAAAGTTTTGACTCTTTGTTAGTTGAAAGATTTGTCCTTCAAAAATAAATATAGAAATTGACTCAAATTTCCTAAAGAGAAGAACAAACGTCACTAACAATTGGAGAAGTTTCCATTGGATTGACATCTTTCCTCTAAATTTTAGAGTTACAACTCCCTCTTAAGATATGCAATGAATGAAAGCTCGAGGTATGCTTTTTACCAGAAAGCAGAAAAAGGTAGACTAACATTTACCCATAACCATGAAAGTAAATGAGATGAACTGATTCAGAAAGAAATGAGTGCAAACAATCGATACAAATCCCATTTATTCTACACCCATAATAAGAAATAAGAAAAAGAATGAGCAGTGAACTTCCTTTTTAACAGATGAATTATTCTGCATTCAAAGTTCCATAAATAATTGCACATACAGTTAGCTATGATAGACTTAATATTGGAAATAAATTGCAAGAGCCCAAATTCTATTGACGATTCAAAGAAAACATTTACAAATGAAAAGATCTGAAAAACACTTTCTTTATTTTTCCAATATTGAAATTTTGAGCACAAAGGCTCAACACCCTACACGACCAACTGTACAAAAGAAAACCCAAGACTACCCCTAATTTTCCCTATTTCTAGGAATCACTCCCCAAAAAGATTCCCCCTCAATTAACCTCGAGACCCATATATACATGCACACCAAAATTGTTAAATTACAAAAAGTAACGGTCTTAAAAACGACTGAAATCAACCATTTTTAGGAAAGACATTAATATTCCCTGTTGCAAAAAGATTACATGCATGTCGCTAATCCACCGGCGGTGCCAGAACTCTATACAACTTCAATTACATTTCCATAACTAAATTGTTGAATTCAGCACGTTCCTCTTACTTATCTAAAACCTATATTGTCCTGTTGTACTCGACATAGCTGGTTTTCTCCTTCCAGGCCAGTGAGCGTAGCTGAGAAATGATGTTGAATTGCTCTTCCTTTGGCCAATTCACATCAGGTTGGAGAATAGGAACAAGTTCATCTTCCCATTTCCTGACATCACCCAAAAGTACCATTTTGAGATAAAAGCTCTGAAATCAAAAAACTCTACCACCTCCCTTACATGCAGATCTATTTAACTTCGGCAGTAGAGAGTGGTCATTTATTTGCAGAGCAAATGTGTCAAACCGTTCCGCCAACTTCCCTATTAAAGATTTGTCCTTTCAGAGGATCTCTACAGATTACGTTTAAATTTTTGTTGTCATCTCGAGAAATTGGAGAGGATGTTCCTTAAAAGTGTCGTACACTTCATTAAATGCACTGACATTTTGAAAATAGTACACCTAGCTTAAGTTGCCACGTCGCTATGGGCTAGAACCTTGTAACCATGAGTCGGGAGTTCTGGATTTTCGTTGATATCTTGATAATACAAAACATCATTTCTAAAGCTACAAAGGGTCGAGTGATTAAAAAACACCAAAACCTAGTGACTTAGTTTGGGATTTTGACAAGGCCACGACGGTTATGAATTTTGTTGAAGCTGCGACTTGCACAAGTTTACCATGAAAGGATGAACTTGTCTTGAAATAAAAATTTAAGGGGTAACACTCTTAAAGTTAAAACCTTTTGGTGGGCTCCTTCTCATGGAAAATCCTAACTATTGATAACCTGGTTAGAAGGAGGTTCCATTTGGTTAACAGATGTGTCCTTTGCAAAGAGGAAGAGAAAATTATGCACCTATTCTTCCATTGTCTGTTCTCAAGAGAAATCTAGTTCTTCTTCCTCCCCTTGTTATGCACTAATTGGGTTTCCATAAAAAAAATTATTGATAGTTGGTCCTTTAGCCCTTACTCTCACAAGATCATTGTGGATCTTTGGAATAAAGTCCCTCCTTTCATAACATGGGGGATCTGGAAGGAGAGAAACAACAATGAGTTATGTATGGCCATAAAGACTCAAATTAAGGAAAATGTGGAAGCAAGGGGATACAACTACTCTAAGGTTATGCCTTCATACAAGGAAATGAGAATCAAACAATTATGGGGTCTAAAAAATGATCTTATGAATATTAACTAGACAACTTATCTTTTAAGGAAGACTAGTATTTGGAACCATCTAGAGAGGGATTGGATCAAATGCAATTTTGATGATTGCTCCAAAGGTAACCCTGGCCTGGCAGGGATTGATAGAATTTTAAGAAACCATATTGGTGACTGTATAGTTGGTTATGGGAAAAATGTTGGAATCTATTCTAACAACAAAGCAGAGGCCATGGCTGCTTGGGGAGGCATCGAGTTGTTAAGAGATTTAGGTTTCCAAAAAGTCATTTTGGAAGGAGATTCTAAACTAATTGTTGATATTTTGAAGGGTGATAGTGTTGTTCCCTAGGAAATAAGAGCTATAATGAACAACTATAAGATGCATATGCAATTTTTCACTCATTGCAAAATTCAACATGTTTATAGGGAGGGAAATTGCTCCCTAGATATTCATGCTAATGAGGCTCTTAAGTGTAGCACCTGGTCTCATTGGGAGTATGGTCAGTTGCAAAGGGAAATAAAGGATAATGTGTTAAAAGAAAAATTTGAAAATGTCTATAACTTATAAGTTCTGGATAAGGGTCCTAGGCAAGGTGATAATTAGATCTAGTGATAGAATGAGATTAAAAATTAATGATTATAAGGTTGGAATGCTCGAAATCAAGGTTAATGATAAGAATATTGTCATCGGGAAAATAATTAATGAGGTAATTATTCCCAAGCACTCTCAATATCACATGTTGAATTGCAACTACAAAGCTAGGGTCATTTCAAAAATCTTCAACATGCCAAACGTATCATCCCATGGCATTTTCGAGGCTCAACTTGAGTTTGATAATCTAGTGACATTTATTATGAGGAAGGTTAATCGGTCCAATTTTTTCTTCAACTTTGTGTTTGTGGCCTTCCTTATTTGGCAGATTTGTATAAACACTTTAAATGACAACCTTCTTCCCATTAACTCTAAGTGTTTTCTCTACAAGTTTGGAATCTGTAGTGGTGGAGTGGTCATTTTTTGGGGTGGAATGAAGAGAATTGTTAACCAAAAGAAAAGCTTCAAAATTTTGCAAAATTCTAAAATGGGTGAGCCTAGGAAACACACTGAACCCCCTAACTATGTTACTCTTAAGCAAAATTTTGATCTATGGGAGATTTTTAGAAGGGAGGGCATGGCTTCCTTCTTCAAAGCAATGAAGGGATATAATGAAAATATGACAATCAAGTTCATCAATTCTTGGAAAAAAGGGAATGTGTCAATTGAGGTGATGAAATTTGAATTCCTGGCACAATTTATTGTGGAAGCTATTGGTCTGGTAAATGATGGTAGAAAGGTGGTGAAGAAAAGTGGTGTGGATTATCAAAAATTTGTGGACAAATTCTTGTGCGATGGTGAGAAGTTAATGAGGTTCCAAAACCAATATGCACGGCTTGAACTCCCTCCACTGTTTTCCCTAGTAAGCATGTTTGTTATGTGCTACTTTACCCTTGAAGGTAGGTACATGATTGTTCATGCCTACCATTTTCCTATTCTCAATCATATCCTCCAATAGGATAAATTTTCCCTTCTATTTGCTATCCTCTTTGCAGCAAAACATTAAGAATGGGGCATCACCCCCTTTGCACTAGGGTTTAATGCTAGTAAATTTCCCTTGTAAATAACCCCCATGGCAACTTTCTATTGGTTAGGCAGGATAACCCACACCAAAATGATGAAGAGGAAGAGGGTTTACCAATAAATGGTGATAATATGAACCCAGTACCTAACCTAAGTCTACAACCCAATGTTTTGATTCCCAGGAGGCCTCTCCCTTGATTACTACCCCTTTGGCCATATTTGGTTTTATATCCTCTAGCTCTAAACCTCAAAAAGCCTATGTGGAGAAATCCCTTGAGTATGAGTTGCTCAAAGTCACCCCGAAAAAAAGGAAACACTCGTCGTTGCTGCATCGACCCCCCAATATTTTTTTTTAAAAATATCAGAAGAAGAATGAGGAAGTAATAAAAATTATTGAAGATCCTTAGGGGAACCAAAAGGAGGAAGTGGAGGATGGACATACGGGTATGGTGCATGGAGGCTGAAGATTTATGAGGTTAGCCAAGGTCATGTCTATGGATATAAAAGGTAAACAAAAAGAAATTGAGTTAGATGAAGAGGAACATTTGATGTTGGAAGATTTCGAAACTCAGGTGGATGAGGAAAGTGAAGATATGGAGTTTGAAGATAGTGTCTATGAGATGGGAGAAGAAGATATTGAGGAGGTTATTGATGACAAGGAGGATGAATAAATAGAGAGGGAAGAGGATATTGGGGATATGGAGAAGGAGGTCAATGAAGTGGAGGAAAAAGCCCAAGATGCTTCCATTCCTAAAGACACTAATGTTCATTTCTTGAAAAATAGGATTACCTTTTTGCAGGTTCAGATGGATGATATAGAGAAAGCAATCATCACTCTAATGAAGGTGACTAAAGGTTTGATGCATCGTGCCATGGTGGGAATGGTTATTGGTCAATCTAAGATAAAGAGGAAGTTGAAGAAGATCAAGAAATGGGAAGAAGGAAAGGACTAGGCACACAAAGTTGGCCCAGACTGGAGGGAATTTTTTTCCTAGATTAGTGAAAATTGGGATCTGATTGCTAAATCCAAGTAATGGCTTTGTTGTTATGCTTTGTTCTCCTTTTTTTTCTAGTCTTATGTATGCTCTTAAAATACCGGTTCTCTGTTTGATCATCCTATACTGTTATTTTTTATGGCTATGTTATGGTTTCAGACTTGCTGGTCTATGGTTATTCTTTGTTATGGTTCGAGTACCACATTTTGGGTTAATATGTGGTATGCTCTTATTTTTTATTATAGTTACATTGATATTTTTAATGCTATTACTGGTTATCTAGCCCGTGAGCCACCTATGATGACTTAATAGTAATAGTCTATTTGTTGTTTTGTTGAGTCTGGATGGTGTTGTTTCCCCAGCTTGTTTTGTCATCTACTGTTTTGGCTACTTTGTTACCATGGGATTAGGGCCCTTCCCTCCTAATATAATAAAAAATAGTTTAATTAAACCCAAAACTAAACAAGCCTTTGAGGCGAAAGAGACCATTACAAAAATCCAATGGCTAACTAGCCCAAGAAATGTAAAGAAAAGTTTAACATTGTTGGCATAAAATATAAATAAAAATAAATTACACTTTCAATAAATTGCACATTACATCCACTATGTGGTTGTCATGCCCCCAAAATTGTAATACACTGAAATGCAAATAAAGGAAATAAATAAATAACAAAATACATATTAGTAACTTAATGTTATTATAATTATAATTATCAAAGATAATATTATAATTATAGATATAATATTAACAATTTAAATGGCATTGTAATAATCGTTATATATACAAAATATATATAGAAAATAAAGAGAAACTAATATATATATGTTGAACAAGAAACATTTAATATAAAATATATTAGCAACAACGATGAAGACTCATCACACATAATAAACAGTGACGAATCTAGTAAGGACATCATGTTTAGGTAGGTAGCAACTAGGAGATATTTATTATAATTTTAATGATGGTTAAATCTTACTAATGAAACCTAATAGGAAATAGAGATTGATAATGTCCATGCAATGATTATAGTTAATGGCTATTTTATGAATGAAGTGAATGAAAATAAGTGTCCCTTGGCCAGCAATATGAAGTGGTGCCTCCTTGCAAAGAGACATAAAGGTATAAATAGAAGGAAAGATAGAGGAGGGAAAAGGCATAAAATTAAGAAGGAAATTTGCAACCAAAAAAACAAATAGAAATACAATCTATGATTGATGAATAGGGTTTACATAGGCATTTAATAAATAATATATGCTAGTCACATAACTATATATCTATATATAAAAATAGATATTATATGAGTATGCAATAATGATGCTTGTAGCAATTATTGAGCCTTATAAATAATGATGCTTTGATATAATTATGGGTAAGGATTCTTACCTGTTGATCCACACTAACAATATCTTTTGAGTGTGAAGAACATACCATCGATTGGGGAATAAAGAAAGAGCATATCAACCAGGCAAATATAATCTTAGTCAGTATTACTTATTTTATGATTTTAGAATTATGAGTTAATTGATATTATGGTAGGATCTTCATATAGGATTATAATGTATTGTTCACATATGATCAATGATTCATGCACATTTTTGCTTATATCTTATGATAGTATGTTCATTATGTATTGTTGATGTATTTACTTGTAAACATGAATTTAATTAATCTATTATGCACATGCCCTCACCACAATGGGAGAAGGGAGAAGTGTCAAGGGAATACAATGAGCAAGCCTCTTCTAGGTACGCCACCTGAGGGGGGACAAAATGAGCCCACAAAGGGCCAAGGGGGTATTTCCTTTGTACAAAGGGTATTACCTTTGGGCCTCAGAGAGTTGGCTACTAGGACACCTTTTGCAATATTGCTTCCCCTATCATGGTGTAGCCATATAAGGAGATCAATCACGAGTGAATGGAAAAGGACGGAAGGATGGGGGATCCTCACTAGGCCACCTCATATGAATGGAATGCACCACATGAGGTCAAGGAGTCCACCTCATATGAATGGAATATGCCACATGAGGTCAAGGAGGCTACTTGACACCCCAAACCACCCTCTTCCATGCTCCCCCATGATTGAGCATCCTCAAGGTGGAGTAATAATCGGATCAACAAATTTTCTTTAGAGTTACTAATGTTAAATCATGATATCCTATTATTGTAATTGATTCCTAACTTTCCTACAGGGATTAAATCGAGCCAAGGTACTCTCTAAATCTGTTATTTTCTTGGAAATTGATAATTTAGAGTAAAATAATATAATTCCCATTAGGGACATTACAAGTGGTATCAAAGCATGTTCCTGCCATCCTGCCGGACATACCCACTTTAATCGCCCTTCAATAAAAACTATTTATTCAACCTTATTAAGTAGGCTAATAATGCATTTCTATATGTGTATGTCGTTCATGTGTATTACGTGTATTCATGTGAACACCTTATGACTTATGTGTATTCATATACCTTGTGATTTACATGTATACTTTGCAAACTCACGCGTGTTCATATGAATACTTTGTGACTTATGTGTATGCTCCATGCTTCCTGCATATACTTCATATATTCTACGAATTCATGCATCATGTGTATGCTTTACGTATTCAAGTGTATACCTTGTTACTTATGCACATTCAAGTGTATATCTTGTGACTTATGTGTATTCCAGTGTATTCAAGTGTGTACTTGAGTGAATTCAAGTGTATACTTTGCAACTTATGTGTATTCAAGTGCATTCAAGTGTATACTTTGTGACTTATGTGTATCCAAGTATATGCTTTGCAACTCACAAGTGTACTTTGTGACATGTGTATTGATGTATATACTTCATGACTTATGTGTATGCATCATATAATTACATGTACTCACATGTATGCTTCATGCTTCATATCTTACATACATACTTTGTATATTACGCATATGCTTCTTGATTCAAATGTATACTTTATGTATTATGTGTACTTTGTGTAGGCTTGATGCCTCCTACGTGTGCTCAAGTGTATGTTTTATGCTCCATACTATGTATATTACATGCTTCATACCTTAGGTAAAAACTTCATGTCTCATTTGTATACTATGTGCATTAAGTATATCCAAGTATTGCTTCATGCCTGATGTTCCTTCCACAAGATTACTCCATGTGTGCTCATACATATGTTAAGCTTAAAAAATTATGAAAATGCTAAAATTTTGTTTGTCAAAATGCTTCCTAAGTCGAAAAGCACTAACAAATTAACTTAGCTAAAATTTAATAATAATGTGTTGTAGCTATTGAAGTGGAATGGCATATAAAAGGGAGAGCATTTCATCCATACCACCGTCTGAGGGATTCAATCAAAATAGAACTTTAAGTAATTTTGTAAAGAAATATAAATTGGAAAAAATGTAAAAATTTGTGACCCTTCAAATGTGAAAAACTCATGGCATCCTCAACAAATAGATATGAGAAGAAGAATCATATCCTTATAAAGAAACCATTAATAAGGAATAAATCTATCCACTTGGGTCTTCTTCTTCCAAATCCTATCCTTGACCAAAGTAACTCCAAATGTAGGATAAAAAGGACTTCAATATTAGGCACCTTAGATAAATTTGATACAAATAAAGTTACAATAAAATTGTTACACAAGCTTATGCTAAGTTACATTATGGGTCCATAACCCATAAATTCCAAGATCATTCTCACCGTTCAACCTTGGGATGGATTGATATTGTAAATCAGACACTTTCCAAGGTATGAAAACAAATTTAGTACTAGACATGAGGATATGTCAAAATGAATAATAAACTCTAATTTATTTGGAAGATGTGGCAAGAATTGGATGTTAGTGTAAACCTACAAATTTAAATTCTTCCACAAAATGATCATGGGCGATAATTTCTTATTGGTACACCTTTTCGCCTTATACCTTGCACTTGAGAACTATCTGGGAATATATATATATATATATATATAAGGATATAACACATCCCTAATTACCTATGAATTGTGAGAAGATGATATATGTGAAAAGATGTTTTGGTTGCTTGAGGAAAATCAAATTCGGGAGGGGAGGATTTTCATGCCCCCAAAATTGTAACACACTAAAATGCAAATAAAGGGAAAAAAATAACAAAATACATATTAGTAACTTAATGTTATTATAAGTATAATTATCAAAGATAATATTATAATTATAGATATAATATTGAAAATTTAAATAGCATTGTAATAATCATTATATATAAAATATATATAGAAAAGAAAGAGAAACTAATATAAAAATAATAATAAATATATGTTAAACAAGAAACATTTAAAATAAACTATATTAGCAACAACAATGAAGACCCATTGCACATAATAAACAATGACAAATCCAGTAAGGACATCATGTTTGGGAAGGCAATGACTGAGAGATATTTTTTATAATTTGAATGTTGGTCGAGCCTTACTAGTGGCACCTAATAGGAAACAATGATTGATAATGTCTATGCAACGATTATAGTTAATGGCTATTTTATGAAAGGAAGCGAATGAAAAGAAGTGTCCCTTGGCCATCAATATATGAAGTGGTGTCTCCTTGTAAAGTGACATAAAGGTACAAATACAAGGAGAGATAGAGGAGGGAAAAGGCATCGAAGTAAGGACAAGGAAATCTGCAACCAAAACAACAAATAGAAATACAATATGTGATTGATGAATATGGGTTACATAGG
Source organism: Sequoia sempervirens (assembly GCA_007258455.2). Taxonomy (NCBI): domain Eukaryota; kingdom Viridiplantae; phylum Streptophyta; class Pinopsida; order Cupressales; family Cupressaceae; genus Sequoia; species Sequoia sempervirens. The sequence goes on along the minus strand of VDFB02270651.1, from coordinate 162,629,759 downwards.
CATTTAATAAATAATATTTGCTAGTCAGATAACTACATATATACATATATACATATATACATATATATACATAAATAGATATTATACGATTATGCAATAATGATGCTTGCAACAGTTATTGAACCTTATAAATAATGATGCTTTGATATAATTATGGGTAAGGGATTCTTACCTGTTGATCCACACTAATAATATCTTTTAAGTGTGAAGAAAATACCATCAATTAGGGAATAAAGAAAGAGAAGATCGACCAAGCAGATATAATCTTAGTCAGTATTACTTATTTTATGATTTCAAAATTATGAATTAATTGATATTATGGTAGGAGCTTCATATAGGATTATAATGTATTGTTCACATATGATCAATGATCATGCACATTTTCACTTATATCTTATGATAGTATATTCATTATGTATTGTTGATGTATTTACTTGTAAACATGAATTTAATTAATCTAAAATGTACATGCCTTCACCACAATGGGAGAAGGGGGAATTTCCAAGGGAATACAATGAGCGGGACTGTTCTAGGTATGCCACCCCGGGGGGACAAAATGAGCCCACAAAGGGCCAAGGGGGTATTGCCTTTGTACAAAGGGTATTTCCTTTGGGCCTAGGAGAGTTGGCTACTAGGACACCTTTTGCAATCTCACTTCCCGTATCATGGTGTAGCCATATAAGGAGATCAATCACAAGGGAATGGAAGAAGACATAAGGATGAGGGTCCTCACTAGGCCACCTCATATGAATGGCATGCACCACATGAGGTCAAGGAGGTGTGACATGAACCACATGAGGTCAAGGAGGCTAAGACACCCCAAACCACCTTCTTCCATGCCCCCCCATGATTGAGCATCCTCAAGGTGAAGTCATAATCAGATCAACAAATTTTCTTTAGAGTTACGAATGTTAAATCATGATATCCTATTATTATAATTGAGTCCTAACTTGTCTGCAGGGATTAAATTGAGCCAAGGTACTCTCTAAATCTGTTAGTTTCTTGTAAATTGATAATTTAGAGTAAACATAATATAATTCCCATTAGGGACATTACAATGGCTTGTCTAAGCCACCTAAGGGGAGGAGGGGAATGGTGGCCTCAAACCACAAATATAATAGTGTGTTATATCATGGTGGTCTCTAAGCACAAATATGTATGAAATATCATGGTGCTCATTAATCCATATCATTGAAGTATCTAATATCTACATTCACAAGTGGGATTAGAATCCCCATCACTATGGCTCACAAAATTCCATCCTCTACCCATGGGCTATAAAAAGAAAGGAATAGGTTTGCACTATGATCAAACAAGTGTGGTTATAATGTGTGCAGGAGTAGGTTAGGGACAACGTCCAAGGGAAACCATAGATCTCCCATTAGAGGTCCTCTTCTATCTCAACTCCTATTTATACTAGTAGACTCATAATCTTGTAGGGGAGTCATATGCTAAGGGTACACATTCAACATAAGAACAAGAATTACACAAGGGAAGACATTACATTTCATTTAGTAGACACACATCTACACCTAACATGTTTATATTATTTCGCAATTAGATAGGTTACACAAAAATATCACCACAAGGGTACATATAGGGGATTGTGCTTGACGTCCACCCACCCCTATTCTAAGTTGGATACCTTGTATCTCATACTTGGGGCACTATACATTTACTGGTTTTATTTCACATGTCACAACACAATACAGTTTATGAAGTCCACCACGTTATAACACAAAATAAATACACCCATGTACACTTCATTTACTTTAAACAATGCTCACTTTGCTTCTTAATTTTGTTAATATCCACTCACTTTACATAAGTAAAATAAGTTGCTAGTTAATACACAATGGTAGCCAAGGTATTACCTCATTTTCTCAAAATTAACAATACATGGTACATCACACTTTTTATCTTACTAATTAGTTCTCATAATTACATATATGATCAAAGTTAAATCTCTATGTTTAGCCATAACTTTGCTTCTTCTTTCATTGAACTAAGTTTGTTATGTTCACTAGTGTATCTATATTGGGAAATTCCAGTATAAGTTTTCATAGTATGCTAAAGAAGGTTTTCTACTTATTAAGGAAGATTTCCAACCCTTTTGGAACAATGCAATATAAGAAAAGAAAGCACACTCAATCCATAAGGCACATGATAGCTCATGGAATAATAACTCTCAAAATTTATTAATATTTATTTACAAACTTTTCATTTTACATTTGGAGTTGAATTGTCTAATCACATGTTTTAATCATAAAACTTGAAAGTGGTTTATAGGTTACACCACACTTTTTGTTTCACTAAGTTTCATTTATCTTTTTAGTCTCTACTATTACTCCTCAATAGTATGTATTTAGAGCCTCAATAATTCCCACATTCTAGCCATGTTTCCTATCCTTTTTCTATCATGACTAAGGTTTGACTATGGATTCCACACATTCTATGTACCTTTTCAAGCAATTCTAAATTTTGTAGGTCACACTTGATGAGGTTCTTTCTTCAATTTTAAATCACCTCCATTCCTAATTGAGTAATAATAAATGCAAGCATACATTTACAAAATGCACAATTCATAGGATAACTTACTTGATAACTTCACTTACAATCGACTAAATCATAATGTATTTATAAGAATGATTAGTCTCCCTAGTGTTTAGAATTAAATCAACTAATATACTTTTCTTCTTTCCTTTCTATACTCAAGCTTGATCATTTATAATGGAACCAAGAAAACACATAAGAATTTTAGGTGTTCTAAGTAAGGTTTTAGCTACCCATTCATGGGTTGGTCTACAAAATATCTTTACATAAGGAGTTTTTTTCCCTCATGCTAAAAGGTTAATTAATTAGATATAACATTATTCTAATATCAAGAATAGCACTTTGTTTATTTTCTCTCACCCATCTTTTTAACTTAAATCTCAAACATCTAGGTTTCATAAGTTGTCTAATCGTAGTGTAATACAAAGACTTAGTGGTTTACTACCATGATTCTCAACTTCTATAGTTACTTTAATGCTAATGTTTAGAAACCCATAGTCTCCTCCTTTTTCAAGTGGTCTAAGGTTGTTTACTAGACAATATTTATTTCTTATTCTAATATTTGAGTGAAAATCATAATACAATCAATTTCCCATTAACATTGCTAACCAATTAAATATATATGAGTTGTCTAGTTGCCTTTCTGGGTTCCTTCATAGTTCCTAGTATGATTGGGTTTTTTATAAAAATTATAACTAGCCCTTCTACTTGCATACCATTATAATGTACGACTAAGATTTGAGTGATGCTTGAATCTCAGGGCCAAGTGGTCATTATTAATTCTTAATTGCATGCAAAGAAGCTATATTTTCATGCCTTGTACTAAAATCATATGAAACATTCTATGTTTATCTTGTAGTTTCCAAAATTCATCAGATTAATTAATCAACATGATAAGAAGGGTTATCTAAAGAAAATTACATTTTAACTAAGTTATTTGACTCTTATAAGTATCATGTGCAAGAAGTTTCATAATTTTACTTACTAGTCCTTGAAATGCCCAAAGCACAATATTATAAGGGGCTTTCACAATGTTTCACACATTTGAATGAATTCTCAAACACTTATGTCTTACAAAAAAAATATTACTTAACTCATGAATTTATAATGGAGTTTAAACTCTTACATGAATATATGTCTCATGATTTAAAAAGGATTTACGCATGCCTATAAATGTTAAGGTTTAGACAAATTGGAATAAAACGTAGCCTCTTTAACTATATTGAATCCCTATATGAAATAAACACAACTATATTGAATCCCTATATGAAATAAACACAACTTATGAGCTCTTGACCTAGTTTAATGTATTTGGGCCGCCCTTTTACTAGGTGAATACGTTTAATGTAGCAAACATACAAGGAATATATTCATTAACATCTAATATTTATTTACATTTTAATTTATAGAGGAGGCACAAAAAGACCTAATCTATATGTTATCCATAATCTAAGTATCTATAGGTTCTAGGAGTCCTCTCTTTATTAGGCATATGTTCTAGTGGTATTTGTAGTTCAATGATGTTTCACCATGGCCAACCCATATGGCTTTCATGTTAATCAAGTCTTATGAAATATCATTCTATCCTTTCTTCAAGGTTCAATTTTATACGTTTGCACATAAGAATTTTATTAGTATTTTCGTACATTAAGTATACTTGAGGCTTATTTAGTCAATCATGTCGCTTTACCTAGTCGGGTAACCATGTTTTGGTGTGGCTCTCACAACAAAAGCTACCATAAAGAATCCAAGAGAATATTTAAAATAGGTCATTCTAAAAAATTTCTAAATCTGTCAAGAGGATATATGGTAATTAATTCTCAAGTTTTGATGCCACAAAATCTCATCAAATTGTTCATTTAAACTAGTTTTCACACTTGAACACTTTACTAATTTAAACTAGTTTTCACACTTGAACACTTTACTAATGTTTCTCAATGCCCCTTCACCTTTTTACTTATCTTGAGAGTTTTGGTTTGGTTGGATTTATTTATAAGATGAATGCAACTAATTAAATTCCTATTTCACTCTTTTCTTAGGGTCAACTTCCAACCACTAGATATATTACAACCCCTCTTAGATTGAGTAACTACTACTAGGTTTTCATTTCCAACCTGAGGTAATTTCATTACAATTTATTAGTTTGATCATATTCAACTTATCATAAGTAGAGTGCACATTTCCCATGCACACAACACAACTAAGGCCCAACTGATGCCCAAAGTTCCCTAGAGTTGCAACCTAGTGCTCTGATACCAAGTGTCATGCCCAAAATTTTCATCAAGAAAACCCACAATTTTTTTTGAATCCATTAATTAAGCTAATTAACACTCTAATTGTTTGAGGTGTAACACTAAGCATGATGTCAGTTGAGCACCCTTGAGGAGAAACTTCTTAACTCAGGTGAAAACATTATCTATACAAAAGTTGTATGCAAATCACTACTAGGGTTCACCTAACACACGCTAGACCTTATACCCTCCTTGGGTTTTCTAGGTAACATGAGTCTTGGATTGAATAGGGCGGTTCTTGTAAGTCCAAGGTTTAGGACCACGGGTTAATCGACTATATTTAAACCATATATTAGGTTCAATCAAGTTTAACGAATATTAAATAATCATTGAGTCCTAATAGGAACATAGACCCTAAAGTAGATTTTGTTCTAGTTGCTTAATTTAATCATAACTATTGAACACACCAGAATACTGAGAGGGGGGGTGAATCAATATGCTTCAAAATTCAATCCCAATTAATAACGGTTGGAGCTAAGTTATACCATTTAAACATACACCTACTTAATCAAAATTGGAAAGAAGGTAAGTATCCACACAAGAACACAAATGACACCAGATTTAAGTGGAAAACCCCACAGGGGAAGACCACGGTGAGAAATTATGTTAGGAGCTACTATCCTAATCCAACCTCACAAGTAAATAAAAGTTTACAACTTTGATTTAGGGATACAACCCAAGGAAGCTACTACTGAGCCTTATTTATAAAAAAAAAAAATTAGGGGTTGAAACTCAAGGAAGCTAATACTCCCTAATTTAAAGAAAGAACAACTGAAATATGAATGACTTTATGGCTTCAACCACTGATAGTCATCAATTTTGCACATTAGGTTTGTAGCTAATCTTGTCACACTCTTCTTGTGCACTCATACATCTTCGCACAATTCCATCATACTCTTCACATATTTGATCTTCTATATATATCATCCACGCGCTTACAAAATACAAATCCAGACGGCCATAAACAAGAAACTATGAAACTTGAAGCATGTCAACCTACATCTTCATTGGCGATATACAAGAATGATAATAAATTACTTAAATTTCTCTTAGATGAGTTGGCATGACTCATACAACATCTATAAACACTTCTTAGACTCCACTCAATCTTGAATTAGTGGCACACATCACCAACATACCTCGGTCGGTCTCAGCAATAACACAACTTCACAAACTAACTTGAAATAGTTGTGTGGTATTGGAAACAAGAAATATATTCATGCAATTCATACCTTAGACCACCATGACACATGTGGAGTGTCCACACAAACTCATACCACTGATCTACACAGTCTTCTATTGGTGCAAGTAATCAAACATAAGTTCTATTGAAGATTAGGCATCTGAAACCAACTATAACACTATGTCACTTGAAAACTAAACTTGCAAAGCACCAAATCACTTGAGTCTTAGATATATAATGCATTGGACATCATTGAGAATTTCCTCAAAACTGCTTGGCCAAATCTTTACATCTGGAGGAACATAGAGCATTCCAACAAGCCTTCATAATCACTTTGCTTTGGCATAGCACAGACCAGAACTCTATCACTTGTAACTTTCACTTCAGAAGGTATAATGACATGAAACCTTGGATATAAAACATTCATATCTCCATGAGCTTATCTTATGAACCACAAGACTAAACCATGCTCCGCAGAAGGATGCAGACCAAAAAACTATGACTCTGTTTTAGGGTATACATTGTGAATGCCTTAAAACTTTTACAACTTTTCTCTGAGTGCGGTACACCAAACTGGCAAGATATCATTGTGAAAAATTTGAAAACACATTAAGACATGTGTGTACCCACCTCTGCATCATACCTAGGAAACAAACTGATCCATACACTACAATGATGACTTGCACAATTTATATATCTCTGCACATCAACTATCTTCAGAGCATATACAATCTTCAACACACTTTTGACATCAATGACAAACAATATTATCAAGTTGCAACAATATCCCCTTTTTCATTGATGTCAAAACTAAAAATATGTGCACAAACACTCCCCTTTAGATGCATATTTCTCTCTCCCCCTTTGACATCAAGGGAAAAGGGCAACAAAACTTTCTCTATACATACAAATCTTATAAACTCCCCCTTAAACTATACAAATTTTACTCCCTCTGGGATGTCATAAAAAATAACTCCATATCTACTAATTGTTTTACTTCGCATATTTACACAACAAAAAAGAAAGATATCTTACATGAAAAAAAAACAACTTGCTTGGATGGCAGAATGTTCTTGTAGATGGACTTGAGTTGAAATGGAAGATGCTATCCCATTGCTTCTTTGCAACGGTTAGGGTCTGGACATGACATGTCAGCTGCACATATGTACCTTTTTCATCTTCCAAAGAAGATGGTGCCTTTTATTTCTGAACCAAACCGTTAACTTTTGTCATAATTCCAGTAAGTGAAGCCAACCTTAGGCTCACTACTTCTCTCAATTTTTCACCTAACCTTTTAATTGCTCCCTTTGATCTTGTAGTTGTTGTATCTGGGAGTGCAAGTTTTCTACTTGTGCCCTTGTGGCACCATCACTGTCTTGTATAAAATCATATGTTGCAGCCACATTAGTGATCTACATTTCAATGGAATTAATCTGATCCTTTATATTGTTTGTTTTTGTTGGCCACTTTAGATAGAAAACATATAAAACTTTGGCTTCCTCCAAGCATTTTTGAATATCTTTGATACAGTATTGTAATTTGGCCAATGTGTTGTCTTATTTCTCGGAGGAATCATTCAATCTATTTTCATTGATCTTCAATTCCAGCTGCTTCTCCAGATGAGATGATTAAGTTTTGAAAGACTCCATTAATTGCTTCATCTGTTGTAGGGGGCAATGATGAATCTCTTTTAGCATCCGATAGTTTCTCTTCCAACACTTTCATTGCTTCTTCCAAAACATCAACATCAATATCCCTCCTCTTATCCTTCTTCTTAGGCCTAGTATGCACAAATTTTGTGGCCTTCCTCTGTAGACCTCCTTGGCAACTTCTCTGCAACATGTTCTTCAGGATCTGATGGGATATTCACTGGAGTTTTACGAGAGGATGGTGGCATCATTTTAGAGTATTGTGGAATATCCCACTTCTTAAACAGTTTGTCAACTCTCTTTCCACTTGTTTCCTCTATCTACTTTTGGATCATCCTATCCATGATCTCTTTGTATGTACCAAATCTTTTTGCTTTGGGATCTCTTGGCTTTGACAATAGAATATCCACATAACCTAGTACATATTTAGGAGCAACCTCATAAGGCAATGTAAGAATCCATGAGGTTTTGGGCTCTACAACATCCATATAGCAATGATCCTTGTCTACCATGAATGTTCCCTCATTCTCATATTTCCAAACCAAATTTGATGGTATCCTTTCTCTACTTTGCATCCTTGCTTGCAGATTCTTAAAAAATCCCCAGTAGAATGTATTGTATGCTTGCTTGTTCTAAAAACCTTCTATGTGTTTCTTGATTTGTGTTGCTACCAGAGAAAAGTTATCTCATATTTTACCATTAAATCTAGGTAATTCATGTAGGAAAAAGAAAGTAAGGAAAATGGTTAATGAACCAAACCTAAAATTATATCTAGTTTCCTTTGTATTCTTCAAATTATCCATCAACTACTCCCTCAACAACTCACATAGGTCAAAATTGGAACCTTCACCATCTGATAGGCAGTATTAATTGTGGTGGTGGTGACAAAACCTTCTCTATTTGTGAAGTAGATTTTATATGCAATCCCCATAGAAGCATAACAAACTCTGGGATGAGTGATATCTTTCATCAGGTTAGGGTTCTCTTATTAAATTTTTCTTTGGTAAGCTCCATAACCCTTTCATTCTTTATGGACTTCAACACCGAGATTGGTCTAGAGGAACAAAGACCAGTAACTTCCCTAATAGATTCTTTTGTGATCATGTAGGGCTTATCCAACCAAATGAATTCTTCATGAATGTGGCTTAAGATAATTCTTACCCATTATTTTCTATCGTAGAAGTCTAGAAAATATTTCTATATGTCCAACCCTTTCTCTCCCATATTTTCATACTCTAGCTTATATACACTATTATCACCCAGGAGTTCATGTTGGACCACTTAAAAAGAATATGTGTGATCAATCTTATTCAATTGGTTACAGATGTAGATTCTTACATCCTCATAATACATCACATTTGCAAGAACCTTTGAAAATGCACCCGTGACCGACAAATTAGTATGGGCTGAATACACTTTATCCATGAGGATACAAAGCATATTCATGCCACTAAATGAAAATTCCAATAGAGATCATTTAAATAAAAACTAAACTAAGCATCCATTAAAACTTAACATACTAAACTATAAAAGCTTCAAAACACCTATTCTAATCCATTGAAACTTATCCTATTGGGGGAGTGGTGTCGCGTTGATGTGGAACGATGACGCTTTCCCAATCCCTTGGATAATGAGCTTGTTTCAATCAGTTTTATTGAAGAAAACTTATGAAACCATTGTGAGATGTGTGATGAAACATGATTTAAATGCTAAACTAACATGATGCAAGCTATTTTAACATGATTTATGCTAAGATGATCAAGATGTCTAAGTGCAAAGCTAATCTAAATGGATTTTAAGCTAAAAATATTGAAACCCTAATTACCAAATAAGCTACATGAATGCATCTATGTTACCTGGAAGCCATTAATGGAAGCTAAGCTAATTAATGCAAGTAATTAAGCTAAAATGATACTAAAAAAGTGTTAAATATGAGTGTGAGTGTGCGTGATTTCAACAGCATGAGTTTGCTCTAAAAAATATGGATCTATTTATCTCCAAATAGTGATCTATTTATAGGAGGACAAATGAAAAATGAAGGGTTGAGATCAAAAGGTTAATCAAAGGTCAAGGATGGAGGAAAAAATGAGACATGGATCATGGATTCTCATCAATGGATGAGAATTGATGATCACATGGATCAAGGAAAGAATCAAAGGCTCATATTCTCCCAAACAAACACACTTTTAACTTGCACAAGAAGTCTTGTAAGTTAACTTGCACATGAAGTTTTGTGAGTTTGTTACAAAGGAGAATATTCCTTTTCTTCAAATGAGTGAGGAAAGAGAATATTCTTTGGAATATTCTCATGGGTGAGGGAAATAGATATTCCCTTTTAGAGGAATGTGCAAATGAGGAATCTTCCCTTGCAAGTGGGGAGAAATTAGATTTAATTAAGTAATTGATAATTAAACAAATGTTTAATTATGCAATTAGGGGAATTGGATGATATTCATTAAATAAAGTGATTTAATAAAAAAAGGGGGAAAGTGAAATGATATTTAATTGAATAACTTAAAGTTATTTAATAAAATAAGAAGACATAGGGACTTAAATTAAATAATTAGATGTATTTAATTTAATAGGACGAAGTGTTAGCATGAAAGTGGGTGAATTAACCTGATTAAAGTAATTAGATTAACAGATGACTATGATGCAATTAATTAAATAGCTAGGAAAATTTAATTAATTAAACGAAAAAAGGATGGATTTGAGGATGAAGCAATGTTAGAATAGCTGATTCAAGTGTATGATATCATTTAGGACATTTTTAAGTGTCTACATTTTGCACCTCTTTGAAGAGAGGTACTTGTTACATTGGTTCAAAGACTATCGCTTTTAGGATTAAAAACTACTCAGATCAAAAAATAATTTTTATTTTATTTTTAGATGCCCCACTGTTGCCCCAATGGAAGGAATAAGTTGGTTCCCCGCCCCTCAAGAAATCAGGCAAAAATTTTGAATTTTGGGTTGATTTCTTAACAAAGGTTAAATGCTACCCCAAGGGTCTGGAAAAGCTCCAGGATGCAAAAAAAATGCCAAAAATGTAAAAAATAGTGCAAAATAAGCTTCAGTTTGGCAAGATTGGTGAAAATGGTGAAAAAAACCCTAGCTGCATGGTTAAATTAGGGAAAAAAACCCTAATTTGTAGGCATAAATAGGTGATGGAGGGTCACTTTCAATTCATTTGTGCATTCACCTTAGATAATTCTTGCATTTTGACCTTTGACCTCCTGATGAAATGGCGCAACAAGTGCTCCCACAACACATTTCGGGTCAGGTTCGAGAGTACCAGAGGCCCCCAAGCGTAGGACCACTGGTAAGTGATTAAAAACTTGACTTGCATTTTGACTTTTGAGTGCATTTATTGCAATTTGAATTTTGGATTTGGGTGGCATCGCTATATAGTGATGCTATTTTGAGAATCAACGATGCTAGTTTCATTTTTAGCAATGCTACTATGATGAGTGACACATTTCATGATTAGAAATTAGGGTTTCTAGATTTCAAATCGCAGCGTAGGTGTAAATAGTGACACACCTACCCAATTTGGAATTTAGATTTAGAGTTTCCAAATTTTAAATGGTGACACGGATGCGATAAGCGATGCATTTCACAACTTGCAATTTGAATGCATCTAGCATTGCTATTTGGAATTTGAGTTATAGAAAATCTTTCGTAAATAGCGACGCTTTTATCATTTTGGGGGATAAAAACTCCAAACTTAGCCACTTTTTGTGAACTTTGAGGTCATGCCCTTCGTAGTGCAAGAGGTTATCCAGCCTTTGATGTCCCACGAGCACCAGCCGACTATGTTGTCTAGACTTGATGGTATGTCTTAGCTGCAATAGGAGCACTTGGGAGAGATCAACTTGTGGTACGTCGCCTACATGCCCGTTGTGTGGATCCATTTGGCAATGATGACAGCGCTATGCAAGCGATGACATAGCGAGACCTTATCATTCCACTTACCCACTGGCGACGTGACAGTGATGCTAGAGGATGTATGGCAGATTTTATGATTGTCGATACATGGTGAGCACGTGATCTACAACACTGATGTCGGTTATGATTCTTGTCACGAGGTTCTTGACCAAGAGTCCATTGTCCTAGTCAACTCCAAGATTGACCTCGAGATGTACAGAGGTCTGGTGTCGACCTTCAAATTGATGATTATGGCAATGATTTCAAGGTTGGTTGCCCCAAATCAACGAAGTAGGGAATTCAGTCCATGATGGGGGCTAGCATGGAAGAGGAAGCTCTTCCGGAAGACTCAACATGCATGGGGGCCAATGATGTTGGCCTTCCTTTACCATGATATGCATGACTTTGTGTACTACGATGGAATAGTGATTGGTACAGGGGTCACCCTTCTTCACATATGGGCATGGGAGTACATTGTCGTGCTCCGACCAATTGTCCACATAGCAAATTTGGAGTCAAATGATCCAGTCATTTGGAGGTACAGAGGAGCCATCACTCTTCAGCACATAAGGCAGCTTGGTATCCCGTACTGGCAGAGAGTGATTGATGAGATGATAGTGTCCAAATGATGGTCATGGATTCAAATGCCAACATGGTATGATGATGTACAACAATTATTCTTTGCTCGACAGACCTGGTTCATGTAAGGTCGAGAGAACACCATGATTGAGAGGTACCTGGCTGATAGAGTTTCTAGAGAGTTTGGCAAGAGGCAGGACATACTCGATGATTAGTACACTACTATTTTTGTTATATCAACATGAGAGACGACATGGGGACACATGATCCTATCCCATGAGGTTGTTGAGGGTTTTATACAGTTGGTTGTGAGGCCATGGGCCTATGATCAAGGATAGGCAGATGCACAAATGATGTCTACATATGATTCATGGTTCATACCCCCTCCCAGACTGACAAATCCAATAGGTATACCTCCACGAGGGAGGTCGAGAGGGAGGAAATCAGGCAGAGGTCGAGGCCAACTAGAGGATTAATAGGGCAGAGGACAAGACAGAGGTCCAGATGGTTGGGGTAGAGGACATGATGGATAAGATGACCAACATCACAATGGACAGGTCCCAGGTGCACCACCATTACATTAGCATCAGCAACCATCGAACAACAATAGCCACCACTGAGGCTAGATCCTAGTGATGTTCAAATACAATAGTTGAGGCAGCAATTGTAGGTGGTTATAGCTGAGCGAGATCGGGCTCGAAAATAGGTACTGGCACTCACGTTGCAGAGGGATCAAGAGACCACAGATATGTAGTTGGCACAAGAGGTCAAGCAGTGACAACAGTTAGAGTCTGTGACTGTTGAAATACAGGGACAAATAGTGTCTGCCTGATTATACAAAGTGGCAGTGATTGAGGCTACATATTATGGTATGCATTATCATCGGGATACCCCTTAGGCAACCCAATTTTTCACAAAGGAGTGGAGCACATCCCCGGGTTGAGGATCAGCCATCAGAGAGACAGCCTGTGGAGGGGAGCAACCATCAGGGCTAGCTGGTCGATAGACACTTTTTTAGTATTCACCCAATTATTTATATAGATATATTTTCATGGGCTCATTTTGGATAGCCTCATGGATATTGTACTTTTGATAGATATACATACATTGATTCAAATATTATACCATGATAGTCATTTTTTGATATATATATATATATATATATATGATATCATACGGATTTGATATGAGATGTTCTTTTCATTTTATGCTCATGAATGTATGGATGCAGATGATGTTGCTATGATGTGATATGCTTATGTATGGATGCACTTATTTTTTAGTATCTTCTCATGATATATTATGGGATGGATGCATTTGATATGTAGATATTATGCTTTATGAAAATGATATGAATGCATTTCTTTTTGTGTATTTTCTTATGCAGTTTTATGAGATGATGGTATATGCTTATGGACGTATGGATAATGTAGATGTTCATGATAGTGCAATGTATGTTTATGCTATGATAATGGTATGTATGCATGCTGATGTTTTTTGGATGCAGGATGGATGCATTTGATGATGTTTTTGCTAACTTTCATGATACCAGGTTAGCACGGAGAGAAGATAGAAGAAATAAGATGAATGATTTGACCATTGATTTTGATAATTGATTCAAAAATTCCAACAAGTCTATGATCCAATGAGACTTTATTATAGATGGTGGTGCATGACGCATGATGATGATTTTCTCATACCTTGGGATCGAGATTTTTCATCGTTCCTTATTGTTTGATATAACACATAGACATGATGCGTCAAGATATTAATAACCAGGGTGGTGTATGTAGTGTAATGGAATTTGACTTTGCAAATAGATAGGATAGTTCTTGTTAACACCTTGACATACAGAAACCTTGTTGGAATGTAAGTTATAAGCTTTAGAATATATTGAACCAAAGCATACGCAATAGTCAACAATGTACTCCAATCAACTTCCCTACACACAACTAAGTAAGTATGCGCCAAGATTACTTTACAAGAATACCCACAAGCATAGCAAATGAAAGATAATGATCAATGCCCCATTCCTTTCTCTCTAAATCATTTTGATAGACATCATCGAGAGGTCCTCAGAATGAGTCATTAAGATAAATCATAAGAAAAGATCAAAGACAAACAGTTAGTGTTATCTATATCTCTTGCTAGTTTAACTTTAGCTAAGGTGATTTTTGATACTGATGTCCATCACAGGAAGGATGCATCCTAAGACATGTTGATCAGATTTTTTGATTAGGATGAGGTGTGTGATAAGCCGTTAATACAAACTTCACTGACGCATTTACCTATGATTTAGAATTTAGATTTTGATACTTAAGTTTGCACTTTATGACTTGTGATACTTGATTTCTACTTGTTTTTCCAAAGGTTGAAGGTGGTGATCGATTTATCTTGGATGAAGGTTTATTTTGGGTGAAAGTGAAATGGGATGGATGATTTTGGATTTTTCTAGAATATTTCAATGTTTTTGGTATTTTGAAAATGTTTTGAGGTTGTTTTTGGTCTTTTTGAAAGTTTATGTGAATGTTTTGGGTTTTCAATTATTTGAAGTTGTTTAGGGTTTTCTCCAAGATATTTGATGTTGTTTAGGTCTTTTGATTTTTTTCTAATGTTTTGGGTTTTTCAATTTTCCAATGTTTAGGGCTTTTTTATTTTTGAATTTTTAGGGGTTTTCTAAGTTTCAACCAAGAACCTAACCTAAAAGACTATCCTAGGGGCCTCAAAGGCTGATCAAAGATTATCCTTGCCTATGTTTTACATGCAGCGACCATGTTGTTCAACCGAATTGACTTATTGATGATGAGAGATGAACAGTTGAGGGGATGCCAATTTATTCTGATGAACTCCTGAAGGACTGACCTAGGGTATCTCAGGGGCACATCAATGATGGCCTTGCCTATGTTCAAGCTTAGAGACTCGTAGTTCGACAAGGTACTATTTTTAGATTTTTGATGTTTGACCTTTTTAGGGATTTTGATGTGTTTTGGATGTTTCAGATTTTGACTTTACAATTTTTGAATGTTTTTGGATTTTAGCTATGGAGGATTTTGCAAATGTTTTTGGATTTTCTGATTTTGCAAGTGTTTTTGTGATTTCTGATGAACGTTTCATGAAATTTTTTAGGATTTTTGATGATATTTCCAATAACCTTAAGATATACAAGAACTCAATATGATCCATAACGAATTTCCCTCAGCGTGATGCAATAGACTAGCTTGATATAGGCAAGACAAACTAACCTTAGGAATATGCCAAGTAGTACTAAATGGGATACGATACTTCACAACATCAAGCTGTGATAGGGATGTGAATGTGTGATAGAATAAATAGGACAAATGATACGATGGATGGAGGCAATACAAAGAATGATAGGATAAAGAGCCAAATAATAGATGGAGGTGCTTTATTTATGTGAGGCGCCTGTTTGCCAGGTTTTCACCAAGGTACTTTCCCAAAGTGCCACCGAAGTACTTTTCACTAGAGGATAATTTTTTCTTTACTGCTTTCAATCCTTTTTCTCTTTTTTTTTGGATTTTGATCATTTTTTGATTTTTTTTGTATTTTCAAATTTACACCCTTCAAGACTAGGAATAATTTTTTTTAGGATGCAAGCTATTGGTTGGTTCCTGCAAGGGTTCACCTTCAGGTGTTGACAATTGATATGCTCCTGATCCATAACTTGTTGTGATGACAAAGGGACCCAACTAGTTAGGCTCAAACTTTCCTTTACTATCCTAATCTGGAAGATTCTTCTGATTCTTCTTTAGGAAAAGATCCCCTACCTGGAAAGACTAACATTTGATCTTCTTGTTATAGCTCAGTTTCAGTCAGTTTTGATATGCTTGCAAGTGATTAAAAGCATCAAGATGACACTCATCCAATAATTTTAGCTCATTCAATCGAGATACTTTGTATTCTTCATAGTGATTAGGTTATGTAGTGATATTTGTAGTGATAGAATCTCAACCTCAATAGGCAAGATGGATTTTGATTCGTAGACCAAGGAGAAATGGGTTGCACCCGTAGGCGTGTAGATACTAGTTCGATAGGCCAAAGAGTGGGATTTAACTACATATGCTAGTCACAATAAGCTTCATTGATCGTTTTCTTTAGAATTTTTAGAATGGTTTTTTTTGTAGCCTCAACTTAACCATTTCCCTGGGGGTAATACAGGGTAGAGAATTGGTGTTGGATGTTGAATATTTGGCATAGCTCTTTCACATCCTGATTCTTGAAGGGTGTTCCAATGTCTTATTTAAGTTTTGTGGAACACCATAACAACAGATGAGGTAATTCAGGATAAACTTGGCAATTTGCTTCCCCATTATGTAGGTCATAGGAATAGCTTTGACCCACTTGGTAAAGAACTTAGTGGCTGTTATGATAAACTTGTGGTCATTGGATGAGGTTGGAGTAATTTTTCCTATGAGGTCAAGCCCCCATTGTGAGAAATGCTAGGGTGTGACCACTGGTTGCAACTCCTGAGCTAGAGCGTGAATTATATCTCCATGTTGTTGACACTAGACACACTTCTGTACACACTGATGGGCTTCTCTTTCCATGGTTGGCCAGTAGTACCATGTCCTCAACAGTTTCTTAGCTAAAGTCATACCACTAGAATGGGAACCACATATACCATCATGAACTTTTGTTAAAGTGGTCAAGGCTTCCTCTTGGTTAAGACATTTTAGTAATGTCCCTTCGATGATTTGGTGGTACAAGGTATCACCTAGGATCACAAATCGGGATGCCTTCTTTATAAAGGTCTTTCTAAGGTTGGAGGTGATATTGGATGGGAGGGTTCCTCTACTTAGGTAGATGAATATGTCATGATACCATGGGGATCTAGGACCAAAGATGACGCACGAAAATTTGGATTTAGGGATTTTGAAAGTCGGTACGATAATTTTTTCTACCAATAATTCACATTGAAGGGCATTGTGCGACATGTCTAACAATGATCCAATTGTTTCCATAGCATTTGCTACTTGGTTTTTCATGCAAGGAATCTGCTCAAAAGTTATATCAATGAAAAGGTCTTCGAGACTCTCTACCATATTATAAGGAGTAATCTTGTAATCCTTAGTTTGATAGTCATCATTGACTTGGTTGATAACCAGCTGTAAGTCTCCATAGACTTTCATCTCTTGAATCTGCCATTAAACTGCTATCCTTAGACCCGTGATTAGGGCTTTGTACTTAGCAATGTTGTTAGTACACAAAAATGATAGCCTGTATGACTTTGGTATACAATCACCTTAAGGGGTGATAAAGAGAATACCTACCCTCAATCCATGTTGGGTGAACAATCCATAAAAGTACATTTTCCACTGATCTGTGAGATTGACAAGGAACACTGATTCATCAGGGAATTAAAATATCAACATGTTCTCTGCATAGATAGGTGCCTCTGGTAGTTGGTCTATGATAATTTGTCCTTTGATTTCCTTGTGTTCCACATACTCTATGTCAAATTCAGTCAAGATCATCACCCATTTAGCCATTCACCTCATGAGAGTTGCTTTGGATAATAGGTATTTCAATGGGTCAATCTTTCCAACGAGTTTGATTTGATGCAACAACATGTAATGTTTGAACTTTTGTGAAGCAAAAACCACCACTAACAATGATTTCTCAATGGATGAATAGTTCATTTCATATCCCACCAAGGTCCTATTGATGTAATGGATAACTCTTTCCTTTCCATCTTCATCATGTTGTGCTAGAAGAGCACCTAGTGTTGTTGATGTTGCTGAGATATATAGAATCAATGGTTTGTTTGGTATCAACGACATGAGAATTGGAGGTGTCAATAGGTAGTCTTTGATTTGTTGGAAAGCTTTATCACATTTCTCATCCTACTTGTAAGGTATTCCTTTATGGAGAAGATGTGAAAAAGGGTGAATTTAATCTGATAATTGTGCTATGAACCTTCAAATGGAATACAACCTTCCTTGTAACCCTCTCATTTGCTTCAATGTTTATGATGGTTCCATGTCTAGGATGGATTTCACTTTTGTTGGATCAATTTCTATCCCTCTTTGTGAGACGTTATAGCCAAGAAGTTTCCCTAATGTAACCCCAAAGACACTTTTTTGGATTCATCTGTACCTTGTATTCTTCAAGTCTGTCAAAGATGGGTCCCAAGACTTGTATGTGCTCACTTCTTTTCTTTGGTTTTTCCAAAATATCATCCACATAATCTTTTGACTTTTTTTTGGATCATGTCATGAAAGATGAGTCATTTCTCTTTAATAGGTTGCTCCTACATTCTTTAGCCTGAATGGCATCACATTCCAATAGTATGTTCTCCATGGACAAGTGAATGCAGTTTTGTGTCGATCCTCGTTGGAGATCATGGTTTGATTGTAGCCTAGAAAACCATCCATGAGTGATAGCATTTCATGCCCTATTGTTAAGTCCACAATGAGGTTGATGTTAGGAAGAGGGAAATCATCCTTCAGGCATGCCTTGTTTAAGTCTCTGAAATTTGTGCATATTTTGATGCCCCCAGTGGCTTTGGAGACTGGTACCAGATTTGAAACCCACTTAGTATAATCTATCAATTGGATAAATCCAATATCAATAATCTTTTGTAACTCTAGTTTCACCAAGAGTGCTATTTGAGGGTGCATATTCCTTAATTTTGGCTTCACTATTTTGGCTTTAGGATAGATTGTTAAATGATGTACAACCACTTCTGGATCGATTCTTGGCATATCTGTGTATGACCATGCAAAGTTAGCTCTTCAATCTTTCAAGAATGCTGCTAGGTTCTTTTGTTCTTCATCCAACAAGGACTCAGCATAGAAAGTGATCTTTGGTGTCTCTTATGTTCCCACATTGATTAGGGTGGGCTTTTCTACTAGAACTGTTGACTTTTCTTGATGCATTGCACTAAGGGGGAGATTGAATCCCTCATCCTTGGGTGCCTCAAAGAGGTTTTCACCTTTAGATGTGTCCTTTGTTTTTACTATTTTAGGTTCAGAAAGTGCCATAGTGTGGTTTTCACTTAGAGATCTGTATTTTAGTTGCATGTCATCAATTTTGCGACTGAAGGATTCAATCATCTCCTCATAGTACACCCCTGTTTCTAGCTCTATGTCAAAACCTACTTTGTGATTTTCCCATGGTAAGTTGTCACAGAGTCCCACGAATTTTTATATTGCTTCATCATTTTTGAATAAATCTAGAATTGATGGTCTTTGTTGGTCCAATCCAATGAGTGTTGGGTATACTAGGTGTAGTTTAGTCAGTTGATTACTTGGAGCAAAGGATGTTATGGATATCATGAAGAGGGAGTTATTCTCAAATAGGTCAACCAAGGGGGAATTCATCTAAGGTTGTATCACATGATGTAGGTAACCAAGAGGAAGCCTCATCCTGTTTAGCGAAAGTACCTTTGCCAATAAGGGTGACCTTGCTATAGTACAACCTAGTCCAAGATTCTTTAGGCATTTCTCAGGAACAATGGGTTCTAGCAAACCATTGTCATTCCGTCCTAGCTTCTCATTCTTTTTATAGCCTCATCCCTTCATTAGTTGTAAGCATTTTTTTTCATCTTCCATGGGAAGAACAAAGATGGGTCATTCATCTTGATATAACAGTTTAGAGACATCCTCCTCATTGACATATTCTTGGTTCAAATCCCCCCACTTGGTGAAGGTGATAGCTGTCATCTTGATTGTTTTAGGTACTTCATTGCTAGATGTGGGTTTCCCATGGGATTTAGGACAAAGAGGTAGCTCTCTCAAGACAAAGGTATCCTTCATTAGTTTATAGTTTCCAAAACCATCATCCTGGATCACTGCTTTGATGTCGAGAATGTTTTGCACAATAGGTGTTTTCATTTCTGAGGTAGATGCAAGAGATGATGTGTCAACAAATGAGGAGGATGGTGTAGGCCCTTTATCATTCTTTTGTATTTGGGGGATCTTATAGAACTTGGCCTCAAGATTCTTGCAATAGTAAAAAGGCTCAGGATCTCCATGGATGTTAACTTCTCTACCCTCAAAAGGAAACTTTACACATTGATGATAGGTCGAGGCTACAAATTTTAGGGCATGGATCCATGGTCGGCCAAGCAAGATGTTGTAGGGAAGATCAAGGTCTAACACTTGGCATGTAGTCTTTGCAATGATAGGTCCCACTTGGATTGATAGTGAAATGAAGCCTTGTGCTACCTGCTCTTGGTCATCATATGCTCTGATAATGGTACTCTTTGCTTTCTCAATAGTATCCTGAATATTCCAGGTTTTTGATCAATTGAAGGGTGAAAATGTTTAGACCAACACCTCCATCGACTAAGACTCTTTTTACCTTGTTCTTATGAACAATGACCTCAAGGTGTAAAGCGTGATTATGAGATGGTTGTGATGGTAGGTCTTGTTCCAAGAAGGTGAGAAGATGATCAGTGATATGCCCTACTCTAGCTTGAAATTATTTTGTATCAATATCCTTGAGGATGGATGATGAAGATAAAGCATTCTCTAGGATTTTCCTATGTGCGGGAGATAGCCTCAATAATTCTAATATTGATATTTGTGCAGGGGTCTTCTTAAGTTGATCTAGGAGATTGTACTTGTTGGGATTTGATGTTGGAAAAGGAGGTTGCACCCTAGATTGAGATGGGACTCCTTGGATGGTGACTTTGCCACATCTTGTGGTGACTCCACACTCCACACTAGGCCCTTTGATGGTGACAATGGTGATGACACTATCACAGGAAGTGACTAAATTGGAATAGGTATGTTGTACATTTGTGTAATCCTTAGCTTTTCTATTGTTGTTTGCTTTGCTATGATCTGGCATAGGGTTCTTGTATATCTTAAGATCCTAGTTACCGGCTGGTACTTCAATAGATATGGTGTCGCTCTCTATGAGGTCTTAGATAATATTTTTGAGCCTCATGCAGTTTTCCATTTTGTGTTCTTTGATTTTATGAAAGTCATAAAGATTGTTCTCATTGTACCAAGATGGTTTATCTTTTGGTTCTTGGTAGTTTTCAAATTTGGGAAGCGTTATTAGGTCTGAATTTACCAATTTCTTCATGATGGTTTTGATGGGTTCCGATAACTTGTGTACTTGAATTTCAGAGAATTGTTCTTGTTAGGGGTTTGCCTTTGTTGTGTTTCGGTGTTGTTGATCTAATTGTTCTATGGTGGTGTTGTTTGTTGCACAATTGGTTGAACATTAGCTATTTGATTGTTGTTCGGCCTAGGAGCACTTAGGACCACCTTAGCATCTACCATGACATCAATTGTTACATTATTTTTCTTATCCCAGACATGAGGCTTGTCATTTGAATTGGTTGAGGGACGGTTGTCTTCGTAAGCTTGAGTATTTCCGTATGAGATTAGAGCTCTCTTGATGTTAAGGGCTCTAGGGACAAGCTCGTCATAAGAGATAATGCACTGCATTTTCAAGTGGAAGGATAGATCTGGATCTAGGTTTGCTATGATGATCCCCACTTGTTGTTCATCGAGAAGGGGCCACTTGCTCATACTATCTCTTTGTCTCCACCATTGCAAGAAATTAGAAAAATATTCTCCTTTGTTTTGTCTAAAAGTATACAACTCTTCTAGGCTTACGTCCATGTCAAGATTAAAGGAGAAGTGATCTATGAATTTATTGGTTATTTCTTGAAAAAATTTGGTACCGGGAGGCAGTTGAGAAAACCAATCCATGGCAGAACCTATTAAACTCCAGGGGAAGAGGCACATTAAATAAGAATCGTTGTAGGAAACCTCCATACACATGACGTTAAACTCTTTGAAATGGTCTACAGTACTTCCTCTCCCTTTGTATTTATTGAATTTTGGGATTTCAAAGCCGAGAGGGAATGGTACCATTATGATGTTTCGATCGAATGGATTAGGACATAAGTTCTGTGTATGGGGCTTCTTTGTCTTGCCCATTCGAAGATCCTGTATTTCTTGTGACAATGCCTTAAGTTGCGATGCTAGATCGTCTTGCGGGTTTGGTGGAGGAACATACATTGCATATTGTGGGATGGCAGATGGGTTGTACATGGGATTATGATATGATAAGGTGTTGTATGGTGTGTTTGGTGGTGTGGGATTTTGTGAGGGTGATTGAGGTGTTGATGTATATGTTCCTAACGTGTTTGTATTGATGATGTTCTATTGTGAATTATAGTATGAACCTTATTGTTGTTGTTGGGCATACTGTTGAGCTAGTAAGGCTTGCTATTGTCATTGGGCTTGTTGTTGCTATTGGGCTACTAAGGTTGCTTGTTGTTGGGCTTTCTATTATTGTTGTGCTTCTAAATATGCTTGATGGGCTTGATGTTGTTGTTGTGCTAAGGATGTTTGATGTGTTGTTAAGGTTGCTTGCTATTGTTGTTGTTGTTGTACTGCTAGGGCTGCTTGTTGTTGTTGCTACTATTGTTGTGTTGCTAAGACTGCTTGTTGTTGTTGTTGTTGTTGTTCTATTAAGGTTGCTTGTTGTTTTTGTTGTTATTGGACAACTTATTGATAAGCCTATTGTGCTTCCTATAAAGCTAAGGCATGTGCTTGCAATGTAGGATCAGTTGGTTGTTGGTACATCTATGATGGATTTTGGGTGTTGATGTTTTGAGTGGATTGTGAGTTGTGGATGAGAGGTTGGGGGTTCCCTTGGTTTAACATTCCTTGTAAGATGGTGGATTGAGATGGAGGAATGTAAGTTTGAGCTCCCATTTGATTTTGCATGGTGAAGGGGACCATGGGGAAAGATGAGGATAGTGCCATTAGATTTTGTGATGGTAATGACACACTTGGACCTTGATTCCATTGATTGAAAAGGTTTGCTTGTCCAATGTCTTGGGGATTTCCTTGTGTTAGGGATGTAGACAAGGTATTATCTTGGTTGACGGGATTCGCGACCAACGGATTGTTTTGATTTAAATTGATGATGGATGGGATGGATGTGTTTTGTGAAATCAAGGGTGCAGATGAACTAGTCAGAGGATTGGATATAGATGTCCCTATTTGCGTTAAGGGTTGACTTTGTGTTAGGGTATTGGCATGCCTTTGTGGGTCAATTTGAGACACTTGGTCCACACTTCCTTACACAATGTTGGGCACACTTGTGGTATTAGTGGGAATAGATGAAGATGGGTACTCTCGATATGTTGATGTTTTCGTGGATTCATGAAGTATAAGTGGTTTATGTTGATGCAAGAGGTTTTTTGAGGTGGATTGGTGTTGAGAGTACCTAGCGATGGAGTTGTTAAGCCTTGTGTCAGAGGTTGTGCAACAAATGATGGGGAAATTGGAGCTACATTCTCTAAGGCTTGATGTTCCATGATTTCCTCCCTAGTAAGTTCAAACGGGTTATTCGTAATTTCCTCTATCCCATATGGCCTTGATGGAGATGATGGTTATTGCGATGGGGTAACCTAACTTCTTGGATCAAATTATTGAGGATTTGGATCACTTGAGGTGAATGTGATTTGGTTTTCTCCATGATTCTCTTGTGTTGTGATCTTGTCTTTACCATAAATTTTGGGTCACCTATGGGAGAGTTATGTTGAGATTTTTAATGTTTGAACTCTCTAGTTGACTCAAATCTAGGTAAAGGGACACTCTAAGTATTTTTGGAGCAATGATGATAATGGGAGATGAAAAGGAAATGATTTTTGCAAATGTTTTCGGACAACACTTTTGACTTAAGAGTTTGATGTTTGATGCTTGGATAAAGGATGTTTATGAACTTTGAAATCTTTAGGGTAGACTCATGACCTTCAAGATAAACTAGTTCAAAGATGATAACTAACTTAACTAAGTGCATGGAAAAGGATTCATTTCACATACAAAGTAGCTAAGCTAGGCATTGGTTTGATAGATGTTTAAGTCAAAAAGTGTTGGTGTATTAAAAACTTTTGCAAAGTTTGGTGAAGTGAAGGACGAAATTTGATGAAGGGGTGGATGAAATGTTTGACCCAATGTTGACCTAGAGTGAACCTTTGATAAGACCAAGGTAGAAAGAAACATGCTAGACCTCTAAAGTTTTCAAATCTTAAA
Source organism: Sequoia sempervirens (assembly GCA_007258455.2). Classification (NCBI taxonomy): domain Eukaryota; kingdom Viridiplantae; phylum Streptophyta; class Pinopsida; order Cupressales; family Cupressaceae; genus Sequoia; species Sequoia sempervirens. Next base: position 162,605,551 of record VDFB02270651.1, on the reverse strand, counting down.
GACCTAATGATTTAGAGAAGTTCAAGATCATGAAAAAGACTAGGGTTTTGACTCCAAAAGAATGCATACAAGTTTGGATTTTTCCTTGAAGCGCGTTTATAGAAGTTTCTTACCAACTTGTTTCTATTTTGGTAAAGTGCTAAAAGGTGTATTTTGATGGATTTTGGACTATGATGCCTAAGTTTGAAGTGACGATCTGCATACCTTCTCTTGGAGATTCTAATTTTGTGTGAATCATCCAAGCCTAAGTTTGAAAAAAAAAAGACCAATGTTTTGACTTAAATGAGAGGTCCGTATTGATCACACATGTTTAGAGTATTCAAGGGGATAAGTCTATAAAACCTTGTTGCCAACTTGTTCTTGTTGTGGTACTATTTTAGGATACGTTTTCTAATGTACTTTGAACTATGATGTCTAAGTTTGAAATAGCGGCATGTAGACCTTCTCTTGGGGATTTTGATTTTTCATGAGATCATTTAGAGAAGTTAAGATCATGGAAAAGAGGATATTTATTGCCACATGGGTGGTGGCAATATGGGCCTTCCAGCCACAATATCAACTTGTTCCTCTTTTTCATCTTTGATATATGTTGTGTTTCTCCACTGGGTTGGTGTTTCTTTTGTTCCAAAAGTGAAGCTTCTCAAACTACTAATTATATTGGTTTGTTCTCCTTCAATGAGTTCAAAGTTTGGTTGAATGATAGAGGGCGTAAGGTCGGGTTGTTCAATAGGAGCAATCGGTCTCCAAATGGTCATGTGGGGTTCAATTTATCAATTTATCTTGCTTAAGTGAGTTTCTTTTACCACAAGCACTTGCCTTGATTAGCTTCAAACTGAATGTCTATGTCAAAAACATCATCAATTCCACAAGGTCCATTTTGTGAAAATCATGAGGTTGAAGCCATAGTTATCTATGTTAAATTTGGGAAGTATGGATTGAGATATAAACCAAAATATTTAGAAGTATCTAAGAATAAATCCTTGGGACAAGCATTAATATTAATGTTTTGTTAAAGGGTATCCATACTTAGACCAAAGGGTTTGAAATTTCGAAAAGACTTTGTTGATGTTTGTTTTCAATGTTTTGGAACCAAGCTTAGTATTAAATTGACTCACAAGCATTTACCATCCTAGGTTCATAAGATACTACTTGATGAATCCCCACTAAGATTTCTCCAAACAATAAGACAATGCAAACAGTTAGAGATTTGGTGACACTGGCTCCCCCTTACACGACACACACTTCTCAGGTACACTAAATCTCAAATCCTTAAGATTTGCAGATTAGAAGGATTTTTGTTTCCACAATGAATCCTAAAAAGTGTGGCAACTTCAGAATGATCATTCCTGAACCAACAAGCATAAAGGTTTTTGGCTTCTAAACAATTGGTTCTTAGTAAGAACTTTCGTTCAAGGTGGCCATAAACATTGCAAGATTAGCTCAAGATTGTTTCAATCAAGAAGCCTCCCAGTCCCTTCCTAAGAAATGATTTTAACGTGTCACACATAAACTAGGGGTGGCACTTGTCAGTATGACACATCCGCACCTGTTGCTTATGACTTTCGTCACAAACACATTTTTTATATAGTAGTTTGAAAGAGCTTGGCTTTAGCTCGTTATCGCTTGGGTCATTCCCACCTTTCGAAGTGGGTTGGAAGGCCCTCTAAAGGTATACAAAAGCAAGGAAGTACATTTTTTTTTCTCCCATATCACACAAAGCGCAAGGAGAAATCATACATAGCGCCTTTTCCTCACACTAACATGGGGTTCATTTTAAATCCAAATTGAAATATGTGGGTGGTTATACAAAATTTCAAAGGAATGCTTTTGATTCTCAAGATTGCTGAGTGGCATGAGAGAAGAGCATACACATTCAATGACAAAAATAAAAACCACAAGAAAAGAAAAACACTTGTTAATTTTAACCCTCAAAGAAAAGGTAAGTTCATTTTAAGCACCAAACTAAGTATGGAAGTTGTATTGTTCAATTTTAAGCCAATAAGAAAAATGATGTGAGGGTTCAATTTTAACCAATTTGAGTGTTCATTTTAAAACCCAATTGAAAGCTAGTGTGGTCCTAAAGCATGAAATAAAAATCATGATAAATGGGTTATAATTTCCCCAAAAGTGTCGCAACACTTGTTATAATTATAATTCAAATGATAGTAGTATGCTTCTTTACTTCAAGTTATATTGTCCAAACCTGCAAAACCCAGTTAACCTAAGAAAGCAAGAAGTTAGTGATATGTCGAAAAGCAAATAAAATCAAAAATTTAAAGCACATGCTAAAAATTACTCAGTGTTTTTGCTTACCAGAGAAAAGTTTTGCTATTCATGATAGCGTCACCATAAATCATATGAGCATCACTATGGTGAAAATTAGCTTCGCTCTATAGTAGGACAGTGATGATGATAGCGTCACTATTTGGTGGTGTCACCATTTTTAAATTCTCGATACTTCTAAAAAGTATTAGCATCATTGTTTGTTTTAATAAGTGCTAGTGTTTTAATTATACATTATTGTATCCGATGGAAATAGCGTCACTATATGGCGACGCCTTACAAAGGTGTTGCTGAAATCTCCTGGAGCGTTGTTGTATCTGTAAAAACCAGAAAAATGGACTTCAAGAGAAAAAAAATTCAAATATGATCAGTTAAGCCCTCCTACCACCAAAATGTGACCGACGGATTAGTATGGGTTGACTACACTTGATCCATGAGGATACAAAGCATATTCGTGCCACTAAATGTCAATCCCAATAGAGATCATCAAATAAAAACTAAACTAAGCATCCATTAAAACTTAACATACTAAACTATGAAAGCTTCAAAACACCTATTCTAATCCATTGAAACTTATCCTATTAGGGGAGTGGTATCACGGTGATGTCGAATGATAACCCTTTTCCAATCCCTTGGATAATGAGCTTGTTTCAATCAATTTAATTGAAGAAAACTAATGAAACCATTGTGAGATGTGTGATGAAACATGATTTAAATGCTAAACTAACATGATGCAGGTTATTTTAACATGATTTATGCTAAGATGATCAAGATGTGTGAGCGCAAAGCTAATCTAATGGATTTTAAGCTAAAAATATTGAAACCCTAATTACCAAATAAGCTACATGAATGCATCTATGTTACCATGGAAGCCATTAATGGAAGCTAAGCTGATTAATGCAAGTAATTAAGCTAAAATGATACTAAAAAAGTGTTAAATATGAGTGTGAGTGTGAGTGATTTCAAAATCATGAGTTTGCTTTGAAAAAGATGGATCCATTTGTCTCCAAATAGTGATCTATTTATAGGAGGACAAATGAGAAATGAAGGGTTGAGATCAAAAGGTTAATCAATGGTCAAGGATGGAGGAAAAAATGAGACATGGATAATGGATTCTCATGAATGGATGAGAATCAATGATCACATGGATCAAGGAAAGAATCAAAGGCTCGTATTCTCCCAAACAAACACACTTTTAACTTGCACAAGAAGTCTTGTAAGTTAACTTGCACATGAAGTTTGTGAGTTTGTTACAAAGGAGAATATTCCTTTTCTTCAAATGAGTGAGGAAAGAGAATATTATTTGGAATATTCTCATGGGTGAGGGAAATAGATATTTAGCAATTTAAAACAAAGTTTTAATATGCAAAAGGGGAAGGAATATTCCATGGGAATATTCCCTTTTGGAGGAATGTGCAAAGGAGGAATATTCCCTTGCAAGTGGGGGGAAATTAGATTTAATTAGGTAATTGATAATTGAACAAATGTTTAATTATGCAATTAGGGGAATTGGATGATATTCATTAAATAAAGTGATTTAATGAAAAAAGGAGGAAAGTGAAATGATATTTAATTAAATAACTTAGGGTTATTTAATTAAATAAGAAGACTTAGTGACTTAAATTAAATATTTAGATGTATTTAATTTAATAGGATGAAGTGTTAGCCTAAAAGGGGGTGAATTAACCTAATTAAATTAATTAGATTAATAGATGAATATGATGCAATTAATTAAATAGTTAGAAAAATTTAATTAATTAAGCAAAAAGAGGATGGACTTGAGGATGAAGCGGGGTTAGTATGCTTGATTCAAGTGTATGATATCATTCAGGACAATTTTAAGTGTCTACAACACCATCTTTATCAACCTCCATTGCCTTGAACGAATACTTCTTGTATTTTGGCATGGGTTTCTCCATAATATCAATCACATGTGGGTCGACATTGATATTTCTTATGAAATTTTCAAACACCATCTCTAGGGTTTGGCACGAACTCACAAAGATAGCTTGAAAACCCTTTCTTCTCCACTTCCAAGCACAAATTCTTTTGATTGCAAATGAGGTCAAACCATTCAAATAACATGTATAAAATCCTTTCATTTTCCCTAACTTTCTACCAAAATTATCTATGTTATCACAGGGATACAAGGATGGTCAACATACCTCTGCATATCATTCCTTTGTTCCAAAACCTTGATCAAAAGGTTCAACCTTACTCAATATATCTTCTCACCAAAGGAAGTAATCCAATTCATCTTTCATGTTGAAATATTCAATATTTTATCCTTTTTAGGGGGCTAAAGGATTTGAAAAGGATAGCTCCCCCTAAGATAATGCTCTATCTCAATTTTTCGTAGGAACTTGTGCAGAATGCACAAGCATAGTGTCACCCTTCTTCACACTTTCTTGACCTTGCTTCTCTTTCCAAACCTTTTCATTTCCCTTCTTTTGTCAAATTAGGGTTTCTCCTTCTTTCGGTTTTGAACAAGTGGTTTCACAAAATGACTCCTACAAAATCTTGCTTTATGTCCAACCTTATTACAATTGTAGCACACAATGTTGTGCTTCAGAAAAAAGTTATTCATCCTAACTTTAGTTCTTCACTTTACAATCTTATGACCAAATTGTTGCAAGCATAGTAATATCCATGAAATGAAACAACATCATATATTTGAGGTACAAATGATTTTCTACCCATGTAGTCATTTCTTCTTTCTCTAGATCTACAATTAACAGCCTTATGCCCAAATTTATTGCGAGAATAACAATAACCTTGAAAAGTTAGAGTGAACCTAGTAGGAGCAGGCTTTTGAGCAGGTGGAAGACCTCTAAATCTCCTTTGTCTATGGTCTAGAAAAAATCCTCCTTCTTTCTTCTTGCTATCTTGATCTAATTTTGCATTTTGGGAGGGTGTCTTCTTAGGTTCTTCAATGCAATATTTATCTTGCTTTGTTTCAGACTTTCCTTCTACTTTGAAACTTTCATATAGGTTTGCAGATGCACTAGTTATAAGACTTTTTCCTTTCTCAAAACCAAGACCATATTTTTCTTTTGATGACTTTTGAGAATAGATTATCTCTTCAAGAATGTTAGAACCTTATTTAAGCTTTAGACCCTTGTCAATTTGTTCTTGTTATTTTTCCAGTTCTTTCCTCAAAGAGACAATCTCTTCTTCAAGCTTTGAGCATTCAACAAATTTTTCATTGAGCTTGGCATTTAGGCACTCTTCAATTCTCTTACCTTCAACTTGAACTTTCAACTTGTCAAATTTCTTCTTTTATTTTTCATGTTTGTACTAAAGTTCTTCATTCTTCTTTTTTTCTTAATCTAGATCATTTAGGGAAGAAATGAGTTCTCCTTCATAATCTATTGGACAATCTTCTTTATTGAATTCAAATTCAAATTCCTCATCCTCCTTATGGAGTATGTCCTCTTCTTTTAGAGAGCTCCTCTTCTTGGGAACTACATCATTCCCCATTTGTTCCAAATACATGATCTACCTCAGTTGTTAGGTTATATCAAGGAATCTTGCTCTAATACCTATTGTTGAACACATTAGAATACTAAGGGGGGAAGGGGTGAATCATTATGCTTCAAAATTCAATCCCAATTAATAACTTTTGAAGCTAAGTTATACCATTTAATCATATACCTAATTAATCAAAACTGGAAATAAGATATGTATCCACACAAGAACACATATGACACCGGATTTGCATGGAAAAACCCACAAGGGAAAAACCACAGTGAGAAATGTTACTAGGATCTACTATCCTAATCTAGCCTCACAAGTAAATAATAGTTTACAACTTTGATTTAGGGATACAACCCAAGGAAGCTACTACTCCATGTTTATACAAATTTGTTTTAGGGGTTGAAACCCAAGGAAGCTACTACTCCCTAATTGAAAGAAAGAACAACTGAAATATGACTGACTTTATGGCTTCAATCACTGATAGTAATCAATTTTGTACATTAGGTTTGTAGTGGATCTTGTCATATTTTTCTCATGCACTCATACATCTTCACAAACTTCCATCATACTCTTCACATATATGATCTTCTATATATATCATCTTCACGCTTGCAAAATATAAAGTCAATTGACCATAAACAAGAAATTACAAAACTTGTAGCATGTTGACCTACATCTTCATTGGTGGTATACAAGAATGATAATACATTATTTACATTTCTCTCAGATGAGTTGGAATGACTCATACAACATCTACAAACACTTCTTAGACTTTACTCAATCTTGAATTAGTGGTGCACATCACCAACATACACTATTTGGCCTCAACAATAATATAACTTCGCAAACTAACTTGAAATAACTATGTGATACTGGAAACAAGAAAGATCTTCATGCGCTTCATACCTTAGACACCTTGCGACATGTGGAGTGTCCACACACACTCTTACCGCTTATCTACACAATCTTTTGTTGGTACAAGTAATCAATCATAGGTTATGTTGAAGATTAGGCATTCAGAACCAACTGTAACACTTTGTCACTTGAAAAATGAACTTGTGGCTCAACACTGAATCACTTGAGTCTTCAATATAGCATGCATTAGACATCACTGAGCATGTCCTCTAAATCTCTTGGCCAAACATTTGCATTTGGAGGAATACAGAGCATTCTGACAAGCCTTCATATCTCCATTAGCTTATCTTCTAAACTATAAGACTAAATCGTGCTCTACAGAAGGATGCAAACCAAAAATTTGACACTGTCTTAGAGTATTCACTATGAATTCCTTAAAACTTCTGCAACTGTTATCTAACTATGGTACACCAAACTGGAAAGATATCATTGTGAACAATCTAAAAACACATTAAGATATGTGTACCCACCTTTGAATCATATTTAAGAAACAAATTGATCCATACACTACAATGCTGACTTGCACCATTTAGATGCCTCTGCACATCAACTATCTCCAAAGCATGTACAATCATCAACACACTTTTGACATCAATGACAACCAATATTATCAAGCTACAACAATAACGTGGTTGCATATTCACAAGTTTCATTTTGAAGGGATCATATCTAAGTATATATATTGGATATATTATTAATTTAAATGTACCAATAGATTAAACCTTACCTACTTAAGGTGAGATAACTAATTTGAATCTATATTATGTAAGGGAGTAATGTTTCCTTCATACTCAGAAATTCATTAACTAATTTTTAATACACCTTAGGTTAGGTTAAATTTGATAAGGATTGGAAGCCCCTCTAAATCTTATGGTAAAATTTATTTGATTGATCTTACTCAAGTTAGTCTAATTCATTTATTGAATAGTTAATTATTCATTCACCCCATTACTTGGGATATGGCGATATATTCAAATTACCTAAGTTGAATAAGTTATGTTTAACAATAATCTAATTTTATAATCCCATAGTAGGGAGGCACAAATTTACACATGAATAAATTTTAAGAATTAAATATCTTCGTTTGTTAATTATTAGCAACCCTAAGGTTTCCATTTTGTTGGGATGGTTTAATAGAGGTTTGATACCCATTAAATTCATCAATGCTTAATTTCTTAATTTTGACCTTGCTCTTGGTCAATGTATTTAACATCATTTAGTCAGGACTTAGTCATCTCAAATCTCGAGGAGAGACAACACTTTGATCACCCACAACCTCTTCAATTTAAAGGAGTTAATGATTTATTATATAATATCTTGTTTGATAATGTGGTAAGTCCTCTTTACAATTTTACCAGGTTAATTATAAAATATTCACTCTAATCACATGATATTATAAATGGTTTAAATTGGATTCATTCATAGGTAAGTCTCTTGCTTAACCTTATTAAAATAATTAATTAATTTATCAATATATTTATATTAAATGGGGCTAGTTCACACTAGATTTATTTGAGAGAATTTATCTCATTCATATTTATTCATCCATTTTATTTTGCACAGGATTTAAAATATTGAATGCCTTTAATTATAGTCAAATTTAAAGAATTAATTTATTTCATGGAGTCTCACTTAAATAAGTTTTAAATTTTAAAGTTACTTTTATAAAAATAATAATAATCAAAAAGTGACTTTAAGTCACAACTTGAGTGAGGATGCCTAGTTACATAGGCCCCCACTATGAGTCTAATTAGAATTAAATAATTTTAATTAAAGTAATCATTAATTAGAGCTAACTGAATGCACACTCAATCACAACCATTGGATGAGATTCAATTTTGGCCATTGGATCCGAGGGAAACTAAAGTAACCCTATTTTCATAAGGATGTTCTTTTTAACTTGTTTCCTCTCATTTTACTCTCCTTTTGTGTTTGTAGGTTTGCAGATTTGAAGAGAGTAGTTAAATGATCACTCAAGAATTTTAAAAGTTATTTAATCTTCCTCCTCTTCCTTTCTATATTCCTCCCTTTTATTTGCAAGTTCAAAATACATTATTTTATTAAACAGATACAACTTTATATTTTCCATTCCTAATCTTACAATCTCATCCTTTGTATGTACAAATATGTTTTTTTGATTTAGTTGTTTAAAACATACCCAATAGTTTGTGTGTGTGTGTGTGTATATATCTTCCTAATATAAAAAATCATTTGTGCATATATATCTTATTTTATTTTATTATATTTTTCTATTTGCCATAGGGGTCTTTGTCAAGGTTTTTCTTGCACCCATATTTATTTGTGTTTTCTAAAAAAGTAGGGATATTTGGTGGGGAGGGCAACCATGGCAAGCTCATGGCCTCCCCATGGGGATCACGACCTCTCCATAGGGAGTTTCTACTCCCATGTGGGGGTCACACACCCTCCTTATGGGTTGTGCCCAACACCAAGGGATCGACATTGATTGTTGGGTCGTGCCCTTATGTATATATATTTTTGTTTAAATTTGATTTGTTTTTTTTTGTAATTATAATTTCATTATAGTTCTTGATTTTTATACTTTTATATTATAACATATGTTGATATATGTAATGTATAAAATATATATTATATCTAATATACATAATATATAAACTATACATTATTTATATTTGTAAGATGGGGAAAAATCAAGCAGCCTAGATTCTAGTGACAACCACAACACTTCTAAGCTAAAAACCTAATCTAAACAAGAGAAAAAAAACAAGCATGAGGAAAATGAAAGAATTCAAGTAAAAAAACTCTCCATATTTGAAGTTGAATAACTTCTCTTGTCTCTCCTAAATCTTCCTTTGCAAATATGTCCTCAGATCAAAGCTAACATGTGCAAATACCTGCAAATACTGAGCATGAAAGTTGGAGATAAGTGGTTGTTAAATCAAAAATGGAGGAGGAAGGCTTCTTTTATAAACAACCATTCGAACAAACGGTCAAGATTAAGCTTCTAGAAAGATTCCAAGATCGATGGATGAGGAGACATGAAACACATAAGAGTGGAGGTTACAAAATGGACGGTCAAGATTAGAAAGAGCCCAGAATCAATCGACGACTGAGATTTAAAAATGAGATAGTGGAGGAAGAAAATGGAGAAATTAGAAATTGAAATCAATTACTTCATGAGAAGGAATCTGTGGACAAGTGGAGCATAAATAATTTTTCCAAATTATTTATTTTGAGAAAAAGGCAAGTGGGAGAAAATGGGCATTTAATTAAAATGATTTATGAAATCAATTTAATTAAATGGGGAAAAATGGATGTGAGACATTAAATAATTAATTTAAGCTAATTATTTAATGGAGGAAAGAAATTACATTAGATTATTTAATTATAGAAGAATGGGAAAGGTCAAAAAATAGACAAATAATTATTATTATCATTTGACTATAGGTGAATGATAAAAGACGAATAATTAAAAAATAATTATTTATTTAATTAATGAAGAAAAGGGGTGTTAGCGACGCAATTAATTTTATTTAATTGATCATAGTAGAATAAAGATTAAGAAGTGAATTAATTAAATAATGGAAAATTATTTAACTAATAGAGGAATGTGATCAAGGATAATTAAATAATTAAAATTACTTAATTATGCGGAGATGAAGACCAAGAAAAATGACACTCGTAGACTAAGACATTTTTTAGTGTCTACATTTTTCCCCTCTTTGGCATAATGCAGCTCATCGTGTTGTGTCAAAGAAATTCAGTCAAAAGATGCCCCAGTGAAAGCAGGGTATAGGTATTCCCCCTTAGGAAAATTTTACAAATTGAAAAAAAATTGAAAAAAAATGGAAAATTGTCTCGATAAGATAATTGGACAGCCAAGAATTCGATGGCGTAGACGAAAATGATTTTGAAGGTCATTACGTGGGTCAAATTCAGGTTCAAAGTGATCAAAAAGTGCACCCAATACACATGTCTGGTGCAAACCCTAGGTTTCAGGTTATAAATAGGACCCTGATTTAGAAAATAGGTCATTTGTGCATTCCAAATTTAGAAATATTAAGAGCTCTGGGTGAGAAAATCTAAGGAGATGTCACCTATTCTAGACACTACACACAGAGGCTACCACATCCCCACCTTCCATTGGCCTGAGGGAGCGCTTGCCTTGGTAAGTACTACAAACCCACCTTGTAATTTTTTTTGTTTTCATGCATTTAGGTAGGGAAAAACTTTAGCAGGAAATTATGTTGCATGGTGTGTGACGTAATTGCATTCACAAGTGATGCAAGTGAGAAATGGTTTGCTGCAATCATCACATTGTGGCACAATTGCTTAGGTCTAGGGCAAGGACGGTTGTGTTGAGACGCATCTAAAAGTGAGTTGCAACTAACTTTTTGAGTTGCACACGCGGCTAGAAATGATGAAATCAAAATTTAGTGATGCAAGAGTGGTATGGAATGACGTATGTGAAAAAGAGTGACACAATTGCAGTTGCGAGCCACTAGGAATTCATACGATGCACTTGACAAAACAATGATGCAATTGCCTGATGAAAAATTTGCCCCAGTTTAGGATAGGATGACTTGGTTAACGTAGGTCTAATAGGTCAAATGAAGGTTCCAAATTGACATGATGAATTGTGTGATGAATTCAAGTTGTTCTACCTCCTATTTACACGTGGGATTCACAACCAGATGTATTTCGATTGCGGGACCAGCTAGATGATGTAGAGAAACAGGCATTGTTAGATCTCAGACTGTTTTATGTTACCTATATGCCCGTTATCAAGGAAAATAGGGGCATGATGATGGCGTTGGAAAAGTGGTGGCACTTGGAGACTTGCAGTTTCCATCTACCGACCGAGGAGGTGATGGTTACCCTAGAGAATGTGTACAGGATCTTGCAGTTGCCAATTCATGGAGAGCAGGTTCAATATGACCCTATTTGAGGATTGCAGGCCTTGTATGATTACTATGATTGTGACGATGATTTAGAGCTTGGTATTCAAGGGTATGAGATCAAGTGGGAGACCCTGGCGAAGAGATATGATAGATATGACTGCATACTATGCACATTGATTGCAGGAGTGATGATTCCAGACCGCATGGGGCATGGGTTTTTGGTACATTGGGGTGAGGTGTTGGCAGAGATGGTCCAAGAGGAGACATTATATGCATGGGGACCATGTCTATTGGGCATGTTATATTTCCAACTTCATGACATTGCCTATAGAGGGGGATAAAGCTTGAGCTATGGGGTCACATTACTGACGATATGGGCATGGGAGCACATAGCAATGTTCCGACCACCGGTGGTGCGACAATTGGGGGCCAACGCTCCATATGTATATCTATATTGAGGAGCGATCACTCAGACACATGTGGGTGACACAAGTTACTAGAGGCACATGATTGACACCCTAGTTAGATTTTTTTGGAGACCCTACAGGGATTGAGATTTTTGGGTAGGTGAGGATGATCATTTGCCATGGTGCCAACAACCCAAGTACCTGATAGGACGCACAGTATAGTATCAACACATTATTGAGATGTATTTTCTAGAGTGAGTCAGATGATAGTTTGGAGAGAGGCAGGGTATCCCGACAGGCACAATAGATACCAGTGACCACGACTGAGTAGGAGATTGATGCCCTAAAACTGATATAGTGGGGATGGAGATGGGGGGATGTAGATGTAGGGATGAATCCCAAGTACGATGCATGGTGGCAGATACATAGGTCATCACCATATATAGATCTAGAGCATCCAATGCCTATAGAGTGCCAAGGAAAGGGCCAGAGAGGCCGAAGAGGAGACAAGGGATGGAGGGGTGGAGGGAGAGGAGATAGGGGATAAGGAGAAAAAGGAGGAGTAGATGATGGAGGAGATGGTCAGGGAGGAAGAGGAGGAGACTGACACAGGAGGAGGAGGGATGGAGGACGATGGGCGGTGGGACATTTATCACCGATCCAGGAGGAGGAGGAGGATCAGCCAAAGGTGATGGCAGCAACAAAGATGGAAGTAGAGGAGGGAGAACATGTCAAGATGCCAACTCTAGAGGTAGAGATAATGGAGGTTAAGGAGCATGCAAAGGAGAGACAAGAAGAGCATGCATAGGATCCAAAGATTGGAGATGTAGAGAGAGTCCTCCAAGAGAGGATTATTATGGGGATGGGAGAGGAAGAGGGGTTGGAGGAAGGTAGAGTCGAAGCAAAGGAGGAAAATGCAGAGCAAAGGATAGCTACCTTGTAGGCTCGGGTATAGGCCCTACAGGTAGAGCTAAGGATGGTTACAGTAGAGAGAGGCGGCCTTAAGGCTGAGAGAGACACTCTGTAGATAGAGAGGGACCTAGCTATCATCAGCTAATAGTAGACTGATCAAAGGATGATAGAGTTTACAATGACATGTAGTGGGTTTGTAGTTGATGTTGCTTGAGAGTATTCTAGGGCTAGCAGGGTGATGCAATAGTACATAGACTTATATGAGAGGGTGGTACCACCAGAGAGGAGAGAGCCAACATTCTCATAGATTGAGAGTGGTTCACAGGGTAGGACACACAATAGGACCCATAACAGGCTCTCCCACAGTAGGTCAGAGAGCGGGGAGACATCAACCCCAAGATGGTCCACTCCCTATGACAGGCCACTGATAGTAGAGCACAGGTCTCCAAATGCACTTCAGCAAGAGGATAGGGAGGCACCAGGATCAGGAGAGCAGGGCAGCTCAAACTAGAGCATCTTTTGATATTTTGTATATGGACATTGTATTTTGATTATCGAGCCTGTAAGCTCCATTAATGTTAGATATGACACAACTTGACATTGCACCTATGACACATTTTGAGTGATATATAATATGAGTTTTGACGGTGGTTTATGATATGCAATCTTATGTGATGGTGCCTTATGTTTATGATTATGTTATTCTTATGGATTTTCATGTTTTTATGCTATGTATACATTCTATATGATCATGTGATGGTTTAATATGATGGATGATTATGCATTTATGATTATGTTATGAATGTTCATGCTTTTATGATATGTATGGATTATGATGCAGTATGGATGACCTAATTTTATGAATGTAATGTGATGTGTAAATGCAATTACTGATGTAATGATGCATGTAGGTTATGTATGCAATGATGAGAGATGTTAATGCAAAATGTGATGTATGATATGATATGCCATACAGCTATTAATGTGATGCAATGTAATGTATATGAAATGTGGTGCAATGGAAATAAAATGTGATGGATGGAGATGAACTATGATCATAATGTAAAATGTAATGTCATGATTGGTTATTTGCTGATGTGATGAAATGCTAATTTTATATGGATAATTTCTATGTTTTTGTATTTTCTCATGCAAATGTGATGATAATACTTTCTATAATGATTCCTACCATGATCATGTATGCAAGATGTTTTTGTGTGTCATGGGACTCTGTCAAGATGTAGACGGAAGAAATGTTAGCATGGAAGAGATGAATGTTAGCATGGAAAATGCAAGGAAGATGAAATGTTAGATGGGAAATGACAAAGGAGAGACTTTCATGATTTTATATTTGTCATCATCAGGCATCAAAATTGTTGCAAATGGAGCAAAAATACCATGGTATGACATAGAACAAGGTGTGCAAGGTGACCATTTGTGAGAGACAAGCAGTTAAAGGACAAAGCCAAAAGACAAGGAATGCCCCGACTCATACTAAGGACCCAATTATCCCAGTCTTTTTTCCAAGACAAACCACATACAACAAGCAAAGAAAAGAGGTCATGATCCATCATCGTCCCTCTAAATCCTTTTGGACATCCTCGAGGTAACTAGTAACATGACTAAAACTGATCAAAAAGATAAGACAAACTCAAACCAACAAAGTGTTTGCTAGAGAGAGAGTGTTTGTCAATAGTATTGATAAGATTGATTGATTAGGTTGATTAGGTTGACCAAGATGACCGAGATGACCAATTGATTGATTGTTTGATTGAAATTGATTGATAAGTTGACCAAGGTTGATTTGATTGATTGTGTCTAGTTTCAGGAAAGACACATCCTGTATAAGGCAGGATTAATTGACCAAGATGACAAGATTGACCAAATGACAGTTCTTGAGTTGATTTGATAAAGTTTGATTGATACAATTGATCGATGTGACGACGCCTAATTTCAAGAAATATACATCTTGTTTAAGGAAAGGAATGCATCTGATAAAGTTGACTGAGTGACCATTGTTGATAAAGCACCTAGCTGCAAGAAAGACATATCCTGCTTAAGGTGAATGACTAGATTTGACCAAAGACAATGTCTAATATTAGGAAGGATGCATCCAGATAGAAGACAAGTGATAAGAACAAATGAGACAAAGGACATAATGCCCCATTTTGATATAAGACCAATAACCTAATAGTGATCAAAGATAAGGTAATTGATTGATTGGAGATTGATTGAAGATTAAAGATTTGTTGGATATGTTTGTCTATTGATTCATGATTTGGTTTGAATAATGATTGCTTGCGGACAAAGAACATAACCAAACTTGAAAAACCCTAAAGGACTGACCTAGGGCCTTAGGGGCTCATCGATTGATGGCCTTTCCTATGTTATACACGCAGAGACCTTGTATTTTGACATGACTAGAATTTGTTTTATTTGACAAAGGACTGAGTCATGATTTTATTTGAGCAAACCTAAAAAGACTGACTTAATGTCTCAGGGGCCCATTGAAGATGACCCTTGCCTATGTAGAAAATGTGCAGAGACAACGTAGTTTGACCACTCTAACACAAACTGACTCAGACTCGAACTCATTGACTCTGTTTTTGGAGTTTTTTTATGTTTTTTGATGTTTTTGGATTTTGATGGTTTTCTAATTTTTTGGATTTTGATGGTTTTTTTTTTTTTTAGATTTTTATGTTTTATGATTTTTTGGGATTTTTGATGTTTTAAGATTTTTTGGATTTTTTTATGGTTTTATGATGTTGATACCATGCATTGGATCCCATGAAGATGTAATTCAAGGAGTTTCCCCCAGTTAGGCATAGGAATAGCTTATTATGCACACAAGGAAGTAGCAGACAAACACAAAGGATGATAATGAAAGTGAAGGATAGTAAATGTCAGTGGTTCTCAGGCCATGAGAAGGATGAAAAATCTTTATTATGGACGAGAGACATGTGCAAATGTATGAGTGGAAGATAGAAGACCAAGTGGAGTGATAGTAGACGGAGGAGCATAGACTGACTACACATGGAGCCTGTTTGCCAGGTTTTCACCATGGTACTTATCCAAAGTGCCACTGAAGTGGTTTTCACTTTTGGATGAATTATTTCTCTTTACTATTTTTTTATTTTTTCCATTTTTTTGAGTTTTTTGTTGTCACCAAGATGCCTGTTTGCCAGGTTTTCATCAGGGTGACTTTTTTTTTACTTTTTGACTTTTTGAAGGGATACTCTGAGAATTAAGTGTAGTACTTGTGAAGGTGCATGTTGTTGATCGGTTCAACCAATGATTCAACTTTAGGAGTAGAGAGTTTATAAGCACTAGATCCATATGTTGTTGTGATGATATAAGGGCCCAATCAATTAGGTTCAAATTTTTTGGGATTTTCTCAATCTGTCTAGTTCTTCGGATTATCTTTCAGGACTAAGTCACCAATGTCAAAGCTTCTAGGTCAGACCTTCTTATTGTAGTTGCATCAAAGGTGGTTTTGATATGCTTGTAAATGTGTCAAATCATTTCGTCTCTTTTCATCCAGTAACTCTAGCTCATGTAGACGAGATACACAATATTCTTCTTGATCAATCAATCCTTGCATAGAGACTCGTAGGGATGGTAACTCGACCTCAATAGGAAGTATTGCTTCAAATCCAAAGACAAGGGAATATGGAGTGGCTCCTGTAGGGGTGTGAACACTAGTGTGATAGGCCTATAGAGAAGGATTGAGTTGGAGATGCCAGTCATGACCAACGTCAACGACAATCTTCTTTAAGATTTTAAGGATAGTCTTATTTGATGCCTTGGCTTGGCCATTACCTTGGGGGTAATACGGGGTAGCAAAGTGATGTTGGGTATGAAATTTTTCACAAAGTTTACAGACATCTTGATTTTTAAAAGGGCGACCTTTTTTTGTAATGATGGATTGCAGGATACCATAGAGGCATATAATGTAATTCAGGATGAACTTGACTATCTACTTTCCAGTAATGTAGGTTATCCAGATGGCTTTAATCCACTTGGAAAAGTATTCAGTAGCAATAAGGATAAACTTATGTTTGTTTACAGAAGTGGGATGGATCTTTCCTATGAGGTCGAGTCCCCATTGAGAGAATGGCCATGGTGATGTGAGTGGCTGCAATTCTTGAGTTGGTGCATGTATAAGATCTCCATGAATCTGACACTGGTGACATTTCTTCGCAAAGTGATAGGCATCACATTCCATTGTAGGCCAATAATATCCCATCCTCATGAGCTTTTTAGCTAAGGTAGGACTAGTAGAGTGAGCTCTGCATATACCATGATGAACCTCTTGTAAGGCCACTTGTGCTTCATTTGAGTCCAGACATCAGAGGAGGGTGCTATCTAGACTGCGATGATAAAGTGTATCTCTGATGATGACATATTTAGAGGCTTGTTAGATAAAGGCTTTGCGTTGGTTGGAGGAAAAGTCAGTAGGGAGAGTCTGGTCATGCAAATAATTGTGAAATGTTTTTGTACCAAGGAGATTCAAGATCAACAAGTTCACACACCAGTTTAGTTTCGAGGACATTGAACGTAGGGACCAACAGTTGTTCTACCAAGAACTCATTTGTGATACATTGTTGGGAATTCCCAAGAGAGATCCAATTGTTACCATTGCATCAGCTACCTTGTTCTAGATTCTCGTTATCTGTTCAAAGGAAATAACATCAAAATACAATCTAAAACTATCAACCATGTGCTTGTAGGGCATCAAATTCTCATCTTTGGTACCATAATCATCATTGACTTGCTTGATCACTAATTGGGAATCACTATAAACTTGAAGATCCTTTATTTTCCATTTAATTGACATTCAGAGTCATGTCAGTAATGCTTCATACTCAACTATGTTATTGGTGCATGGAAATGCTATTTGAAATGAATTAGGAATGGAATCCCCTTGAGGTGTGATGAACAAAATACCAGCTCCTAAACCATGACCTATGTAGGATCCATCGAAGTACAGTTTCCATGTTGTTGGTGTGTCTATGACAAAGATTGATTCATCTAGGAAGTCAAATATTAGAGGATGATATACCTTTACTGGTGCATTTGTGAGTTGATCAGCTTTCACTTGTCCTTTTATTGCTTTTTGGTCAACATACTCAATGTCATACTCACTTAAGATCATAACCCACTTGGCTAGTCTTCCTGTCAGAGTTGCTTTGTCGAGAAGATATTTTAGAGGATCAATCTTGGCTATCAGTTTTGTCTTATGGTTCAGCATGTAATGTCTCAATTTTTGGGCTGCAAATACAACTGCTAGACATGCTCATTCAATAGGGTTGTAATTTAACTCATATCCAACCAAGGTGCGATTGATGTAGTAAATTGCTCGTTCTTTTCCATCATTATCATTTTGTGCTAACAATGCCCCTAGTGTTGATGTAGTTGCTATCACATACAATATCAAATGTCTTCCATCAATCAAAGGCATAAGAACCGGTAAATTCAATAGATAATTCTTGATCTAATCAAATTCTTCTTGGCATTTCTCTTATCCAATTTAAGGGAATTCCTTTTCGTAATAGATGTTGAAATGGATGAAACTTGTCTACTAGCTGAGCAATGAACCTACAAATTGATTGCAATCTTCCTTGTAAGGTCCTTAATTAACTGGTGTTGGTTGGTGGTGGCATGTACAAAATAGATTTTACTTAGGCAGGATCAACCTCTATTCCTCTGCGAGAGACAATATATCCTAGAAGTTTTCCTAATTGGACCCCGAAAACACATTTCTTTGGATTTAACCTGAGCTTGTACTTTTTAAGTTAGGTGAAAATATTGTCTAAGACTGCTAGGTGACCACTTCATTCTAGAGATTTTGAGAGAAGATCATCAACATAATCCTCCATAAGTATGTGCATATAATCATGGAAAATGGTAGTCATGGCCCTCTGATATGTAGCTCCAACATTTTAAAGTCCAAATAACATAGCATTCCAACAAAAATTTCCCCAAGCACATGTGAAGGCTATCTTTGGTTTATCTTTAGGAGCAATTCTTATTTGATTATAGCCTAAGAATTCATCCAAAAGTGATGCTTTCATATCTAGCAGTAAGATCTACTATGATGTCAATATTTGGTAAAGGGAAATCATCTTTAGGACAAGCTTTGTTAAGATCTTTGAAATCCATGCATACTCTAATTTTCCCATTTAGTTTCATGACAAGAACAAGATTTGATATCCAATTTTCATAATGAATAGAGCGTATGAATCCAACATCCAATAGTTACTTTAGTTCTACCTTGACCAGGAGTGCAATCTGCGGATTCATTCTCCTTACCTTCTGTTTATATGGTTTAGCATTTGGTAATAGTGGCAAGTGATGCAGAACAAGCTCGGGGTCCAATCCAAGCATATCAGCATATGACCATGCAAAATTAACTTGTCTTTCTAAAAATAATGTTGTAAACTCAGGCTTTTCCTTGGTGGTCAAAGATGTTGCCAATTGTATGATTCTAGAATTGTCTTGTGTCCCAATGCTCACTTCTTTTGTTTCCTCTATAAGAAATGTTGATCTCTCTTGGTCTATAGGGAGACTGTCCAGTCTTCCATCCTCAGGCACCTTAGACAAGATTTCACCTTTGGATACGTCCTTTATTTTTACTTTTTCACAGTCAGCAGGAACCTTTCGGTTTTCACCTGAAGACCTATTATTTTTATTTTGACTTTTTTCATTTTCACTTTTGCGACTAGAGGAAAGGACAACCTCACAAAAGTATGTTGCGCAATTGAATTCTATGACAAATCCAACCTTATGGTCCCCACTCGGTATTCCTTCACGAAGTCCCATGAACTCAGCGATTGCTTCATCGTTCTCAAATGTATCTAAACTTGGTGGTTCTTATTAATCCCAATCTATGAGTTGGGGATAGACGAGGGGTAATCCATAATTGGTATTTTCAAGGTTTATGGTGTAGATAGATAGGGTGAAGACAAAAGTAGAGTCATCGGGTTCCCATAAGGTTTCAATCCAAGCTCCCATTTGCAAGGAGATCTTTTGGTAGGAATGTGACGGGTTTTGTGGGGAATCAATTATAAGCATTTGATTGAATCTTTCCTCAAGGGTAGGCTTGCCAGGTTCTCTAAATATTTCATCAAGGTCAAGGTCAGCAGTAGAGGACAAGGAATCCCATTCATACTCATTGGAATCGACATCAAAATTGTAAGATTTCTTGAATGTCTCAGTCTCATTTGAAGCATCAACAACCTCAGTCAAGGTCAACTTAGTACTTGGAGGACTTAGTTTTGGTGGAGCATACCCTAACCCAACATATTTTGGTAATTTAGGAGGTAGTGAAGGTTCTGATATCCCTTTTTTTTTAAAACCAAGGTCGTTATGTCCATCATATCCTTGTTGTTTAATTAAAATGAACCCTTTTGTATATCATTCAATTGGTAGTTGTTTAGGCTCTGTCTCCTCCTCTTCTTTATACGACCATGTATAAATGTGGTCATCCAAAGATTCTTTAGCTAATTCCCCCCATTTAGTGAAAATGGTAGGAGGATTGTGGATGATAACCTTAGGATGTGTAGGATGTGGTTTTCCATAAGAATTTGGTGATTTGGGTAATTTTCCAATGCAGAATAAGCTCTTCATATTGTATTCTCTGCATCCTTTGTCTTGAATCTGGATTTTGGGCATGGATGGTGGGGTGAATGGAGTGGGTGATTTGACAAGGGCAGATGGATCAATGTACTGTGATGAAGTGGAATATGAGGCCTCTCAATTTATGAGCACCTGGTGCTCAATGTTTCCTTTTAGGTTTGTCCAATACTGAAAGGGATCAGGGTCACCAGGACTAGTAATTTCAATGCCATTATGTGGGAACTTGAGACATTGGTGATATGTGGATGGGATAGCCCTCATGGCATGAATCCATGGGTGGCCAAGGAGAATGTTGTAGTGTAAATCCATATCCAAGACATGAAACACTATGTTCTGTATTGCTAGACCAACTCTTATGGGAAGCAAAATTACTCCTTCAAACGTGCGCTCAACATCATCATAAGCTTTGATCACAATTTTCTTGGTTTGTTCTATGCAATTATCAGAGTATCCCAATGCTTTCACCAATTTTAGTGAGCAAATGAACTTGCTCCACCGTCTACTAGGACTCATTTGATCTTATGTTTATTAACACATACTTCAAGGTGTACGACATTGTTATGATCAAAATTTTGTGCAGAAAAGTATTGTTTAGAGAAGGTGACGTGATGCAACATAGCTAGGTATCCGAACATGGCCTGAAATTCATTATCTAGATTGGCGGGTATGGATGCTTCTTGCAAGGGTTTATTGAGGATAGCTCTATGTTGTGGAGATATGTAGAAGAGTTCCAAAATCGAAATCTATGGGGGCATCTTCCTTAGCTGGTCTAGGAGACTGTACTGACTTTTCAACTGTGGATTGGAAGGAGGTCCTAGAAGGGTTATCTTGGTTCTACGAGTGGTGACAACACATTCTGAACTTGGCTTTTTTATGGTAATGGTAGCAATGCGATCATCAAAGTGTCTGATATTAAGAATAATAGTGTTGTAATCATGTTTGATGGCAGCATAACTGGCATTATTGTTATTCCCTGAACTGGAGGCTTTTCCTTTGTCATGATCTTGCAAGGAAATTTTAAATAAGGTATGATCAACATTTGTCTTACCTTGTGAGCTATCAAATGAAATGGTTCCTTGTTTAATGAGGTCTTGGATGACATTTTTAAGTGTCCAACATCTAGATGTCTTATGTCCTTTTCCACGGTGATATTCACAATATTTATCTCCTTTCCACTAATCGGGTTTGATCAATGAGGGTTCATAGTTTTTGATGTCTAGTTGTTGGATGACATTGGATTGCAAAAGCTATTTTCGAACTGATTTGATGGGTTCACCCAACTGGGTATATGTTCTCTTGGCACTTGGAGGACCTCTACGTTGTTGATTGTTTTGGACTGCATTCAATGTTTGATGTTGACCTTGTGTTTGGGTATTTGATGTGTTCAATGTGTTTGATGAGGAGGGACCTTTGATATGAATGGTTGGACCTTTGGTTATCACTTTAGCATCGACAACTCCATCATTTGTGACATTCTTGTTTCAAGACCAATATTTTCTTTTGTCATTATTAGGCTTTGGGGTCTCTTTGTGTACTTTGACTAGTCCTTTTGCGACAAGACTTTTTTCAATAAGGACACCTTTCTCGAGGATTTCATTAAAAGTTATACAACATTGGATTTGAATACCACTCATTTCAGCATTTAGGTTTACCACAAATATGGTGACTAGTTTTTTCTCAGGAATGTGATAAGGGAACTTGCTAGCTAGACTTTGCCATCTTTGGTGAAATGAGATAAGTGACTCCGCTTCTTCTTGTTTGGTTGTACATAATGTTGCAAGGGTGACATCACTTTCAATGTTAAAGGCAAAGTGATTAATGAATTTATTATCCATCTCACCCCATGTTCTAATCCTTGGAGGAAGATGTGCAAACCAATCAAGGGATGGCCCTGTGAGACTTCATGGAAATAGTATCATCAAGTAAGTAGGATCATATGTGACTTCCATACATGACGTATTAAATTCTCATATGTGTTCTATTGGATCTCATTTCCCCTTGTACTTGGGAAAAGGTCATGTCATGAAGTGAGGGGGAAAGGGTGACATGTATAGATTTCTATCAAATGGAAAGGGGTGCAATTCCTCCATGGAATAAGTTTTCTTGTTGGTTCCCAATTGCATGTTTTTCATTTGTTGTTCGATGGCCTATATTTGTTGCATCAAGGTATTGGTAAGAGATGGTGTTGTATTTGTTGGATTTGGTGTTATGATGTTGGTGTTGAGGTCATTTGTTGGATTTGAACTTGAATTGGAATCTTGTGGTATGGGGCCTTGATTTCCTTGTTGATGTGTGTTGTTTTGGTTTGGAGTGAAATTGGCATTTAGATTTGTTCCAAAAGTCATGTTTGTGTTTGGTATAGTGTTTTGAAATTGAGGTGTAGGCCCTTGATTTGTTCCTTGGTTTTGAAATGTTGGTCCTTGATTTGTGTTTTGGAAAGACAATGTGGGTCCTTGATTAATGTTTTGGAATGACGGGGTAGGTCCTTGATTAATGTTTTGGAATGATGGGGTAGATCCTTAATTAATGTTTTGAAATGATGGGTTAGGTCCTTGATTAATTTCTTGGTTTGGCACCCTTTGTGGAACAATGTGAATTCTCATAGATTTATTTGGTTGATTTTGATTTGATGAGGATGTACTTTTAAATTGGAATGAGGGACCTTGGTTCATGTTTTGAAGTGTAGGTGTAGGACCTTGTGATATAGGACCTTGGTTTGTGTTTTGAAAAAGAGGGTTTGTGAAGGTCTTACCCATGGAATTTGATGAGCTTCCAAATGTGAAATTTTTTCCTTGTGTATCTGCATGGTTCACCTTGTTTCCAAATGTGGAGATAATAGGGATGTGTGTGGTAGTGGTTTCCATGTGTGTTGTTGTTCCAAGTGGTATAGTTGACATTTGTTGTGAAGATGGCATCCCCAATGCAAATGGATTTTGAGTATCTTCTTCTACAATGGTTGAAACATCAAATCCTTGAGGGAGTTTAGCTCCCTTTTTGGATAGTGCATAGAAGAATCTATTAGGGTCAACACCAATGAGCTGATCAACCGTGCGTAAAATCCTTGGGTCTTGGTAAGTTCTTTCAATCTCTTTGGGAGTCATTTTCTTGTTGAATTCATCTAGATTCAGATTGTCCAATATGTTGGTTTGGTCTCTTTGTGGTGTTTCTCTTCGTGGAGTGGATTGATTTGAATTTGATCCAAGGGTGGTGTCATGAAATGGATCACTTGATGAATCCATGTCCTTTCTTTTGGTTTGTGACCTTGTTTCAACCATGTGAAACTTGCAAGTTGGAATGTAATGCAAGGTGGTAATGAAGCTAAACTATGTTTTTTGGGATTTTTTGAATATAAGAATGCAAGGTGATCATGCAAGGATAATGACTAAAGGATGAATCCAAATGAAACTAATGGATGCAAGGGATATCAAAGGTAGATTAATTAATGATCAAGGAAAATGATATGATGCTAAGGCTAAGAGGAAATTAAACTATGTTTTTGTGTTTTTGGGATATAAAGATGCAAAATGAAAGTGCAATGTAAGTCCAAGACTAAGGATTGATAGGATGATAATGAAGCTATAGTCAAAGGATATGATATGAATCTAAATGAGACTAAGATGATGCTAAGGATGTGAATCCTAAAATTTAAGACAAAGGATAGCAACCAAGCTAATGTAGGTCCAAGATAACAAACCCAAATGTCATTGACCTTTGTGATAATCAAGATGATAGTTTTGACAAGGTGAGTCTAAACTAGGACACAAGCTTGAGACTCAAGTTTGACCAATATGACAATGACAAAGTTTGATAAAGTGAAAGATGAAGTTCATTGAAAAATTGGATAAGAAACCATGGACTGTCTAAAGGCTTAGTAGTCTTCCTATGTCTAAAATTTGAAAGGATAAGTGCAACCTAAGGTTTAGGATTAATTTATGCAAAGTGAGGATGCCACCTAAAATGCTATGCAAACCTAAATAAGGATGATGGAATGGACCGATAAAGGTCTGCAAGTCTCTAGTTTAGAGGTCAGGGTCACTGTTAAAATGAATTGATTCAATTTGAACAAGGATTTTGTGAGTTTCAGATTATTAGGTAGTTGCAACACTGTTTTCTCAAATGTGTCGTTTCCAGTTGTGGGTTTCTGATTAATAGTTGTGGTTCACAATGTAAGTTGAGGATTTGTTTATATAGATGCAATTTAGTATAATAGTTGTGGTTTTCTAGTGAGCAATTGTGGCATAGAAATGCAGTTGTGGGCTTGTTTTAACAGTTGCAGTTCACAAAGTGTTGATTTTGCAGTTTTGATTTTTTTACCTAGTTTTCAAGTGGGTTTTTTATTGATTTTGATGAAATTTTGTGAGATGAAGTTTGGAAAACACTGAGTACAATCAAAAACACTTGTTTTGATCTAATTTTGAGTGTGAAAAAGTTTGATTTCAAGATAAAACACTCATAGACAACATGCACAATCTTAGGGTTGGCAAGGAAACCACTAGTTGATATCCCCACGTGGATTGCTCCAGCCACTTAAACAAGGCAGACAACTAGAGACTTGGTGGTGTTGGCTCCCCCTTACATGATAGTCACTTCTTGGGCACACCAATTCTCATTCCCCAAAGATGAATTTCTATCTCTACACATGAATAGTGAAAACGTGGGGAAACTTTAGAGGTCCGACCTCCTATGATCAACGAGCATATAAAAGTTTTTTGCCACTAAAACAATTGGTTCTTAGTAAGGGAATTCATTCAAGGTGTCCATACAAGCAAAAATATTAGCTCAAGATTATGGTCAATCAAGAGGCCTCTCAGTCCCTTCCTAAGAAAGGATTTTGATGTAGCTCACGGGGCTACTGGGGTGGCACTTGTTGATATGACACACTTGCACCTGTTGCTTATGACTTTCATCACAAGCACATTTTTTATATAGCTATTTGAAAGAGCTTGGATTTAGCTTGTTGCCACTTGGGTCGTTCTCACCTTTTAAAGCGGGGTGGCAGACCCTCTAAAAGGTACACAAAAGCAAGGAAGTACGTTTTTTTTTATCTCCTAGATCACACAAAGCGCAAGGAGAGAGCATTCACAATGCCTTTGCCTCACACTCGCATGGGGTTCATTTTAATTCCAAATACAAATGTGGAGGTGGTTGTACAAGTTCCAAAGAGATGCTTTTGATCCTCAAGATCGCTAAGTGGCATGATAGGAGAGGATACACATTCAATGACAAATTGCAAACCACAAAACACAAAAGACACTTGTTAATTTTAACCCTTTGCTTATGATGAATCAAACACTTGTGTATTTTAGTCCAATGACGTGTGATGCATGTTCATTTTATTTTCCATGAGTGTAATATGCATTTTTTTGTTCATTTTAAAGCCTTATGAATGAGAGATGCAAGTTCATTTTATTCTTATGAACTTGATGCAAGTTACAGTTGTAGCAAACAAAAAAAAAACAAAATTGATTATCCTTAAAGTGAAAAATTAAAAGCTCAATTTTTTTGTTGTTTCTAAAGAAATAGTTTTTTTGAAACTCCTTAGATCCAAAGCCACATGCTGAAAAGAGACAGTTAGCGCACAAAAAACCCTAATCTATTGAAAACCCAAAAAGGAAAATTTAAAGAAAATTGAAAACATAATTTTTTTATACCATCAAGCGATTGTGTCATTCAGCCTCATTTGCATCATTGTAATGCCTTGTTGTAGAGTAGTTGTGCCACGATTTTGAATTAAAGTTTCCCACCCATAGATGCATCACTGCGCGTCACAAATGCGTCGTTATTTTGAATTTAGATTCCTGCCTATTAGTTGCATTGTTTCTCACCAATTGCGTCATTTCTCATTAGTTGTGTTGTTGCGTGTCTCACTTGTGTTGTTCCGTACAAAAACCTATAAAAACAAAAGAAAAATCCATACAAATTTTGCAAAAACTTGTTTTCATGTCAGGTTCACCAATGTAAGATGGGGGAAAATCAAACAACCTAGATTCTAGTAACAACCACAACACTTCTAAGCTAAAAACCTAATCTAAACAAGAGAAAACAAACAAGCATGAGGAAAATGAAAGCATTCAAGTAAAAGCACTCCTCATATTTGAAGTTGAATAACTTCTCTTGTCTCTCCTAAATCTTCCTTTGCAAATATTCCCTCAGATCAAAGCTAACATGTGCAAATACCTGCAAATAGTGAGCATGAAAGTCAGAGATAAGTGGTTGTTAAATCAAAAATGGAGGAGCAAGGCTTCTTTTATAGACAACCATTCAAATAAACGGTCAAGATTAAGCTTCTAGAAAGATTCCAAGATCAACAGATGAGGAGAAATGCAACATAGAAGAGTGGAGGTTACGAAATGGACGGTCAAGATTAGAAAGAGCCCAGAGTCAATTGACAACTAAGATTTGAAAATGAGATAGTGGAGGAAGAAAATGGAGAAATTAAAGATTGAAATCAATTATTCATGAGAAGGAATCTATGGACAGGTGGAGCATAAATAATTTTTCCAAATTATTTATTTTGAGAAAAAGGCAAGTGGGAGAAAATGGGCATTTAATTAAAATGATTTATGAAATCAATTTAATTAAATGGGGAAAAATGGATGTGAGACATTAAATAATTAATTTAAGTTAATTATTTAATGAAGGAAAGAAATGTCATTAGATAATTAAATAATTTTGACAATTATTTAATTATAGAAGAATGGGAAAGGTCAATAAATAGACAAATAATTATTATTATCATTTGACTATAGGCGAATGATAAAAGATGAATAATTAAATAAATAATGATTTATTTAATTAATGAAGAAAGGGGGTGTTAGTGACAATTAATTGTATTTAATTGATCATAGTAGAATAAAAACTAAGAAGTGAATTAATTAAATAATGAAAAATTATTTAACTAATAGAGGAATGTGATCAAGAAAAAATATTTAATTATGCAAAGATGAAGACAAAGAAAAATGTTGCTCGCAGACTAAGACATTTTTCAATGTCTACAATATTATAAATAAATGAGATATACAATATATTATAGTATATACATATGTAAAAAGTAGATATATATATTTAATAAAATATATATTTATTAGGTATATTATATATACCTACATTCACATATGTATATTTTAAAATGAAATATCCTTTCTTTGTTTTAGTTTATATATTATTAAAACATATTTTGGTATATATAAATAAATTTATTTTATTTCATCAAATAACTATATTTTACAAATTTATTGTTCAACTTAAGGTAAAATGTTTGGAGTGTTCCATTGTAGATCAAGCTCTTATTCATCAAATATATGGGCACATTTCCTAACCCAAAACAAAACAAATAATTGAGTTAGATTTATTTCATCATGTTTTACTAGATCTCTTTACTAACTTGCAATACCATACACAAGAGAGCCCCCCCTTTTTTTGACATAACCCCATTATCCCTTTGTCATCAAGAACACAATACTTCATTTTCATTTAAAGTCTTAACCCATGAACCTATCACATACATTGTGAACAATATCATATTCTTTCATATACCAAATGTAAACACTTCTTTATCCCAAACTCTTCTTTTAACAAAATATCATAGAGTATTTCTTCTCCTTTTTATAATAAGATACAAATTCCTTACTTGAACTTTCCATATTATAATTGATATATAGAAATGAACAAATAACATGTCAATGAATAAAAACTTTCTCTCCACCCAATCATATTAGCATCATGAATCCTCATGGGCTCTAGCCAAACCCCCGAACAAGAAGAAACCACTATGTATCCATTGAGTTCAATGGTAATATCTCAACACCAAGTTCATTTTTCCATTACACAAAAATAACACTCTAGCATTCTCACTAACTCATTTTTTCTTTGTTTGTGCAACACAAACACATAGAGAATAAATAAATAATTTTAACAAAACTAACCATAATAAATGGAAGAGTAACTTATCTTTCTACAATCTCTACCCTTGAAATCTTCATCTCCCTAAGCAAGAATTCCATCACTCCAAAAAATTTCTCCTCTTTCAAAACTCAACTAGAAAATTCTCCAAAAGGAGAAATAGGTAACAACCCATTTTTTCTTCACAATAAGATATAAGTGAGTTTGCAACTTGGGAGCCTTGGATGGGTAGATGTGGAGTGTACTCCCCTCCTTCAATGAGGGAATCTTCCACATTTAAGAGGGATATATGCACTTGGAAATCCCATCCCCCAAAGTCTCCTCTCATAAATGAGTTATGGAGATGGGGTTGGTACCTTCATTCTTTCTAATCCACTGAATCCCCAAACTCGTCACTTTTTTAATGAGATATTTTGAGAGGTCATGTCCTAGGGGCTTTATTACATGTCCAGTAGGTCCCTACCTCAAAGGTACATACCCTATGTCACGTCTCGAATGGTGATGCTCCTTGCTTTTGCTTTGTGTGGATTTGTCTTACGAACTAATGTGTGTGGTAGAATAATAATAGATACTATGGTGCTTTGGTGTGAAGAAATATGAAAGTGTTTACTTTGAAAAGTTGTTTAGTAATGAATGTGTTTTACTTGAGGATGAAGCAAAATAAGATAGAATAGAAATACTTGAATTAAAGTATTATATTCTTTTGATTTATATTTTTATGGGATACTAATTTAATTTATTGTTGTGTTCTCGAGTGCACTTGAGATGCAGGTGGTCAAAGACCAAGGGTGTGATTAAGGAGAGGAGGTTAGCTTCTTGACAGAACAAAGCAAGATGTCCTCTCGATCACACACACAAGCACATAGATTCATGTAGATTGCATTTAGGAATGTCAATTTTAGTGTTTGTTTTGAATTATTTGCAAATTATATAACAATTAGTAAATTAAATAAATGATGAAATGAAAGCATGATAAAGTAAAGGAATTAATTTTAATTATAATTTAAGTTGGTTTTTTTTAAATGATTATCATGATATAAATTTAAGTGAGAATCCTACTTTCTTTATCTTGTGTTTTTGTGATAATAAAATTAAATAATAATTAATTGACATTTATTTAAATGTTAGATAAATAACTATTTTGAATTAATTGATATTTATTCAAATGTTAGATAAATACTTATTTTGAACTTAGTCTTGGGTGAGTATTTTTTAAAAAATTTCCTTGGTGCAACGGTAATTGTGGATTATTTTTACATATCTCTTATTTATGAATATGGAATGTAAAAACACAAAGTTATATTTATATTTTTAATTTCATTTTTAAAATCCATTTTCAAGATTAGGGTAGGAAATGGAAAGGAAAAATATTATTCAAAGGAAAAGAACTTCCTCAGAGAGGCAACCGTTCTTGAAATCATTCTTGAAATTAAGCTCTGCAAATTTTGCTTAATGGCTGCCAAAAAAATGTTGAATCCTTCATAGCAGTGAATTTGAGAATTATTCTTTGGGAGATAGTAGGAAATTGAAGAGTTGGTAAAGCAATTGGAAAGGAGGAAAAAAAAAAAGAAGCTCTTTCAGAAAACAAGTTCCAGAAGAAGCAAAGAGAAGATTTGACGGGAGAGCAACTACAACTGGAAGCGAAATATCAAGGTTTCTAATTCTCTTTCCATAAATTTAATTCCCAAGTGTTTGAAATATAATAGAATTGTTGGAAGATTGAATTTCAACTGTTTCTTGTGTGGAATTGTTTGCAAAATTGTGAAATTGGTGGAAATTTCCCATTCTTTTGTATGCATTTGTAAGAATTTGCACAATTTCTCTATTACCAGATTGTGGTTTCTTTCCTTAGCAAATATTTGTCCATAAACCTACTTCAGATTATTAAATCTTTATACATATATTCAAAAATATAAAATATATATATATATATATGTATATATACATATTTATATACACATACTTTTTCTGTAGATGCATACATATACATACATACATACATATATATATATATATATATATCAATTTAGAAAGTTCATTGAAACACAAAAATGGCCGAATGCATTTATGTGAGTCTTATTTTTTTAAAATTTAACTAGAAATATTGAAACGGGGACTTAATCCCCAGCCATGCCCATGAGGATGGGTTGCGTTGTGGAGGGACAACGCCCTCCACAGGCCGTGGCCTGTGGAGGTGGCGCTGCCCCCTCACAGGCAGTGCCATCCCCAAAGGTATAGCGCTGGCCCTTATTTCATTCGCCTGCCTTCTTAAGATGTATATGGCTGTAAGTTACAAATGTATGTGGCTGTAAATTGTGCTCCACAATGTTATTTTTACACCAACTTTAATAAAAGGAGTAAATATATTATGTTTATATATACATATATATATATAAATATGTATATATATAATGTATTTGGTGTATATTTTACCCACATCAGGATATACATATTTATATATATTGATATAGGAACGCATCTGTTGTGTACAGATTTAATATCTACTATATATTAATTTAAATTAGAAGTAACCTAGTTTAAATCTTATTTTGACAATTTTGAGATATATTTATATAAATATATATATATATATATAATAAACTAGATGTGATAACATATGCATTTTTGTTTGGAAAAATAAACTAAATTCTGAAATCTGAGATGAATGTACATGAAGATAGTTTGGAAAAGCCCAGAATTCCATGTTAGAGTTGTTTTATTTCTGAGCTTTAATTTATTGCGTTTTTAATATGTTAATATGTGTGTATAATCATTCAAATAGGAACAAGCTGTAAATTCCAGCCAGTGTATAAGGTTGACTAGAGAAGGGATTCCTTTCAAAATTTACATCAATCAGTCTTTTAGATTTAATCTTTCAGTTAGGGACAGTGTACGGGATTTCTTTTAACATGCATGTAGAAATAAGCCCTTATGCATAACCTTGAATTCTTCATAATAGAATGATTTTTCAATAGAGTCTATAGTGAACTATAACAATTACTGTGAGTTGCTTTTCTTTGGATTATTGTCTTTTTTGCAAAACAATTTGAAATAGATAAAGAATTGAATGAATATATAAATAGATACATGAGTGAACATCATCATAGGGGAAAAGGTAAATAGAAAACCTCTAGAATTTGACATAATGCTGATTGGAGTTTGTTTTCTTGATTATTAAATAGATAGCATTCCTTACAAGTGAAATTAGAATAAGGGATACCTTGCGTATACATGGAAAAGAACACATCGAGTGAATTCGTTTTATTCATCTTAGCTAATTTGAAAAATGACAAACTTAATGAAATTGTGGTTTAATTGAATGAAACATATGGGAAAATGTATTATTTATTATTCTTTTGAGAAACTTTCAGGACAGGATGCCGAAGGTGGAATCACAGAGACGGTAGTTTTACCTTTTCTAAAACTATCATTTGTTTTATTTATGCTTGGCCAAGCACATGCACCATTGAAATAGATGGAATTAAAAGCCTAGAACTAAATGAATATAGGTCTATGCGACCTCCTGTTTGCAAGAAATATGTGATTCTCATGTTAGGAATGCATATAGGCATCAGGATTGCATCGAGAGTTCCCTCTTGCGTTGTTGTTTTAGGTTGCTAGGCTCCTCATGCAGGGCCAGGGATTTCTTCGAGTTAGGGAGAAACCCGGGGAAGTCTTGTACTTCGTGGTTGGGCAGAAAAGGCGCCTTAATCACACTCTTGGCCCCAGCTTGCAAGAAGACCAGTGGTGTCACAACAATTGAGGTTCAGAGATTTATATGCTATAAATGTATTCATGTATTATTTTGAATGGCTTGTAAAGCCCACTTGTAAATGTAATTTTATTTGTAATTCAGTATTGTAACATTGAAATAGATGTGCTGGAAAGAAAATTTGATGTAACATTGAAATAGATGTATTGAACAAAAGATAATGATGTAATTCAAACACGAATGAATTTATGGAAACTCATTGATATGCAAATGGCATTTTTATATGTATCATTGCAAAGATCTTTGTTGTTAATGCAACTTACTTCTTTTGCATACATGGAATGAAATTTATTACTAAATTTACCTTTTGAGCACTTATGGTAAGATCTTGATATATGTATCTTTTACTTTTAATATACTTGGAATGAAATGAGTTTTGGAAAATTATGTGGCTATTTTAACATCATCTCTCGAGCGTTACATTTTGGTATCAGAGCCCTAGGTTCAACACTCGGGCCTCAAGGCTTCTATGCTGTAGGTTGCAATGTGAACCTATTGATGACCTAAATTTCTAGGTGCATCGAGTGATTTAGCACCCTATTTTGGGTCGAAGATTCCTTTGATGAGTTGGAATCTCGATGAGTCTTGGATGGTTCAGTTGGGAACCAAGAAGAATAGAAATTTTATGACTATATTAGTTGAGAGTACTCGTCACTTTAGTGACATTTTCAAAAGAATCCCTAGTAAGAATAATGTCATGGTTGAAACAAGGATTGAAGATTGTATCTTTAAAAAAAAAAGTGTAGATATTTTGATGTATATACCTGAGCCAAGATGGCTAAGACATGATGACAACTCGTGAAGTGATGATGTAGAATAGAGAAATATTATGAGAAAAGAGATCTCTCTGAGGACATAAAGGGTGAATGAG